>VXBJ01003379.1:1281220-1316081 GCA_013400055.1 Nycticryphes semicollaris
AGGGTTCTGGTCCTTTAGTCGTTAAGTCGCACAGGTAGGTCGTTCTCAAAGCTCTGGCTTGTGCATTAGCGTCCTTTCAAATCAAACTAAGAGGTGCTGAAGCATGGTACTGAGTTAGGNCAATGCAGGTATTTTGAGTTTGTTGATTGTTATGTTCCATGCGGGAGGGAGGTAGATGAATGCAGTCGTAGATCCAGCCCCTTACTTATTACTAAGCTTAACACATTTGACAAGCTGCTGTTTGAATTACTTAACTAAGCACTTTCTCCATTTTACTCCTGGTCTTTTCGCTCTTTCTGGGTTCTCTTTGGTACCATGGTGGGAACTCGTGAACAGAAATGGTCAAGTCGGAAGAGGCGAACTTCATCCAAGGTAATCCATATTTTTTTCTCTTCAAGAAAACAACCCGTCTCATCCCAAAACCTGTGCTGTCCTCTGAAAGAGAAAGTGGAAACATAGGGAAACTCTGAAGTATAGATACAACCTGTCTTAATGCAGTGGCTGTAATACCCTTTGCCTTTTTGATTTTTTTCAGTGTGATGAGAAATTGCTGCTTTTTTCTTACTGTAGGTCCTATGGTAGTGTCTAGGGGCAAGCGAGATTAAGACTTGTAGAAAGAGAGAAAAAATGTCTGTACTAAGGGAATGAGTGTAAATACAACCAAAAAAAGGAGCAGTGGAGGCTTTGTGTTGTTTAAGCGTACCTGAAAGGTGGCCGGTAGTTGGTACTGGAGTTGGACATGGATCTCCTGGATCCCAGTCTAATTGTCTGGGACACCCCTCACCATGGGAGGGATTTTGTGAGGCAGTGTTTCTTCTGGTCGCCCCTGCAGGTTTTGAAATTCCTTTTGTTGTTGGGTTGGATACCAAGCAGAGAGTTTTCATTACCTTTTCATTACCAGTACTGTAACATGATTTCCAAGATTTGTGTGTTGCTACAGATCCACATAACTTGCTGCCCTTGGTCTTCTGTAGTATCCCTGCAGGCTTCCATTACTTTTATATTCCTCTACTGTTCCACTTTTGCATTAGAATTTAACTTGTTCGGGAAACGGACTATGGCTTTTTATTTGTTCTGTAAAGCTTTAATTTGCTATTGAGTAAATAACAATGATAGAGAAACTGCAGGCTCCAGAATGGGGCTTGAGGGCTATACTGTCTAACTTTCTGAAAAGCAGAATTTGGCTCTCACGAGGACACATATGAATTTTGGTATTTTCCCTATATAACTATTGGTTTGTGCCTAAATAAATTGAATAATTAATCTCCTCTTGTTTTGTTCATTCCAACTCTGCTGCGCTATGTAGAGGAGCCAACCGCCTCAGGTATTGCGCCAGAAAGTGTATTTTTGTCCACAGAAGAAATGCCCTTGGAGCTGGATGGCAGCTCGGGAAGCCCTGGATCCTGGGGTAATGCAGCCCTTCCCGCCATCCTCGGCACAGAGAGTCTCCAGGCACCCCTGAATGCTGGATGATAGCAAGTGATGGAATAATCTAAGAGCTCAGCACTTCAGTTTTTAACTAAAGCTCTGGAAATTACTGTACCCTCACTCAATCGGTGTAGCTTGAATCCCTCTTTTTTACGCGTGCACACACAGCTGTCTCTTGATGCTGGTTGGCTTTGGGTCCTGGGAAAGAGAGCCAGTTTTTTAAACTCTGGTTCTTTTTGTCCAGCATAGCCAAACTTCTGTCTGGGTTGCTGTCACTGGATTTTATATATATATTTTTTTTTNCCCTGTGCTCTATTCTTTTCCAGTCACTAGAGGGTAGGAGAGCTTCAGTTCTTCGTAGGGAAGACACAGTTCACGCTCCAGTGTGATCTCTAAAGAAAAGCTCTGTGACCATCCAAAGGCAGTAAAAATATTTCCCAGCATGCGCTGGAAAAATCTGACAAAGCAGTATTTCCTGGTTTATTGATTCTGCTACTGCACTAAAACACTAGTACTGTACATCAATAACCATCTTTAGTTAGGAAACTCTGGTCTGTGGAAGCAGTACTAGCAGTTTGTGGCAGAACATAAATGCTAGAAAGAAAAATTGTGTGCATGGGGAATATAGGCGCCTAGGGAAGGCACAAGAGGTTATGGAAGAATAGCCAGAGAGTATGATGGGGTAGAAAACAATGTTGCTGGACGAGATAAAGATACAGGAATAAGGGGAGCAGGGGAAATGGAGAGAGCTCTGTAACAGATACACAAGCTCGTCTCTTTTTTGGCTACTGAGCTGACTCTGGTTGGTTGTTGCAGGAGAAAAAGGCCATATACTTTCTATTTCAGCAGCTGAACTGAGACAGATCTAAAAGTCACCTCTGCAGGTTTAGGCAAACTGATTTGTTATTTTAAAGGGTTTTCTTGGATTTTCACGCTGAACCACAGCTGACCTCTATTGTAATATTTAGCTTTTCTTCTGCAAATATACGGAAAAAACTTACTTTAAGGATGGATAAAATGAATATAACTTCTACAGCTTTTTTCAAAATCAGTATTGCCTATATGAAAGAAATCTGATTATACTCTAATTTGACCACTTTATGTTATCTTGGTGCAGGTTTGGCAGATCAATATCCTGAAAGAGTCTTGACACATCAGTCACGGGCTTCCGGTGGGCTTCCCAAATTCACCCCAAATGATCAGTACCCCTTCTGGCATTAATACCTGATGTGGCCCCATGTCAGAGCAGCGAAGGGATTCACGTGGGTGGTTGTGGATAACATGCATTCCTCATGCGCGTTCGTTATCTGAACTCCCTTGCTTTTTGAAGAAAAAGCTACGTTTCAGACAACAATCAAAACAGCAGCAGTACTAGACCTCCAGTCCAGTCACAGTTGCTTCACAGACATTGCATATAGTAAGCAAGAAGGATTTCAGTGACTGAATATTGTCTTTTATATCATTTTGGTGCAAGAGCTGTTGAGCTGGATGATTTAGCTATCCGTTGATTGCACTGTATATATTTTTCACTGCTGCGAGAAGGGAGTCATTGCACTTTTGGGCAGACTCCCAAGATATGGGCAGCACATCCAGATTCCTCATTTTTTTTATGGGAGCTGAGAACAGCGTTGTCCTCCGTGGGAGCTGTCTCCAAGAGCACAGCTCTCTTCTTTTTCTCATGGAGGGTGGCATTGCAAAGGGAAGAAGGTGCTTTTAGGCACTATTAATATATGCACTCATATCTGTGTATTGGCAAGATCTCCCTGCTTTTCTGCTTTAATTTCTGGGCCGCAAAGGGAGTTGGTAGCTATCTCTCATGCTGATGCTCAGTAGCCTTGTTTGTCCTGGGTGGCTTGAGTCTCACCCTGAGTGCCCCGCACTCTATTTCCGGCGTTTGTACAGCTGAATAACCTTTAAGTTTTGAACATCTATGAAGCAAATAAGCAGGTTTGCTTGGGGTGGATTGACCCCCAGCAGTTTGGTCCTGAAACAAAAGCGACGCAGTTGCCACCTTGATAGTCTAAGCTGATTGAATAAATTGGCTGAAAGGCTGACCGGACCTAAGTGTTCCTCGGCGTCTTAGTGCAGGGGAAAATCCCTCGCTCTCCTTTCTTTTTTCTGCGTGGGCTGTTAGGTTTCATTTTTGCCTGCCTCATTGTATTTGGCTTTGTCCCACAATACCCTGTGGGCAGCAGCGCTCTCCGAGCGTTTCATGGAGCGGAGGGACTCAGTTGCCACAGGGTCACGCATCGTGGCAGCAATCTCGTGTCGGTTCACTTGCCTTTCTCGCTGCCCTCTCCTCTTTCCCAAGGGGAGACTGCCTCTGCAAAATGGTTTCCCTGCCTAATGAGGAGAGGTCCAAAGAGTCTTCCTATTTGCGTGTTGTTGTTTTCTCAAATGGCAAATTACGTGGCCCAGTTTCAACGTTGACCTCTTCACAGGGATTGCAGCAGGGCTTCTGTTGTCCTGTCTCATCCTTTTAAATGAAAGATGTGAGAGATGGGCTCGCTTCACACTTGGCCACCTCGCCGTGTCATTTAAATGTACAATTTTTCTGCATCTCTTTATTGCTTCAAAAACAAGTTTGAACTCTGGGCATGTATGTGTGTGTCAGGAAGAGAGACAGGTTTGAAAGCAGTCCCGATGCACCAGAGGGGAATCGCTGGGTGCCTATAGAGGGAGATTATATTCAAATGGTGTCAGCAGGGAGACTTGAGCTCCTAAAGGATTTTGTGAAGCTGGGTCAATGAGCCGGTTCTTGCCCCTCCAAAGCTCTGTCATTCTTGCTAGTCTCCTGTGAAGGCAGAATATGGCCCCCTTGGTCATTCTTGTCCAGCTTTCTTTAAATCAGAATGAGAAAGTAATAAAAAATTGAAAGTTGATGTACGAAGGTTTTGTATTGATTTTGAAGCCAGGAACTAGGTTCTGAAAATGGTACTGTGAGCACAGATTTTTAGAGACGTGGGATGTTTCCTGGGGAGCTGTTCTTTCTAAGGGGTAGTGAGAAGAACAATCTTCAGTTCCTCACGTGGTAGGGTTGTCATCTATGACCAGGCCATACTTTTGCTTCAGAAAAGATTACTTACTACTTTTGTGATGTTGCACAGTCCCTAAATCTGCAGTAAACATGAGCTTTTAGACTTGAAAAACATCTAGTTTGTTTTTTAAAGGTAAAGATTCCTGGATGCTCCTGTGCTTACTCTTTTCTTTCTGTTTAGCTTGTTTGAGGGATGCTTTTTGTTCAAGTTGTTAGCCATTTTACAGCAGTGAGCTGCTTATAAAAGTGACCTTCATGGTATCACCGGTTACATGCATCCAAAGCCCAGCCAAAATCACAGTTCTGTCTGGAGACAATCCCTAGAATTCTGGTCTTAAGACTCTCTTGATTTCTGAAGTGATGAGAGGGCCAGGAAGAAATAAGCAAACTTGTCCAATATCTTGTGCTTGGGACGTGTGCCAACTTCCATCATAAAGCACGTGTTTCCTAATTTCCAGCCCTATAGCATGATCCTAACTTCAGCCAACTTTTCTGTACCTCTGCAAGGCACCTTTACTTTGGTCTGGGATGCAGCCAGAGTGCGAGCTGGCTGACTGCAGAGAGTTTACAGGAAAATATAGCAGGAGAGGCCTGAAGGACCTGGCATCTAGTCTGGGAGCACAGCTGGAAAGAGCTTGGGTTCGGCAGCAGGAGGAGCTGAAGTACCCACATGCAGAGGTGTCCGTAGCCTGGGAGGTAACAGAGAAAGGGAAGAGCTGAATAGATAAAAATACTTTACAGTTGTCACTGATTAAGCAGTTATGTCCTCCTTTTCTGGCCAGTATAGACGAGGGCTTTGACTTTTCTGGTCTCGTGAAGACGACTTAGTGTAGTGATGGCTGGAGGGAGGGAAAGTGTTTGGGGTTGTTTTTTCTGTCCTTGTTTTGCCTCTGAGTAATTTTGTTGGACTAATCACTGCACTTCTCTGTGCTCTGTTCTGTGGAATAGTTTTTCCAACTCAGAGGGAGACTGTGAAGTTTAATCAATTAACTCTGTGTAAATCAGTTTGAAACGAGTAGGTGCGGAGTATCAGAGAGGAGGTAAGACTTCTAACATAAATAAGGCACTAGCATTTTCTTGCCGCCTGGGAGGCATTTTCTGTAGTGCAGACTTCCCCAGGCAACACTAAAGTTGACTCATTGATGGTCCAGGTCTCTGGGTCTACCACACGTCTGGGTTTCCCCAGACGTGCTTCCTTCCAGAAACTGTGTGTGGAATCTGAGACACTGCCTGTTTGGCTGGGGTTTCCATCAGGGTGGTCAGACAAACAATCTGCCAAATACCTGGGGAAGCCAGAGAGGTGGCCGCAGAGCATGCACAGAGTGGTTCTTTGCTGTGCACGTAGGTGATACGAGGCACAAGAAACATGCCAGACCTGCTAAGCACACACTGTGGGAGCGACCTGGGCACGTCCAGGAAATCCAAAGCATTCCTAATGTGACCGGCTGTCTTGCCAGGGGTGCGAGGTAAGGAGCCGTCCTGGGCTCTGTGCTGCTCCATTTGGGAAGAGGCTTGTGGTGGTGGCAGAACTGGATTTGGGGGAGGCAGGAAGCAGACTGCAGCCATCAAGCCTGCGTTTCTCTATCCAGTGTGCTGCTCTAAAGTGATGCTAGTTCTTGTCCAGAAAGTCCTGTCCAGATCCTGTTAGCTGGAGACCAACGCACCCCTCTTCTGAGATGAGAACAGAGAGCTTTGGCAGCTGTGCAGCCATCTGGAAAGGGGGTGCACAAGGCTATTTCCTAGGGGCCACCTGTGCTGGAAGGTCAGAGTTGATGCATTGCAATGTGCTCTAGTAATACTGAGCTGCAGGCGCTGATTTTTGCCGGGGCTGCACGGAATCTGGGCTGGTTTGGGCATCTCCCAACAATCCTTTGAACTGTCAGGTCAGTGTCTAAAAGGGTGGGGTTATCTACACTACAGAACCTTGAGTAGGAAGGCCACCAGTGCTGAGCAACTCTCTAAAATACTGCCCTGGTTATAAATATGAAAAGAATCCAAATTTGACTTGAAAAGTGAGTGATAACAGCTGTCTTTTGTGTTCGGCCCAGAAGCTTTGACGAGTACTGGATGCTTTGTTTCTAAAAGAAATTGTAATATGGATAATAAACTTTGGATTTGGGTTTTTTTTTTTTNGTACAACTGAGATAGATAAAGGCTTTGATGGGAAGTGGATATTTCCCAGGGACATTACAAGCAATAATCCAGATGTTATGGTGTAATGCAACGAGTGTCCATGGATAGATGGGGAGCTCAAGCCAAGCAGCGCCTGCTGTAGGCCTTAGCCCTCCACTCCCATGCTGTTACGCCATATGGAAGCAATCTCCAGGCCCCTTTAATAGCCAGCTTTGGATTCCATTTTCACAGGGCTCATAGAGCTAAGTGGAGCTGTTTTATGGACAAGTTAGATAGAAGCCTTTCCAAGATAAACATCCAATTCGAAATTAGGACATACCAAGCTGCAAAATTATTTTAGGGCATATTTCATGGAAGCACTGCCATTTTTCTGAGGCGATTGCCAGACTGTAGAATGCCCTTTGATCCCTTGTGGACATTACTCCCTGTTTTATAAAAAGGATTTTGAAATAGTTCAGTGTTTAGGGAGGAATATATCTGCCGGGACTTTGAAGTATGTCCATGGGAACAGTCATGCTTTAGCTTTTTGGCCTAAAAGACGAACTTTAAAAAAAAAAAAAAAAAAATTACATTGCAGCTGGATTTATGAATCAAAAATCTCGTTTTCTTTTTAAAGGTAGGAATTTTTAATCAGTGTGCCAGGAAAGCCAAACGGGGTGTTTAAATAGAAGTATATTAATATGCTTGTGGGATTCAAAGAGTTGGGTATTTTAACCAGCAAAAAGCGAGTAAAAAATTTGTGAGTTCACCACCCATGATTTAAGAATTTTGTTGCTGGGTAATTGATCCATAAAAAGTAATCTTCAGACATCAGGTGCTTTTGCAATCGTTTTATTTAGCAACAACATTTCTTACTTGCTTTTAAAGCTAACACGTCCTGTTTTAAAGTGACTTGTGAAATTTTCTCCTCCGTCTTGCTCCCACCTGTATGACATGATTGAAGCTCCGAAGTGTGGCGAGTTAAAAAGTTGCTTCACGAGAATAAAATATGGCAGGATTTTTACTGCGAGAAGAAGAGTATAACCTTGAGTTTTCATGTTTCCAGCTCACTCCCCCCAAATAAAGGCCTACTTAATCATCCTCTGTCCAATAAAATATTGCCAGTTAGCAAACTGTTAGCACAGACATGCTATGTAGGATGAAGCTGCGAAGGTAACAAATGTGGCTACCAGGTACCCATAACTCCAGATAAAGAGCCTGGTGGTGTCAATGTTTTTTCAGCAGGCATCAGTATTTTTGATTCGTGAGCTCAGTTTCTGGAAGCAGGAGCTTCAAAGGCAGCAGGCGAAGAGCTAATGTGGATGACAGGCGGTTGAGCAGTTGAGGAAGTGGAAGATGGGTGTTCAGCCTTTCACCTGGCCATAGTCTTTATGCTCACGGGCTGTCTCCCTGGAAAGGACAGAACCACGTTTTATGGACATTGCAGGAGACATCCAGGAGTTTAGTTTCTCCTCTCCATCACTCTCCTATGTCTTTCCCTGGGCCAAGGTGACAGATTGCTCTCAATGCTCGAGGTCTGCTCTTACCAAAGCTCAGCCAGGTTAGCTGTAGTGGAATTCTCTGGAGGTTTAAGCTAACGCTGCTGATTTTGCTCTGATGCTGAACACCATCCCTTCACGGCACCAACTGTAGCACGGTACGGGCAAAAAACCCACAGCATCCTACTGCCCTCCATACTCTGCTTTACTATTAGGGGACTGTGGTACCTCTCTCACTTCTGATGCTTTCATATCACAGTCAGTTTGAGCATAAAAGCGTGAGTTTTGGTGTATAAATGTTTCATGTTGCTGACTTGCTTTTCAGTCGAGCTTCATACGGAGCATGCGCCTCTCTGACTCTTTGTGCAAGAACCAGTTGTGGAATGGGCTGGTCACCATCACACTCTTGGAGGGGAAGAACATCCCTGGAGGGGACTTGGCAGAGATTTTCATTCTTCTCAAACTGGGAGATCAAAGATACAAGAGTAAGGTAAGTATTAAGGATTTCCTTAAGTTTGCTGAAGCCAATAAGGTACTTGGTGTTTTTTTTACTGATGTTGCTACTTCAGATGGAACTATTCTTGAATCTCTTTTATGGAGGTGAGATCAAAACCAGGAGACCAAGTCAGGGATATTAACATTTTACTAATATGTTTTACATGCCAATATAGAAATAGGAAGTTAGGAATAGGGTGTGTATGTGGTTTTGTGCATTTAACATCATACTGATGGATGTTAGACATTAATATGAAATGAAATAAAGCTACATGTATCACACATGTGTTTTGTTCTCTGCCAATACAGAAGTTAGGCTTGCAAGGTTAGGTATGCTGGAAAAGCAGACCTGAAATGGTTCCCAGTGCAGGGGAATTACTACGTCTTTTTTTTTTTTTTTTTTTTTTTTAAAGAACCTTTCTTGAAAAATACGTTACATATAGCAGAACCCATCCCTTACTCCCTAAATACACAGAATATTCCATGGGTTTGATTTGAATTTTTATTCTTCTAGGCTGTGTTTACTTGTATCCAGTACCGTTTCATGGTAATCTGAGGCATGAATGAGGTTCCTAAAGATATACATTGGATGTCCAAAGTCTAATAAGGAGAGATTCTGTAATTAAAATAATATTCTCTTGAGAGAGGAAGAGCTCTCCATGTCTTGAACTGGAAGTGTGAAGGGAGGAGGAGGAAATGTACAAAATGTACAGAGCAAGTTCACAGAACATAACGTTCAGACCTAGGAGCATCTGAAACCTGCACTATGTCCCCCACATTGGACCTCAAACCAAGGTCATGATATAATGTTTTTACTTAGAAAAGCAGCACTAACAAATGGGTTAGGTGTTTTAGAATAAATGTATGTTATTCCAGTTAAGATCCTTTTTTACATTTCTCTTTACTGGTCCATTGCCTGTGTCAGGAATCTGTAAGACTGCACTGTTTGCAGTCACAGAAAATTAAGAAGTTTAAAATGGGGAGTCAAGTACAATGTTGCCTGCAGTGAGTTAATTGCTTAGTAGTTCTCCCTGGGGTCCAGTAAGAGTTGGGGACCACTGCTTTTACATTCTAATAGGACTTCAAATTGGCAGCGCTTCACATTCTTTCCTGGAGTTTTTTTAGCTTATGAAGTACGATCTCTCATGGTCCAGAAAAGCAGAGAAGGTGGGGAGAAATTTCAGTGATGGTCTAGCTAATCCTATATCCTGTTCTCTCAGTGGCCATGCTCATATTGATGGTGGGTAGTGTAGTGTGATACGAATTGTGAGTGGTTTAAGTCCCAATCCAGTGAATACTCAGAGTAACCTGAACACACGGACAATCTCACTGAACTCAGAAGGACAATTTACAGATACCAAATTAACTGAATGTTAACAATTTCAAGGTTGCTCCTTCTTTGCCTACATGTTAACACAGCAGGATAGAAAATACTGGTTTGGGTTCCTGAATTCATCCAAACCTGTTTTCAGATGGTTGTCCTCAAAAGGTTTATTCTTTATGGTGATGTTTCATGATGACCACAGTCCACTGAAAGTGGAGCTGGTGGATCCGCCTTGCGTTTCAGAATTTTTCCAGCCATTCATTCACGTGACACTTGCATATTATCATTACTGGGAAGAGGGAAGATAGTTTTTAAGGAAGATGAGGCTGGGCACGATGGGCTTGGGGAGCTTTCATTGGAATGACCTTAGTACTTGATGCCCTAACATCCAGAATTGATATGTGCTTTACTGTCGAAATAAGTACCATTTAAGAAAAGTAAATATTATAACTGCATGTTTTCTAGACACTGTGTAAGAGTGCAAATCCTCAGTGGAGGGAACAGTTTGATTTTCACTACTTCTCTGACAGGAAGGATATGTTGGACATTGAGGTCTGGAGAAAGGATAACAAAAAGCACGAGGAGCTTTTGGGAACGTAAGTGGTTTATTTGGGGGGGCAGGGGGTAAATGCAAAAGATAATGTGACTTTTTTTTAATTATGATTTCTTAAACTGATCAATTTATTTTCATTATCAGCATCATACTGTATGTTTCTCTCCTAAATTCCAGTCATGTCCAGATGCTTCTGAAAGGGTCTGTTTAGTAAAAGCTATTACGAGGTAATTGATTAGCCACAACCTGAATGCAGAGACACACAAGCTGACTCCCCACATGCTGACTGTAAAATCCAGAATACTCCGTGAGCTCGGTGGCAGCAAGGAGGCAGTACTTGTCTGCATTCGCATGGTGATACTGCTCCAGCCCCATTGTGCTCTGCAGGGCTGATCAGGGACCGTTGTGTTCCTTTTGAGTGGTGCTGGTGTCCCTTTTCTATGTTTGCACTTTAGTGGTATCTACTTGTAGCCTTGTTTATGGGTCCTGTTACCTGGGCTTGCTTTATTTGGGTAACCTCTTCCCCGTTGCCACAAAGGACTGATCTCAGTGGGTTTGGTGCCTTGTGATACTGCACAAGCTCATGTTGCTTAAAACGTCATTTTCTGGGGTAGCTTCACACGTGATCGACCCATCTCCTGACTGATGCCAGATTTTGTCACACTGCATTATTTCGTTATAGCTTCAATTTTTCAAGTAATGATCTTATGTCCCGTAAGCAGATGGGACATTTTGTGGGTTATCGGTTGAACCTTTTATTTTAATTCCTTCATGTGAATAGGCTATGGTTCCCACTTTATGTTCTGTTCTTCCCTCTCCACTCTAACTCTATCTTATTTTGTACAGTAGTACTACAGTCTTGGTTTCCTAGTAGTAACTGTATCTTCCTTCTGGCTTTGCAGCCTTGTCATCGAGACCCATCTCCCCAAAACACATCTGCACAGTTGGCTACATGCAGCATCACTAAGAACCATTTAATTTACTGGAGCCCCTCTTGGCTCTGTCCGTGCTTATCTGCTTGTAGGATCGGTGCCACAACTTCTAAATTCTTAGGCACAGGGATCCTGTCTGCAGTTGTTTGCCGTTCTCACCTGGTGAGCATTTCACAACTTGCTGACTAAATAACAGTAACTCATAAGAACATTCTCTTACTTTAAGCATTCAAATAGTTTGGAACTATTCACTGAGAAGAACAATGCCCTTTGGCTCTACAAATGTTTGTGGTTTTGCAGAGCAGGAAATGCTTTCTGGCTGAATGCTATTGCTCATCACATGGAGAAGTGGCTGAAGATGAATCTGTTCCTTCCATTCTCACAGTTACTTTTATTACTTCTGATATTCTGTTTAGAGGCAGGAAATGTAGCAGTGTTTGTGGCTTGCCTCTGTGCAGTCTCCCCGATGCTGGAGAAATTCTTCCTTAGGTTCTTCCCCCTCTTTTTATTTTTTTTTAATTCCACTGGCTTCTGGCAGGTGGTGTTCAATTTGGCAAAAAATTATCAGCAAAGTGCTTATTCTGTTATTAAAAACTTCAGCAAAGGGAAAGCCTGTGTGTGTCAGATTTACCTAAAAAGTTATTGTTGCTGTTTCTCTGGAGAGAAAATATTACTGCTGTTGCCTTAAGCACATCAAATTCACTGTAGCAACAAAACAGGATAAAATTATACTAGATTTTAAAGACTGATTGCAAGAATAGGTAAACACCAAAAATGTCTTAACGAGCCTTGTTTATACAGCATAGAAACTTTTGGCACCCAATAAATAATATTTTATGAAAGGTTCACGTGCAGTCTAATCTGGAAAAGGATTCTGTAGGCAAAACATTATGAGGTGCCATATTTCTTGTCCCCGTGATTTCCAAGTTGAGTTTTGGGGTTTCTGAATTTCACACTGTCATGGTAAGAAAGATCTTTTAGTAAAATGTTTGTGGCTTATATTCTGTTATTGCATACACCAGTACAAACCAACTGCCCTCAAATCATTTGCATGGTTTAAAGGATCTGTGGTCAATTTGTGGGTACAGTTAGGATTCGTTATGCTCCCTCAGGGCAGTGTAGGTTGATCTGTGTTGGTTAGACCTTTAATACATGTATGTATGTACATATTTCAACAAAATTGAGGAGATGCACAAGGTAGAGTCAGGTCTGACAATCCAGACTGCAGAATTTGTGGAATAAGACTTCTGTTACTTCCTTTCATCCCAGTATTTCATGTAGGATGGATACCTTAAGCCCCTGGAACGTGGCTCTTCTCCCAGGCATAATTTTGCTTTCAGGTTAAAATCAGTTCTTGAAATAGGACCTGAAGCATCTGTGGAGACTATGGAACATGTACAATAAGAAATGTGTTGGACCTCCGGTACTAAACAGTAACACCTGGGGCCTTTGTCTGCTTCTGAATTAGCAAGGAAACATTCAGTGTCATTTCATGTCACACTTCTATCACGAAACAAACCCTCGCTGTCAGTGCACAGGGCAAGCTAAATTATTACATGCAGCCTACCGGCCTTCTCCTTAGATTCTCAGATGGATCCAGTTTTCTCTTTCTTGGTTAAAATGCTGTGCCGTTGAGTGGTTCAGCTGCCAGGGTCTGACACCGAGGGGTGGTTGTGTTTTGGTGCTGGATGAAATAATCCCTCTATTTAGTCTGCACAGAACTGTTAGTAATGTTTATTGAGTGCTTTTTGTATCCTTTGGGATAAGAGGCATGCTATAAACAGGAGATGATGTTAATGTATATTAATAAACAAAGGTGTTAACATGTGCAGAATTTGTCCAGGCAGAGTTATATTGTTTATGCCAAGTTGTTAGAAAGTGTTTCTGCATTTGACAAAGAGATGCTGCAAAATGTTGCGTTTTTTTTTTTTTTCACATATTTACCTCAAGAAAGAGATTTTACACAAACTGCTAGACTTAAGACCGTGAGCTATGAGATTGGAGTGCATCCAATAGCTTTATGATGAATGTCTCCAGGAAACAGTGTCTTTGCAACAAGAAACAATCCTTATTTTAAAGGCCATGCTGTTGGGATGGAGCAGGAACAGTGACTATGACTGCATACAAACCTTTCATTTAAATTTCACTGAACTATAGGAAGAATCAGATGACCAAAACTTATCTGTAGAATAAGTCATAATAAGATCTTATTAATTGTCTCCTTGATACCTGTGGTATTTGAAATTCCTTTCCAAATATTAATCATAGATGCATCTTACTGTATGCTGTCATAATGATCCTCACCTATTTTGTGAAGGGCTTTCAAGAATTCTGCAGGGGGAAAAAATGGCAGTTTTGTGCAGATTTTTTCATATGTATTATATATATTTAGAGATACTTATCGTAATTTGATGAACTGTAGATTGGGTAATAAAATGCAATTCCATGATTACTGGTAAGAGGCTAAGCTCAGCACCTTTTAGTGAAATTTTAACATTTGATTCCCTGATCATGTTAAATAATTTTAACCCCAGATTTACTATGTAGTGTTTTAAAGTAGTATTATTTCTCTTCAAATTGAATAAAAATGAGGGGGAGTTTGGCAACTAAAGATGAGGGCTGTAAGAAAAAGAACAGTCTTAAATAAAAATCTAAAGCTGTGGTGTAATCCTCTACGGGTTAATATAGAGGTGTAGACCTCGATATTGATCAGGAGAGGAAAGGAACGCATTTAATTGTGGTTAAAAAAAGGCGATACGTTTGTGTGCCCAATGCACTCTTAACTTATAGAACTGTGTCCTCTCTAGATCATGCAGGTACCCATGTGGGTGACAGTCTCTACCTGGATTTCGTATGCAGTGTAGCAAAAGATTGCAAGCAGAGCTACCCTATGCTGAGATAGGAATGCTATGTTGAGAATTCATCTCAGGAGATCATTTGCATTACCTAAAACATAATTTGAGAGTTCTGTCCCTTGCGTTCAGGTCAGGCAACTTTTGAGCAAACAGTGGGTTCCCTCCATTAGTGTTATACTGTGCCCATCACCATAGTTTCTTATTGCTTCCCCATGAAATAATTATCTATAAAACGGTCTTGCCAATAGAAAGCTGAGAAAGTAGGAAAGGAAGAGTTTCAGGAGGATGGGGGAAGTAATTTGGAAATCATTAGACTCGTTTTAATAGTGTAGAAGCGTTTGTGTGGAAACTGCTGAATTTATATAGTGAATTGAATGTCTAATTGTTTTACCAAGCTGCATTCTTTGCAATCTGATCAATTATGTTGTATAACCTAAATAAAACAGATCGTGTTTTGGGTTTTTTTTTTTAGCTCCTTAAGCCTTTTGCCATTTGCAAGTGCAAATGTGGATTTTCTTTTCAGTTTCTCAAAGGAAAATACAGGGTCATACCATCACCTTGAGTGAACACAGATGTTTTAAGGAAGTTAGTTTGAACGGAAATCAGACATGATTTGAGGAAGAAATGCTTACATTCCACCTCCTGCTGTTTTCCCCTCCACATGTGCATCTCTCCTACCCCCACACCCATATACTCAATCTTTTCTTTGACCTTTGTCTAATCAAATCCTTTTAATAAGAGAAAAGTTTCCAATTCGCCAAAACAAGCTAGGATTATATTTAACTTTGCCTTTGAGATACTAGAAGTTTCTGAGGTTATCTATAGGTGGGGGATGCACCTTTTTCTGAATGAGTTGTCTTTTCTCTCTTACCCCATGGAAAATTCTTAATATAAAAAAGCAAATGCAGCTTTTCCCAGTTGTGGACTGTGTTGAGTGGGTGGTGTATGAAATGTTGATGTGGGAGATGTGGCCTCTGTTGCCAGCTGAACTGCAGACCAGCTGGGTGACCCTGAGTTTTCTGCTCTTCTTCCTTCAGTTTATTCATCTGTAAAAAAAAAAAAAAACAAAAAAACAAAACAACAAAAAAAACCCAAACCCCAAACCCACACAAGATAATGATATGTTCCCCCTTTTACTGATACTTTAGGTATCAGTGCAAAACTGCTGCAGTCTGAGAAGCAGCTCTGTTAATGCAGCCAAGGTGATGTTGACCTCCGGTGTGGAAGTGATAAGGCCTTTTTCTCAAATGCTTGCCTTTTTTTGTTGTTCTTTTATTTTCCTTTCTGCTATAACTTCTCTTGTTATGTCTTTCTGAAGAATCTAGGCGTAGCAATGAGCTTTAAATGCAACCTCTCACACTTGGAAACTGTGTTGAGAGGCAGCCTACGCGCTGAGCAGTTTTGGTACTCTTCCTGGTTTATTTTCTTTCTCTTTCAAAGCACTTGAAAGCAGTTAATAAGACTAAACTTGCAACCTGTTGTACGTTCCGTGAAGTGAATAGCAAAGAGTACGCTTAAGGCAAAGTCATCCCCGTTGATTCTGGTCAGATGAAGCTTACACAAAGATCTGTGTTTTAATAACATGGAGCTACTGGATGACTTACAAACTCATCAGAGCAATGACTTTTACTTCATAACATAGCTGCTTGGCTTTTCAGGCTGAAATGTTTTGGGATGTGTTTTGTTTTCTTTTTTTTCACCCCCCCTTAGCATTCACAGAAAATAGGCTGTTAAGAAGCGGAAAGCTTGCAATTTATAGCAGATGGGTATAAACCGCTCCAGCTCTACTACTGGAATGGGATCAATCAGGAGCACTACATGCACCATTTACCCAGAAGAAACCCACCTGGGGGAACCCTGTGGAATTTTAGCCTATTAAGACAACACCTTAACAAGTTTAGTTTAAATAAAAACTTGTCGGCAGGCATTAAGCGGCGCGAAAGCTCTTGCTCTCCATCATCCGCTCTCCGTCCCTTTGAGAAATGTGACTCCCCTTGTACTGTGGCAACAAAGCTTCTCCTTCCTTATTTTTGTTTTTCCCTTTTTCATCTGTAACTTTTGTTCCGCCTGTTTCTTAAAAGCCAAGCCCTACGGAGGTTCAAAAAAGTTCCACTCCATTTGCTGGACTGCTAAATAGAAGGCATTTAGGCGAGCCAAGTGATTAGGCTTTCTCTTGCATTTAACCGCTCCCTTCAACATATAACTGGTTGTCTGCTGAGCTCTCTCTGCTTCAGCCCATGCTCATCTTTTATTGTTGTCTCTTTATAACCCTTTCTCTCTTTTCCTCCTTATTTTCATTTTTTTGGGGAGAGGTATCAGCTTAATGATACATATTACGTGCCGAGGGTGGGAAGGGGACTTTTAAGACAATCCTTCCCTTTGGGAAATAAAACAGTACACTGAAAACGTAGCTTTAGTAAGGCTTGTAAAAGAGATTGGGGCATACAGTATAATGTAGCATAAAATGGAGTATGTGACTTTAAAGAAACTAATCTATTTTAGGCTAATGTTTTAAATTTTGCATTTGCCCTTTTTCTTTTCCCCCAGGTGAAACAAAATTGTGTTTCAAATCCATCACGAAGCACTGGGGGATTTTAGAGGGGAAGTGAGGCAGGCCAGAGCTAAGTTTTCCTACTGCACTTGCAGCCCAAACCCTTTACCTCTACTTACCAGTAGGTGAAACACAAAGTAAAACTTGACAATCAGTGCAGTAGAAACTGGCTAACTGTTTTCCCATGTTTAATTTTGAGCTACTTTTTCTTGCATTCTTTCCATCCTGAACAACCAATAAGTTTTGGTGCCTGCTCGCTACTGAAATCAATATAAATATTGCTTACTTTATTTTTTTTTTTCCTGCTCCTTTTTCTTATTAACCCTTGACCATGTCATTCTAGGTGCCAGGTTGACATTACTGCCCTGCCAATGAAGCAGACCAATTCCTTAGAGCTGCCTCTGGAAAAACGTCCAGCGTCCCTGCTAATGTTGATCGCTGTTTCCCCATGTACAGGAGTGTCTATCTCTGATCTGTGTGTCTGCCCTTTGGGAGACCCCAGTGAACGGCAACAGATTTCACAACGTTATGTGAGTGTGCTTTTCTTTTTTAATTTCCCCCTTTTTTTAACTCCTTTAGTTTTGAAAGCAGTCCAAATTGCAGGGAAAAGAACCCAAGATTTATGCAGTCGTAATAATGTGTCTTCTACCAGGGAAAACTATTACATAGAATAGTTATTATGTTTAAAATGAGAAGGAGGTTGTCAGGGCAAATAGACCCAAGCAATCTGGCTGCTTGTATTTGTTGAGTTTTAAACTAATATTTTTCTTTGCAAACTTGTATTGTATTAAGAGATTATCATGGGGAATGAGAGACACTGAACATCACGGAGAGATTATAGTATGCTTAGCTTTTGTTCCTGCTTTGGGCAGGATATGTTTTGGACTTCCAGCTTTTGGAAGATAAAGCCATACGATGGCTTCCACACCTCAATCCTGAAAAGCTGAGCAAGAAGAAATAAGCTTTATCTCTCTAAAATGAGATGCGAAACAAGGAATTTGAACAAGCCCAAGTTATTTTTGAGGACAGATTCCTCACTCCTGATTGAATGTGCTGACTTCCTGCCCCATGCTGCTTCTCCAGGGCTACCTGTGTCCCATTTTCTGTTTTAATTGGTGGTTGATACTTGCATAAACATGCAGGGCTTCTTTCAGTCTCTACCATAAAGTTAATGCGTAACTTATGTGAATGGAGAATTTCCCTAGGAGCAGGTAGCTCGTGAACCTCAGGGTCATGACGCAGTGAAGACTGGGATAGTGGAGATGTATTTATGGGTATATCAGCTTCTGAACTGAAATACCACAGGAATAGTGATGGATATAAAAATGTAAGTAATTTAGTAGTTCATTATTTTCTATTTCTTACTGAATTACAAACAAAATATATCTTTATGCTTTCTTCTTTGCAGAGTATAAAGAATTCCTTTAGAGACATAAAGGACATTGGCTTCTTACAAGTCAAAGTTTTAAAGGCAGTGGACCTGTTGGCAGCAGATTTTGCAGGTATTTTATTTCTTTTTTTTCCCAGCATATGATGCTAAAATATATTACGAGTGCCATAATATATTGTGAGTGATCCTTAGACTTTGTGCCGCACTGTCAGTTGATCAAGGAAAAGTAAATTGTCTCATTTTTTCTGTAATGGTGCAACCTACCTCAGGGATCCCAAACATCATTTAGTTTTGACTCACAAAAGTATGTATGAGGTCCAGTGGATGGAGATCTGGTTTCCACTTTAGATCTGAGGGGGTGTGATCAACAACTTAGAACTTGGCATGGGGTACTGTTGTATTTTCCAGCGGGAATATTTAAAATAAGAGCTGATATGAAGTGATGGTGTTGGCAAAGCAACCTCTCCATCTTTTATTGGGTGCCTTGTGAGGTCATGAACAAGACTGAAAGATTTGGGGGGATTCTGACACGGTGCTGAGTGTGTGGGTTTGGGTGGTGCTGCAGGCTGTCACCCAAAAAAAGAAAGCTTGCCAGAGATGGGGATGCAAGTGCGATGGTTTCTCCTACACCTCGTTTGAGGCTTGGATTTGGAGTGATTTTGTGACACTCTTACTATAAGAAAAAGATGGATTTTTCTTTGGGCTTTATCTCGGATTGAGCTTGGTCCTGACAACCATGGACACTTAACACCATTTAAAAAGGCTTTATATTGTTTCTCCAGGGAAGGTCTAGGGAATTGATACTTCTCTGCGGTGACTGTCCGGATATTATTATTTTTGTTATCATCTTCTTCAGGATTCTGGAGACCTTTTAATTCCCCGCTGTATCTTGCAGCAGCTCGTAGTGCAAAAGCAGAGCGTTGTGGGTAGTGTATTTGCTGACATAGTCAATTTTTAAGATAACTTGTTGATAAAGGCAGGAAAGATGCTAGAGAGAACGCACTCTTGCCCCATTTCCTGGTATTCATGAAGGCATTGTAACAGAAGACAACGTTGCTCCTAAAATAAGGACCAAAGGATAAAACCCAACATTAATCATGATGCCCTTTCAGTTTCAATTCACTGCTTAACCCTGCAGTGGAAAAAAAAAAAAAGCCCAAAACATTAGTGCAGACAGCAGTACTTTACAGATCTGAGGAACTTAATTTGAAAACAAACAAGAAATCTGCCAGTCATGAAAGGTAGCTTGTAAAGAAACGCATTTCTAAATTGACATAGTGTATAAGTCTGCCTGTAATTAGGCATGTAGCTGCACCTTGCTAATACATTAAATAAGTGTACCTCAGCAAAGCAGAACCTTTGGCCTATCTAGAAATGTGTGAGGGTTTAGTACAGACAGTGTCCAGGGAAAGAGCTGAGCCCAGAAGGTTATCTACCCTTTGGAAAACTTCACTGATGCTAATGCATTTACATCAGTGATGGATGTGGCCGCCTTTCCCTCAGTACTTAAACAGGAGCATGTGGATGGATAATGAACATTGGAAGAGACACGCAGGTTCTTGATTCTGCAATTCAAAGACTTTTCATACAGAATATGTGACATACATTCCTTGTGCATAGCACAGAATGAAATTCTGCTTAAGTAAAAGGTTACTCAGTCTGTCATTATATTCAAAATAACCCAGGCTTTGAGCCTGATTCATGAAGCAAATGACAAATTGTTTTTCAATGGCAGTGCTGAAAATATCCTAGTATTATGCTGTAATAGACCCACCAAATTGCAAAAGGATGCAGCCATTTTAGGTAAAAATAGCATAATTTCTGATGGTGAAATGAGAGACATAAAGATTAATTATCTGTTCTGAGCCATTCATAAATGATTAGTGCAGCAATTATGGGCTTCCATAATAGAGCCCTCCTAGAGCAGTGCCATATTTCCTGCATTGCCAGGGAGACTGCTCAGATTTATTGTTATTGATATAAGTAAATTCAAAGTCTCGATAAAAAATCTGATAAAGAGAGAATCACAGAGACAATGAGAGGTACAAAGATTTCCAAGGGTTAATAGAGGAGCGGTAGGAGCAGGGAGAGTTCCCGCCTTGTCCTGTCCAGTGGCAATCACGAGGCTTGTGTGGGTGAACTGCAGGTGATGTCATCCGATGACAAGTGTAATCCCACTTTATACCTTATTCCCATAGTAAAGATTAGGATTGGCTGCGATTGGGATTTCTGTTGTTGGTTGATTACATGTTGGTGTTATAGATTTTAATTGCAAGTTTTTAGCCGACTATAATAATAGCTATCGGGAAAACAATATAGTATCTGCTTTGGTTTTGAGCAGTGTTTTGAAAATGCGTATTTTACCATTTGACATAAATTTTAGGCTAGTTTCCACACAGCTATATCAAATATGTAGAAGCTCTTCAGCCACAGATAGCCCCAGTTTGAGCCTTCCATACTTTTATATTCCTAGATAATGGTTTTGTTGACGTGAAAATGACTTTTTCTGCTTTGTTGGATGTTTTCTGTGTACGCATGAGAGTTCTTCTCAAACACAGCATTTGCTCACTGACCAAAAAAATAGCATTCAGAATACCAAATTATACAGTGGGATTGTTTTTGGCATATACCAGTTTGCATTTCAAGCAGTTTCTCTGAAAGGCTACATGCATTTCCACACTTATCAGGGAATGGGCATGTAAGCTGAAAAAGAAAAGACAAATAGATTCCAGTAATACACACAGTCTTTAAACTTTACCAGTATTGACTAGTTAATACCCACTGTTTACATACTGAAATGATTCCTGTTTAGTTTATAAACTTCTCAGAGTAAGGACCTTTAAAAGCTCTGCATTAATAATAGCAAAAATAAGGATTAAGAAGAGACAGCTTTTGCTTAAATATTTTTTTTGTCTGCTATCTAAATCCCCTAAATTGCTGACATATTTAGTTGCTGGTAGCTCCAGCAGAGTTAGGCTGGAGTCTCTATGGCTGAATTACACATGAACACTGAAGGTAAGATTAAATCAGATACTGAGCCAGACATGCTGATAAAGGGTACTCCATTCACAATGGAAACCGCTGAGCTGCAATAAGTTGTGAAAGTCACAAATATGTGTAATGTGAGTTATCAAAAAGTACATTAGAAATCATGTCTTCACCATAGTAAGTTCCACATTAACAGCCCTCTTTCGAGGGGAGGTTGGGGGTTTTTGGGGGGGTTGTTTGCTTTACAGACAATACCTGGTTCGTGTGCATGGATTTTCCAGTTGATGTTGGGTTGTGTTTAAAATGTGGCACTGTGTAGGGTGTTCATAGCTTCAAGGACTTGCTCATGTAGAACTAATTGAAAATATGCTGCTGATACAGACAGTGCTGTGCTTCTCTTCTCACAGTGCTTAATCCTCAAATCAACTGAGGAAGACAACAGACTCTAAGCAGAGGATAAAATTGAGAGCTGCAGCACTGATACTTACCTGGGTCAGAACGATGGTGCTTCTTTCATAATATCTTGGGAGTAACTGTGAATGTAAACAGATTTTTCTTGCTATAAAGACTTAGAGATGATTCACTCTAAGTCTCAGATTTCAGGTATTAGAGTGAAGCCACCTGAGTTGTAAGTGTTGGTGCTTCCAGAACTAAGGATGTGTTGGAGATACTGTTTATTTAGCGAGTCATTCTTACAGACTGAGGCAGCTTGCAGTTGTCTTAACGGGTCTAATTTTACATGACCAGTCTCAGCCCCACTGCAAAGAAGGAGAGAACATGCTAAATACAATAACTGGCCCACTTAAATTTTTTTCCTTTCTTGTCTATCTGATTTTTCCTAGGTAAAAGTGATCCTTTCTGTGTATTAGAGCTGGGAAATGACAGTCTTCAAACGCACACCGTTTACAAGAACCTCAATCCAGAGTGGAATAAAGTTTTCACGTTGTAAGTGGGTTGCTTTTGAAGACATGCTGCAAGACCAAACAGTTAGCAGCTTAAGTATAAAAGCTATCGACTTTGGGAAAATACAAAGGTCAAGTTTAAGACATGTCATTTCTTCACAGTCAGAGGGGATGTTGGAGAAATATCAAATATAGCTCAATTAAAGGCTTTTGCCTTTTACTAGTTCTTGCATGGAGTTTATTAATAGAAGTCATTAAAAGAAAAATTACTGTGATATTTATAGGAAGAATCATGACTAGACATAATGGAGTCATAGCTGGATCCAAGAGATAATAACAGAAAGTAGAGACCAGATACTCAAGCCTACATTTTCCATAATTTAAAATAAAATATGTTTCAGTGAACCATGGTAGAATCCTTGTTTAATTTGCAAGAAAGCAGAAAATTAGAACTCGTCTTGTTCCTGCTATACCTTCTGAATTTATCCTAGCCAAACACAACTTACCCCAAATTAGAAGCTTAAATTCTAATGGAAATAAAAGTACTCCTTTTTTGGTGACTTTTTTAATAGCAAAAATGATAATTTAGGTATTGCTGTTAGGCAGCACAATTTTTTCATCTTGATTTATGCTTTCAAAGATTTTTGTGAATAACTGAGAGAGAGAAATGTCTCCAAGGCTGTAGGAGGCAACTGTGAGGGCTGGCAGTGGAGCATTTATGACATTTGCACCTGTCCACTAGAAGAATGGTTTGAGAATGATGAACTTCTTGCAAGATTCATAAATACTGAGCTGGATGGGAACCCAATAAAAAGCGTCTGATCTCTTTGATAGAAGTACCTTGCCGGATTTCTGTCTGCAGCTGAATGCACGTCTCTTGGAGTCCTTTCTCTTACTTTGTTCTCAAGAAGCTTCCACTCATCACTGTTTATTCTGAGATTGCGCCAGAGGAGTCTCGTCAGATGTTCATCCAACAAAATAGACCTAATAAGAATCCAAAATTACTTCACTTAAAAAGAAAGCTTGTGGCTATACTTCCTGTGGGTCTCAGAAATGTCAGCTGTGGACTCTCTCTAACTTACTTATTACTGTTGTATGGCTCATCCAAGCACTAACTCTGCAGAGCCAGTCAGGTTTTCACAGCTTTCATTAGATTTTTGGTCTTTTTTAAAAATTTCAATTAAGCACCATAAAAGCTATTGATGATTTAGATTTATTTTGGAGCAGAATGGATTGTTTTGGGTGAATGAATCCATTTCAGCTGGAGTGTTCAATACCGCTAGAGAGCCCTTCCCGTGATACTCTGATTTTCCGCAGCACACGGATCTGTGTGTCGCTATGGGGTTTCAATATTTTACACCACTGGGAGCATTTATTATATGGAAATTGATAATGACTTGGAGAGGAATGTGGAAGTCTGGCTGCAGAAGTGGCAGGTTTCAAAGTTTTAAAGCCATGAAGTCTTGAAAACAGTGCATTTCATGGTGGTTTGGCTGCCGCTGGGTAACATCACAGAACATGCAATGGCTGCTAGCTGGAGAGGTCATCAGGTGGCAAAAGCCAAGGTTCAGACTTGCTCCACGAGGAACAACTCCACTGAGTTGCAGGCAGAGATTCTGGGAGCAGAACAGCTCTGAAACAACCTTCTTTTGGGCGGAACAGCTGAACTTAGTTAACTAACAAACACACACTGTACCATGTAACTCTTGCATATGGAAAAAGGAAAAGTGGAGATAACGAGTGCAACTCCTAAGTTGTCTCATGCTTTTTCAGGCACATGGATATAACTTTGCTCAAATGAGTCTCCAATTTATTAATGATCTAATAAATACTTAGGATTGAGTCCCTGCTGCAGCATCAGTAGAGCATTTGCACCGAATGGAACAAAAATATTGTACATTTGGCCTTTAGTTAGGATTGTTAGGATTATTTTAAAGTAGTTGGTTAGTACCTTAAAAGGGAGATAATTGTTACATAATTGGTCAAGTCAACTGAAGTTACATAAAGTTTTGTTTCTTGGTTTATTCCTTTAATGTTCTGAAACCTGGTTTTGAATTAATCCCTTGACTTCTCCCAGTCACCAGCTTTCCTTGTTGGAGACCAGAGTTCTACACTGTTAGCGTCAATACCAATACACAAAAAATGTCACTGTCTGGTAGTTATTTTCTTCACCTAGTTATGGGACTGAAACATGAGGGGAAAGCTTAGGGAATACCCATAATTTGATTCCCTTTTTAGGGGAATTTAATTAAATGCTAGTTTTATACTCCAAGGTAATACAAACTTAATTAGTAAAACTGTGTTCTCAGATCTTTGTGGAGGAGACTACGTGCATGTGTATCGAGTATTATTTTTTATGTGTCTGCACTTTTCATTCCAGCCCTATTAAAGATATTCATGATGTTCTGGAAGTGACAGTGTTTGATGAAGATGGAGATAAACCCCCTGATTTTCTTGGAAAAGTTGCCATCCCTTTGCTGTCTGTAAGTCACCTTTGCCACGCGTATCATTCAAACATTGATGGTTTCGCTGGGAACAAGTTGCATTTCTTTTCCCTGTAGCACAAAGCAACACAGAGTTAGAGATAAACAGGTTTTGTGATCTATATATGCCTTAGTTGGCAGTGTTTACAGTTCTCCTTAGTGTAACGAGCGTTGCCAACCCATTTTAGTACAAATTTGGTTGATTGGAAAGAAAATTGCAGAAGTGTCTGTACTTCATCAGCGCTATATGCCATGTAGGTCTGAAAACATAATTGAGTTGTTCTGTATGTTTCCACATCATCTTCTGAAGGTAACATTTTAAGCATGTCTTTGTTCTGTCTTGCTTCTTTTTACTCCAAGAAAGTAATTGCACATCACAGTAGGATTGACTAGAGATAGCTGTTGTTATTGGCACAGCTGAATAAAATTACCTAAAAGGGGTGTTTTCCACTCTGTAGTGCTTTTAAAGACTGGTGGCTTTTGTTCTGTAAACAAATATGTGAAGAGAGAGCGCTACCATGGGAGTATAAAATCAAAACTGGAAACAAAGCAAGCTTCGGGGAAAGTGGTTACTCTGGAGATTAAGGAGAGTTGAAGCTTTTTCAGAAATGGCCAAAAAAGGCCAAGCTAAAGAGAGGGGGGAAATGTAAAAGGGTCATTAAAAGACATTAATAGAGAAATGGGGGAAAAGCAGCTTTGTGTATGGTAAGCCTGATTTAATTTTGGAACTGGTGGTAATAAAATGAGTAAACCGGATGAAGAGGATGTAAACAGCTCCATGTGTGTGTGCAGTATCACAGAAGATTCTGGTAACTTTTGCAGTGAAGTTTAAGAAGAACTTTCTAGGCTGTGGGTTTTATTAAATCAATTAGTAGATGAGGTGTGAAACATCACAGGAGTCTTGTGCTTATATCAGTCAAGTCATGCAAACGTGCTTAACCGTAAGCATGTGGGTTTCCTTGAGTTTTTAGGCAGAGGAGAGGATGTGGTGGGTTTTTATGCAGTGAGTACTGCGTGGAGACCTGTACAAACGTTCATGCTCACTGTCTGTAGCATGGTTCAAGGGACACATGCAGTAGGGAGACGCTTTCAGTAATGCACAGTGTGATGCTGTGGGGAATAGCACTCTCCAATAGGCAGACGGTGAATCCTGATTGCAATGACAGAGCAAAAAATTGCAGTATGGTTTTGAGACATCTCTGTGAAAGAGGCTGGCATACAACGCTTGTGGTTAGGGGAAGGGGTTGTCTTTGAGCTTTCGAGGTGGGCTGCTGCAGGAAAGGCAGTATTGCAGTAATGGTTTACAGAGATGGCTGTTCCAAAAGAGACAAGGGAGGTTTCTTGAAGGGGAAGCAAAGGTCCCATCTGATCAAAGCGGGCCATATAAGCCCCACAGTCAGCATGGCTTAGGTAAGAGGCCAGTCAAGATCAGAAAGGGGATCTGCAAATACTTGATGTTTCCAAATAAATAACGAACAGCCCAGAAAATTCTTAGAGGATATGATCCCAACCTAAGGAATGCTTTATAGTGGTAAAGAAACAGGCCAGTGTGCTCCAGTTTTGTTATTATTTTGTCTAAATAAGGGTATTCCTTGTATATATGAATTAAAAGCAATGTGGCTTCTGAATCTCTTCATGAAAGTGTGTTTGTTTTCATCCATCGTGTGCTCTTTCCAAGTTATACTGGAGTCGGAACAGGGAAACCCCTGCAATTTGGGGATAAGAAAAGCCTGAGCTACAGAAGCTGAGTGTATTCTGGGCTTTTGGTGTCTCACACGCTGCCATGTGCTTTGCAGTCCTCTTCCCTCCATGGCTCGGACTGCAAGTTCTTTTTGAGACTGGGTATATTTTAGTTTGTTTATCTATTTTAGTGGCTTGAGTTGTCAATATCTCCAGTTTTAGAACAATATTAGAGTCAGTTGGGCTTGGAGGATGATTTGATGTTTACAGGGAGGAACAAACCTCTTAACATCTTTTATTCCATTTTTGATCACTTTGTTAATTTTTCCCCAAGTCCTCGTATCTCTGATGTTACTGGAAAAGAGTGGCTGGAGCAGCTGCTCTCCTGCAGATCCAGCGCTTGCCAAATGGTCGGCATGATCGGCAGCAGGCTGTGTGGGCTCACAGCGAGAAGATGTTAGATTTGGATTTTCTGTTGATTTTATAGGCATTTGTCAAGTATCCCTTAGGAAGCATGTAACAAGGCAGAGGAGGGGAGTGCATGTGTGTGGTAATGTCCAAACTATTCAGCGTAGGGGTTTTTTTTTTGTCCAAGGTTTGAGACAAAAAAAATAAAAATTGTTTATGCTCTCCCTTGCCAACTGATCTTCTTCCTTCCCATCCAAACTTCTCTGCCTCCTATTACAGTCAAATCTAGTGTAAATATATTCATCTCTGCTTCTGATTAAAAAACATTTTGCACCTATTAACTTAGTCTGCTCCGAGAACTGTAATTTTCTAAGCTCTTTTTCTTCAAATGGGAATTTTGATGTATGTTGTCATTTTGACGATGAATTTGAATGTATTCTTTGAACCGTTTAGATAAATATGCTGAAAGAGAACAATAGTTGAAGACTCAAGGAAGCCCCACAAATCATGTAGATTTAATTTCTCCTAGGTAATCAGGCCTAATATTTGCCATGCATTAAATTCCCTTTTGAAAATAGAAGTACCTGGGTTTTTTTTGCCCTTGTTAAAAATGCACAAGTTTGACTTGTGAGCTGTCAGTGCACGAGGTAAGTTTACTTCAGGAATTGTTCATGGATGACTAAATTCTTTTCTTAATGAAAATTTGCCTTCAATAACGTGTATGTTGGAGGGATATGAAATGTTTAATTAATTTGACAATGAAATTTGTTTTAATTGTGTTCAGAATTCTTACACTGGCATTTTGCAAACTTGTGTACACCTTCATCATCACGTTAACACATGAATAACCTTACTACATACAAATTCAGAGAGAGTGAAATTACTTACGCTTTCCATTCATCCTTGCCTGTGATCTAGGCGTATTTTGGTCACAAAATAAGAAAGATAAAAAACTGGGCAGCATGAGAAGACTTTTAAAGTGTCAGATGATGAATAAAGCTGAAAACTTTGTTCTTTATACAGGCGTGATGAAGCAATATTGGATAAATACACAATTTGATTTGTTTCTCATACCTCTCTGTTGGTAATGGGCTGTAGAGACACTGATTTTTATAGCGTTGCAGTAAATTTGGAATTTTCTCTATTTGTTGTTAGGTGGGAGGCAGAGGGAGAGAAGTGGTTATTTGCTTATGTTTTATTTTAAAGGTAATGTGTTAATTGACCTGTTGTATTTTTTTTTAATCCTGTCCTTTTTTTTTTTTTGGTCAAACTACTGTCCTCCTCTAAAACACACATAAGAGACCTCAATTCAAAGAAAGTTCTGTTCAGCCACGTACACAGAAGCAGACTTTAAACTGGAAAAGACAGATTAGTGCTACTAAGATATTCAACAAAATGGATCCCCCTCTTGCCAAAGGTGACCTATAGAGTCTGGGGAATGAAAGAGGAGATGATTTATACCACTGAACAGAGCAGATTTTGGGGAATGGAGAAGTAGGGCAAAAACTTCATTGCTTCAAGAAAGCAGTTTGATAGGTTTAGAAGTTTTGTAGGTTTTGGGGGACTTGAACTAATTATCAAAGAAGTCCTTTCCATCTCTGTGTTCCTTTGTGCCCTAGATCTTAGTAAAAGCAACCGTGTTTCTCTTTGTGAGGGTCTGTCTTTTTTGTTTTGCTTCAAGAGTCTCCTGTCTCCTAGAAGGCCCCGAGTTATTAGAGACATGGGAGCGTGTAGTGTGCTTCAGTGAATTTGAAAGCAGAGTATATCAAATATCCTCGTGTAGAAAGACCTTTGAGTGAAGAGTTGTATCACAGAATGGAATGTTTTTTATCTGCTGAATTATCACCTCAGAGTAGTCTTCAGCTGCACCCTTTTTTCAGCAACCAGGAAGAGGTCTATGAAATATTTTCAAGTGGCAAGCAAGGTCGGTAGCCAACAATACGGTGAAAACAAGTAGTATGACTTTCACAAGCTTAATTATCTAAAACATGGCCTGGATTTAGAGAGCAGACACATGACGATTGCAATTACTTAGCACTTGACCGTAAGTGCACAGCCTTTTCCAGGAGAAAGCTTTAGAGTCTGGGAAAAGTGAAAATGCTGCATTTATTTGATAGAAGCAGCTGTGAAGTGGATAGTTTATTCTGACGTTTATCCCTGTCGTGAACCAGAAATTTTGGAACAGGAAAAAACCTCACAACTCTTCTGGAAAAAATGACACCTTGTTTTTGAAATTAAATCTTCCCCTGACTGTGCACTCCTCACTGAAACAAAATCAACAGGAATGTTTTTTCTCAAGTACCAGCTAGGAACCTTATGCTCAGAGGGTTTTCAGCTCCTCCTCAGACTGCCTAGAAGCCCTCATATGGCTGCCTGCTTTCTTTCAGGTCATAACTTCCATGTCTATTTAGATAGATAGTCTTTAGATATCAATCCTCTGCCAAGAACCCAAATCTCCATTTTTTGGATCCCACAGAAGGTTATTAAAAGGAAATGTTTGCAGCAAAGAGTTTTGGGATGAATGAATGGGCGTTTCGTACAAAATTTGAATTGACATATATTGCAAGACTGGAGAGAAACAACAAAACTCATTATTCATGTCCAGGTGGATCAAATATGTGGCTTGCTTTCATCTTTTCCTAGGGAAATAGGTCCTTTGATAAGGGTAGGTGTGTGTCTATTACAAGACAGCTTTATGTTATTCAGGGCAAATGGTATGACACTGTGCATCAGCAATGAGCTCAAGCAGGAATATCAGAGGTCCCAAATGCTTTAGATGAATTACCCTTGGAGAGTAGCCATTACCCTTTCCACACGTCATGGGTGTTGATGTACAGAGGTTTAACCCAGCGTTCTTCTGTCAGGTCATCAATATGTGGCATTGAATCTGCATCAAAGCTGGATACAGAGTGAAGTTTTCTTAAAATCAATTTAAAAAAAAAAAGCCACTAAACCATATTTCTTTGAGACAAGAGCAATGAAAAAACACCCTTTGCTGCGTAAGGGTCCTGTCTTCTCTGTGTTTTGTGTCATATCAATCTCAGCTTTCGCTATTTCATTAAAATTCCCAAGCGGTCAGAAGGTTGTTGCTTAATAGATTTAGCATTGGCTGGCTCCATCAATACTGTGTTTAGTCACATTTGTTTTACTGAGGACATCTGTGGGAAGAGTTTAGCAAATAATATTCATTCATTTGAAAGGAACCCAGTGCGCTTTGGGCCTTGACTGTACGGTGTTCTTGCGTACCTGAATGTTTCCTTCAGCTAAAGCACTGCCAGAAGTTGCCTGCGTCTGAAGTGCCTCTGTAGGTGGAAATACTTCATGCTCAAAGAATTCCAGCTCTTCTTCCAACTGATAATTTCCTTTGCATGATCCTGTGCGGAGAAGAACTGTGATACAGAATATATGAATTGTTCTGTGAAAATACTGATACCAATATTTTGTCTTTCTGAATTGATTCAGAACAGGGAAATACCTCAAATAACAGAATTTTTTGGATGGTGACCTTGCAAAGTGAAGCATGCTGGTGGGGTAGGAGCTACTGTCCTTGTGTTAATTATATGGTTATGGGCACCCTTGGTTGGTGATTAAGCCCCACTATGGTCTATGCTATTAAGAGGCTTTCAGAGAAGGCAGGCATTAGTATTCACCGAGGATATAAAACACCATCAATAGATAAATAATATTGATTTTGTCTCTTTAAGGATCTCACCTGCACATATTTCCACATTTAATTTGAACGTTCCTTTCCTTCCCTTTTCCCATAAGTAGTTGTAAACACTTATGAGAAAGATAACCTATTTAGACACAGCTATCAGGATTATCTATTGAGTGAAATCTGTGTGAGATCAGGAGTGTAGCAAAAGATGTTTGGGTGACAGAAGAAATCAGATCTTTTTGACTTTAGGTTCATCCTCGGATCCCAGTCCTGGCTGCTTACCTTTTCCACAGCTGGAGAAAGCATTTAAGCAGCCTTTGTGAACAGCAGAGACTAGGGAAGAGAACCCAGAGAGGAGAAAGAAACAGATCCACAATGAAATTAATATGACTGGTTGTCTCTTGAGATTGAGGTAGATGTTGAACAGAATCTGAACTCTAGCCCGAGAACAGCATGCCGTGAAAATGTAGAGTATTAAAAGCTCTTTTGGATGTTTTCTTCTGGGCACAGTTGAGACATGCCACCGATCTAATCTCCATGCCGTCATGGGTGTTAGAATTACCCTACACCTTTTTCTGACCCCCACTGGTTTAGTACATTGCCAAAAGTGTAAGAGATATTTTTCTTTGACTTTTTTGCGGGGTTTTTTCTTATTATCCAAACGAAAATGTAATGGAGAAATGCCATTTTGTAGCCAGTTGTTCTTCTCTCTTGTACTTTTTTTGACTCTGAAGAAGGTCAAAAGCTAGAATATCTGCATGAATGTTTAGTCTTAGGCTGAGTTATAATTGCATGTCTTTTACCATACAAGTCAAACACTTAGCATTAAAGATACCAGATGAAGCTGACTGTAAATCTGTGATTCTGTAAAGCTGCATTTGCACTGCTCAGTTTGAAAAAAGCAGCAAAGACACCATTTCAAAAAGCTTCCCAAGCAACAAGCAACCCCCGTTTCTAAAGACAGACAGAGATGGCAATTATCGTTGATTTGAAACTTACTGACCTGCAGGCACACCCAAAATGGTTGATTTAGCTCCAGCTCTTAAAATGAGTCTTCTCCCCAAAGTCAGAAGCATTTTTTGTGTGCAGAATACCATGGTATTATATTCGGACCTTCTCAGTGGCGACAACATTTCCTTTCTATTTTCTATCAATTGATCAACATGGGACCTTTTTTTTTCTTGCTCGTTATGCTCTTGAAAGATGTAAGAAAGAAGTATACCCCAAGGAATGTAAAAGGAACCTCCCACTAGTTGTTGGCCCTAGGGTAGTAGGATGAAATGTTATGAGAAATATGTGTAACTGAAATAAGTGGAAATTCAGCCCCTAAATTAATAACTATAGAGAATGCAGAATTATGATATTGTGATACCTATTAGACAGCTACAACTCTGCAGACACAGTGGGAACAATACACCTTCTGTCCCGTTGCAGGAGAGAGTCCACAAATCAAAGCTCAATCTAAACCTACTGCTGGTGGCTTCCCCTTGGACCGAAGGGGTAACAACTGCAAACCAAGTCCTTTCTGTCAGGTGTCTCTACCATCAGTAAATCCATTTTTCAGTTAATTTGGGAAATTGAAAAAAATCTTAAATTTCTGAATAATTTTTATTTTGGTTTCATTCGGTAGCATTTAAATTATTCTTTTTTTTTTTGCCCTTACTTGAGGGGAGGAAAAACAAACTGTTGAATCCTTTATCATGGGCCGACCATACCGTATGTGGCAGTTGGCCTGAGGACCTTCTGATGCCAGTTCATTTGGCCCTGGAAGAGGAGCTAGCCACTTCAGCAGCTCTTCTGTTTTGAGGCTGCAGGTGGTCTGAGCCTGATGATCTACAAAATAGTTTTTTGCCTGCCCCTTTCTTGGGAACTGCAGGATCATTTGCAGAGTTTATTTGCTGGAGTTCCTGGTTGGACACCACAGAGAATGCAAAGTTGGTCCTTGTGGAGAGCCCTGTTCCCTTTCAACCGTTAACCCGAAAACCCATCTACCCTATGACGAGCTATGTGGTACAGAAAGGGTGTAGCATCATTGGGAATGGAAGTGACCTTTCCCTTGTCTCGGGAAATCACTTGGTTCCCATTATGCCTTTTTTTCCCCCCCCCCTTACTCATTTCTGCTGTGGTTTATACGAGTGCCTCTTCTAAATGCCAGAACAGCAAATAGCCGTTTTAAATATGGTTGCAATTTCATGCCCCCAAATTTCCTCCGTTATCTTTAATCTTTGATCATTACAGTCCCTGAATGTAGCTTTTTGGTAAGCTGCAGTTTTTTATGTTACTGCTGTTTAGAATTAGCTGGTCTGCTTCCTAAAAAGCCAAATGTTTAATCAATACATATCCTACTGTGTATAATAAATATATTTCTGCCATCACTTTTTGAAGAGAGAATGCTTTTGATTTGAGCCAAATAGTTTACAAAATGGTGAGGGAGGGTTTTTTTGTTGGTTTGTTGTGGTTTTTTGGGTTTTTTTCTTAATAGATGTTTAATGCAATAGGGCCAACCGGCAGATTAGAGCAGAGAAATGATATTGAAATTCAGGAACGGGGTGGGGGGAGAAGTCTTTTACATGAATCAGTTAATTTTGAATATTTGCTACATTAACATTTGTGCCACTTAAGCTGATTAATGTCTTTGGATTGTGTTTGTTTCCTCAGTAATAATTTGACAACCTTGCAATAAACTAAGCGTTAAGAAGCAGGTTCATGTACTGGAGTGTGCAATAGGGAGGTAAACTGTTGTTTGTGGCTCTTTTCCTGAACTTTGGAAGAAAAAAACCATTTTAAACCTGTAATAACTGAGGCTGATTACTTCCCATCAACTCACTGGCTTCCAGGGCAGAATTTTCTGACTGGTTATTGCATGCACTGCTCTACTATAAAGTACAAGGTCTGTAAATTAAAGTTGGACCATAAGAGATTTAATCTGCAATTTTATAGGTCTCTAATCCAATGGTCATTTTGTATTTCAGGCTTTGAGTATATTATCAGGGTTTGGGGAGGGGTTTTGTTGTGCTTGTGATTTATTTATTTATTTGTTTGTTTGTAGTGTCTTTAAATTCTATTGTGAATTACAGATGGGAAAATATTGATGCTTTTTCCTCCCACCCCAAACTATAGATTAGAAATGGTAAACAGAGTTGTTACACACTGAAGAATAAAGACTTGGAACGTGCTTCAAAAGGAGTAATTTACTTGGAGCTGGATGTCCTATTTAATCCTGTAAGTTGAAATATTTCCTCTTTGTTTATGGCTGGTGTAAGAAGTGTGTAAATCTGTGAGGACAGGCTGGAGAGGGTGATCCTGTAAATACCAGGAGCCAAGCTGGAAAAGTCCTGACCTGGTGGTGGAGGAGCATTTTGAAGCCATGGGTGAAGAAGTGTTGGGGCATCAGACAGCCGATCCAGGTGGGTGGGACAATGCAGGGATATTTTTGGGTTGACAAGTGACCACAAGCACCTTAAGAAGGTGCTGATTACTGTACGCCACAGCTTTATTTGCAACAGCCAAAAAAGGGCTTAATGTTGAGATTATTATACGTTACATTTTAACACCTACTTCCTCCCCAAAAAGCTGACCCATGATGTTCTCTTCCCAGGGTGTTGACAGGAAAATTAATGAGGCATGTACACGGTGCACTTAGTTTTTAGGTGGCTCAGTCAGTCTCAATTGTTTATGCCCTACAGCCTTTTTTACTGAGCTAAATCCTATTTATTAAGGCCATCATGGGCTACACCACAGTTCTGCTCTTGCTGAAGTGAGTCCAGCCTTGACCAATTTAGCTCATCTGTGTTTTTCCTAGCAGCTTCTCCAAAGTCACATACATGCTAAAAAGAGTTAAAAAAATTCCTAATCAACACTGGTGATAAAAAGCTGAAATAATGCACTTAAAACTGCGTGACATCTTTTTAATTGTGGGTTGTGGTTTTTTCTTTTTGTTGTTGTTTGTTTAGATAAAAGCAAGTATTAGAACATTCAAGCCCCGAGAAAAGCGCTTTACTGAGGAGAACCGCAAATTTTCTAAAAAGGTGAACGTTGTGTCTGGGCTAAGCCTCTCACATCTGCGTTGGGAAGATTTGAATAGCTGTAGTACACTTGCAAGAACAAACCCTACTTATGCATAAGACGCTGAACACGTGTAAATTCTGTATATTTTTGTACATGTTAACACAAATAAGCCATTTACTATGAAATTGCTTTCTGATCTAGTTCTGCTTCATGCTTCAGAGCGGGGAACAAGATAGCTGTGGATGTTGCAAAGTTCACAGCATCTGAAGCTCAAAGAGAGCCTTATCCCCTTTGTTGGGAAGAAACCAGGTCTAAATTAGTTACTTAAAAAGACCGTAGGGTTTAAAAAAAAATAAAGTTGCCCTATAATAAAACTAAAATTCTATATTTAATCTATGGACTAATCTAAAACATGTAGAGAAAAGGTTCAGTGTTTTGATTACTTTCTGGCCCTTTTCCTATGACATTGTTATATTTTGAGAATTGGAGGTGTATGAAGCTAGGTTTGTGTTACTGTTTTATTTAGTTTTGGCATCTAGATATGCTTTTTTTTTTTTT
>VXBJ01003379.1:1316110-1398732 GCA_013400055.1 Nycticryphes semicollaris
TTTTTTTCTTTTCTCTCTAAGGGATAAGAAAAATCTGGAAGGTTTGGGTGTAATCAGAAAGCAGACAGGAGCTGGCATGCGTTTCTGAAATAGATGCTTTATTTGTAATAAGTGCCCTGGCATGCATTTGTAGCTTAAACTACCCCTGTTTCTGAAGCAATAGTAGGATATTAGAGTGTTTGATTAAACTCCTCTTCTCCTCCCCTCCTCCCACTCAATATTTATCAGATCTTATCAAGAAATGTTGATCGCGTGAAAAAAATCACCATGGCAATATGGAATACAATACAATTCCTTCGGAGCTGCTTTCTCTGGGAGTCCACGGTAAAAAGCGTGATAGCATTTGTGGTAAGTGGATTTCTTCTTTTATTGCATGAGGCTAAGTGATATAAGATCTTGAGTGTTACCATGCCTTCCTCTCCACCAGAGTAAAGCCCTTTATCATTTGCTGTTATTGGTATTTTGTAGCTGCAAGGCTGCAGGTTTCAAGGCAGGTTGGGCCATGTTGGGCCTGACAGGCATGGAAATTAGACCTTCAGGAACTGCCTTTCTTTGCTTGGTGCAGAGATGTTCACCAACCTGGACTGAGGATGCTCATGTCCATGGTGGGGGACACCACCCTGTAAAGGCTGTGACCATGTGATGACTCTGGATTTTTCTTTCTTTTTTTTTTTTTTTTTAAACTGGGTGGTAGGAGAGGATTGTCGTGGTGGCCAAGAGGACAATGCAGGGAGATGCCTTTGATTTCACTGAGGGGTCTTGTCCCTTCCATCTCCCATTGCAATACGGAGGCACTTTGCTGTAGGCTATCGATGTCTGCTGTGCCCATGCCCCTGTGGCATGTAAGCAGCTCTGCTGACATTGCCTGCTGCAAAGCTATTCTCTTGATGGTAATAATATGTTGCTTTAAAGGGAAAAATAAAGAGAGAAGGAAAAGGCTGGTCAGTGAGTTCTGCTGCACTCTGTGAACAAAAAGCCAAGTTCTCCACCTGCCTGTCCCACTTTTCAGCTCTCTCCTTTTTCCTCTTGGTAGTAAACACCCCATTTGCAGTTTTCTCGTAATCCACTCAAGCACAAAAAGGTTTTGCCTGCTTTTTATTCTGCGGTGTGACATTTTCTTCATGCTTGAAATGTTTGGCATGCCATTAAAGGTTGCAAAATCGTTTTGTGGTGGTCCAGCATGCAGAAAGAAAGTTTTTGAGTCAAATGTTTATTAAGCAAAATATCAGCCACATCTCCAAGATTTTCTCCCTCTTTTACTGTCTGTGAATTATAAGTCTCTTAAAGGTTCTTTTCTGGAAAACACTACACAGTGTATTTGCTACAGATGAGTAAAATGGACCATCCCTGATTGAAAGAGGCTCCAGAGCTAAGACAGAGGAGCTGTCTTTCACCCTGCAGGTTTGCATGAAGACTGGCATGTAGGAGTAGGTAGAGAAAGAGGTCTTTTGTCTGTATTTTGTTTTTTCTCTTGTTGCTCAAAGCTTATTTAGATCATATTTAGAGGTAATGGTTGGAGAGCTGGTGTGGAGCAGAGCAGACAGTCTCTCACCGAAGCAGGTATGGTTGTACAAGGTAGCTCTATGGTTGTGCACAAAGGAATCAGATGGTTGTATGTGCTGGGGCTGGAAAAGGAGGGACATAATGAAAATCCCAGTGGTGATGTTCTACCGTCACCATTCAGCAAGTATCTAGGCGTGTATGTAAGAGATTTGCTCTTAAGACATTTTGCACCAAAACACTTGTAAGGTTATAGCCGTGAAGTTCAGTTTTCTAGATGTAGGAAACATTTGGAATTGGTGCAGAGGCAGACAAAGAAAAAAGTGGGTCTATAGAGAAAGAAATGGATTCCTAGTGAAAAGGAGGATGAGCAGGTTACACGTTACAGATTATTAACGTCTTTACTGGATACCATCATACTCATGGTTTCCTGAAAGAAAGTGGGTAATGGGAAAGGAATAAAAATATATGACTCGAAGAGTAATTACCACAGGTTTCTACAACCCAAAATTTAAGTCCATCAGACTTTTTCCACATGGAAGTAATTCAGCTCTGGTGCTGAAAATGGAATTGCCAATTAAGTATCTCTCTCTATGTGTGTATTCATAGAATTGAAACTATGCCCACAGCATGGTAGGTGCATCGTCTCTCCCTGCCCCAATCTGTAAAATACTCCCGTAAGAGGTTAAATAAAAGATGTACCAGATATCACAACTTTAAAATCATCATTCCCCAGTAACATCTGTAAACCTTCAGTACCTGGTTTTGATTCAACTTAGCCTGTACCACGTTTGTCCTTACTGACCTCCTGCTTGTGTCTCACACTGACCACCAGAGACGAGGAAAATGCACAAACCCTCACACCCATTTTTCAGAGGAGTTTGTGAAACCATGGCTGGTAGTTTAAGTGCTAGTCAGGTCCTCAAACCATAAAATGTCTTTTTTTGCCTTTTTTTTTTTCTTTTCTTGTTACAAACATTGTCCATTAGGCCGCTGGCAGTAACTGTTGTGACCATATTCTACATATTCCACATACCTTCACTGTAATAATCCCAGAGTTTGGGTGCTTCTAAGGACCACCTTGCCCTGTTGTATTGCCCTCTGCAGGTAGCCCATGCCCCTTCCTCCAAGGGGGAATAAAGGGAGGGAGGAGGAAGAAGACAAGCAGACAATATAATCACAGGAACCTTGTTTTCTTAAGCAATCAGAGAAAAACCACTGCCAGGCAGATGAAAATATTTGTGAGATCGTCAGAGCATAGCAATGGGCGAGGATGAAATCTTACACCTTCCTGGTTTACTCTTCATTACAGTGCACCTCCCTCCCCATTAGCGCTGACAGCTCACAAGTGTGACAAGGACATTAGCTGCTACTTCTGGGTGCACAAGGGAAAGAGAGGGACAGATAAAGAGGGAGGAAACAGAGGACAGCCCAGACAGGACACAAGTGAATGAGTAAAATGCTATCACCATATTTTCTCATTTGTAAGATACATCATCCCAAACTAAATTCTTTTTTTCAGTTTGTAATGGTGAGAGGAGACAATCCAAGAACATATGAGTAGATGATCTTTTTTGTGCTATAAAAATGAAATCCTATTTTTCATCAGCATCAGGAATATTCCTATGTGTGCAAAATGTTGCCTGTAGAGTTAATAGTGTTCATATACCAGGAGAGATCTTAAAATATTTTGTCCATGTATTCTTCTCCATCAATTCAGAATTTGAGGGGATTGTAGATTTTTAAGACCTAAAACTCTTCCAGCGTTCTACTCTGTTTATTTAATTTTGATGTAATTATCTCTGTATTCAACCCAATATTTTGCATTTTGACTGAAAGATGCCTCTCAAAAAGGGTTTTAATTTGAAGACACCCAGACACGCATGCTAGCACACCCCCGTATGGTAGTTCTCATGTGCCTGACATTCTTGATACCCTACACTAGACATTTCACTCCTAGTTTCTAGGGTAAATGTTGTGGGTTTAGCCTGGCCCTCATCACTCCTTCCTTCTGTCTTGCCTTTCTTCATTGAGAGGTCACTTCCACGCTGTGTTACTGGCGCCCAAAAAGTGGGAGCCACATGGTGAAACGTGCCTGCAGCAATGTCTGTATATCTGTGTGATTATAAGCAGTTTGTTTTTCCCCCTCGTGCATACAAAAACTTGTGTTCTCACCTTTCTAATGCACTTGTAAACTAAATTTCTGGTCCTTCCTTCCATTTGCAAACACTCCCTGCCTGCTCTGCTCCCTCGTCTTCCCTGGTCGTGGAAGTTGAGTCCATAATAACTGAATCATTCTTACTGTACAATATGTATTTTTAATATTTTAAAAGTTAATTTTAGTCACAGAATGATTTTCATGAGGAATTATGCATCATTGCACATTGTGCTTTTGATTTTATACAACATAATTGCACCTTCTATTGACAGTTTTCTCTGCATTAATGGTAATTATGTCATTTAATGAAATTACAGTAATTGCATTAAAAAAACAACTATAATCTGGTGCAAATTAAAAGGATATATTGACTGGAATTTTTACTATCATGTATTTTTTTTTAAAGTTTGCATGGGAGTTGCAAGAGACATTGACAAGATCAGGCAAACGATGGGAAACCAGCCACCGTTGCACCTCTGGTGTGACTGGCAGTGCTCGCTGCTGATTTGCTTCAGGGTCCCTGCACACTCACCCATGCCAGTATACTTCATTTTTACTGGCAGCATGTCCCACTATATCAGGTTTAGGCTTCTTGCTAATCAAGGCTGCTGCCAGGGTGGGTACAGGTGGGAGCTATTTTTCAGGCTCAGCCCTAGCTGGCAGCCCAGGTCAGCCAGAGGAGGGATGCACCACCACGCACAGGCAGCACTTATTTATTTTGTAGTGGCATTGCAGCATGGCTGATAATTATTTTGTGATGGGTTAATAACGGGAGGAAAGGAAGGAATACACGGTGATGCAACGTAATGTGCTGGAAATGTGGGGTTTCTGGTCAAACTGACTGCAGTTATTTAACGGTGGGCAGCTGGGAAAATGAAAGGCGTGGGATTGTTTTGGAGCAGTTTGGGCTTCTCAGACAAACCGCTGATGCAAGAGTAGGGAAGCCCTGGGGTTTCTGGCTGCCCAGCAGAGCTGCTGGGAGTGTTGGGTAGGTACAGCAGGAAATTCAAACTTAAGCTTTTGAGTTCCTTGCTGCAGAAATGAAATTATGGCACCCTTCTCCGTTAAGATCTCCAAAAGTTTTTAAATCCATAGAGAGCTGGAGGATGCCCCATTTTTTTGGTGCTGGCATCTTTGACGGTGGGAACTAGAAGCCTGAGGAGTCGTGGGGTAAGCTGGGTGAGGCAGCATGTATGTGCATTACTGGGCCAGTTTGCTACAGTCTTAATCTGGGATAGCAGCAAGAGGGGTAGGTTAGACTCTGCAGCCCATGACCTTCTGGGCAGCTCTGCTGAGTGTGCCATTTAACACGCTGCCAGTTAACTTGCAGTATGGGAGCTGGATCTGAGCCCAGTTAAACTCATCTCGTAGAGGAGACACCAACCATCTTACTAGACATGAACAATTTTTAATCCCTGTTGAGCCGGGCTATATTTATACTGATGACCTGCAGGGAAAAGGCCACTAGCTTGTTGACAGTGTCCTCTAAAATTGCTAATTGCTTATCAGTAAGAGGGAAATGTTCTTTTCCCTCAGGAAAGATGTTTGTTAACTCAAAATCTAAGCCTTCTAGAGTTTACTTGGGGTAAGTCTTTCATTCTGCATGTGGAAAAGTGTCTTCTGCATGTTATGGTGAGATTTTCCCGAGTAAAAACACAAAATGTTCCAGTCCTGTTTGTTCTAAGCATAATTCAATCCTAGACATGACAATAATGACATCCAATTTAACTTTTGCATTGTTTTGCAACGCAGTGTGTTTTTGTTTTTTTTCCTTGATGGGAGGGACTTATAGATCAATAAAGGGAAATGCCTGTGACAAAAGTGTAACAGGGAACATGAGGAATCTATGGAGAAGAGAGACAGTAACACTATGAAATTGAAGTAACTTAGGATAGAGACCGGGTCACCAAGAATCTCTTGGACCTCTGGCCAACCAAGCAGAAGACAGAGGACAATTTTCACAAGACTTTGCTTGTGATTTGCCAGTAGATGGTAATAATTCACTTTCCTATAAAGCGGGGAAGGAAGATGCACTCTCACATGAGCTTCCCTAAAGTCTTTCTTATTTTCCCCATGAATTTTCCGCTAATTTTGGACAAACAGTTCCCTGATACAAAGCACAAACCAGCCCGCCATGACTACATGTGCAACTGATGAGCAGGGTATAGTCTTTTTTTCTCCCCTTTTTTTTTTTACATCCTCATAGCTGAAGACGAAATATAAATCATTGTTCCCAAACTCTTCGGGAACAGCATTAAAGTAATGGTAGATTAAAATGTCTCCACATTAAAAAGCTAAATAAAATGAATAGATGTAATCCTAAAGAGAGAAGAATAAGTATTCTTCAAACGCTGAATAGGGAACTTGGAAAAAGAAAAAGCTTTAAAAAAAAGAAAAAAAAGTATTAATGCAAAAGAGATGGTCTTTACTTCCACTTTACTGTAGAGCTTTTGCTAAGGGCTTTTCTCAACCCATTTGCAGCTTGTGTTTTGCTACAATTTTAAAGAAGCAGCCAGCAAAGGGATGAATGCAGTCCCTATTTAAATAGGGAAGCTGTAAAATAACACTCTGGTACAAAAATTTGTTCATATTTAAGGCTAGAACTAGTGCTGGAGGAGCAGTGAAAGGCAGGGTTTCAGGAATTTGACCTAGTAATTCTTCAGAGCCCCTAACATTTCCTCTCTTCTTTCCCTCTGTAAATCCCTGGCAAAGGCACATCTTAAAAATTATTGTCTTAAACTCTAGTGAGAAGGCTGGATGTGAGGTATGTTTTTATTTCAAGCTATTATATCTCTGTAAAAGTGTTTTCCTAATGACGGAGGAAGCATTTACATCCTCCTTCTTCCACACTGCTCATGTGAAAATTCACTATTTCTGAAGGCAAAGCCGTTAGGAGCACGTTACCTGACACATGCAAGTAACAGCTCAGATGAGAAACAGGCTTCCTTAGACAATTAAAGGAGATAGTTTTACCGTTCTCCCAGCAATTTTTACATTTCCAGTATTATTCTTCTGTGGTTGAGGGGAATACAATTTGAGCTTGAGATCCCAGGCTTTGCTTTGCTGTAGCAGTTAAAATTCCTGGAATAGCAACAGTGATATTGATGATGCTGAGAGACACACAGCAAAGTAAACACATGTTATTTCCAGCTCTTTCAAAAATGCAAGAACAAACAAGGACAAAGTTAATAGGGAAATAACCACTTAGGAGCTTGACAACATGATAAACAAGATTTAAAAAGCAAAGTTTGAAGCTTTGGAGTTGGGGTGAGACGGAGATGAGCAGAGAGACCAGTACAAATATCCCTTTTAACTTTGAAAAGGATAGATGGTCTTATGTATCCAGCTCAGGGGTTTCAGGGATTTGCTTTTTTTACCAGGATAATGTTCCAAAATAAAAATCAAAATAAAACCATGTTTGGCATCCGAGGAGTAATACACATTTCCTCTGGGCCTGCTTAACAAGGCACTTACTCTGTATAGAGAAGCCCTTGATTTTGGGGCTGGGGAGTTTCCTCTTAAATTAAGTCTAAGCTGTGCTCATATTTTTATTTACATAGTAGTGCTTTCTGTGCTGTGTGCTCAAAACTGGCACAAGTGACATAGGAATGATTCCTTCAGCCCTGGAAATGAGAGACCTAAATCAAAGAGCGAGACTCTTTAATTGCACTATGTTGGTTTTATTTGAAGACAAAGCCTTCCAATACCTTGGCTGTGTGTGTTAAACTCTAGAGACAAAGTTTTCCAGGTAAAATCCCAGTCCTGCTGGAGGGTAAGGCTCTGTACCGCTGGTCAGCAGGAATGTGAATGCAGGCATCTAGTCAAGAATTAAGGCAATGAGAAAGAAATTCAGCTTTGTTATATATATAAATATACCCCTAGAAGGTGCCTGCATTAAAATACGTGTATCTGTCTAGTAATCTGTCTATCTCCAAAACTGGTGTAGAAATATATAGCTTTAATCTGTTTGGTTATCTAATGACAGCCCACAAAGCCAAGCCCAAACGTGCAAGTATTGTATCTAATAAAACAAAACACACGCACCCCCCCCTCCCCCCCAAAAAAAAAATTTAATGAAAAAGGGCTCTTTATACCTAAAACCTGAACTAAAATCAGTGGCAAACAGTTCCGACTGCCTTTCTCCTCGAGCGGTGACCTGTTTGGAGAACTCTGCTTGGTGCTTGCATTTCCAGCTATTTTGATAGCCCCTTTTCTTATTTTTTTTTTTTCCCCTGGTTGAAGCTTTGTCGTTTGTTTCGAAGCTGTCATTTTTATTAGTCTCCCTGGCTGATCTTTTTGGGCTCTCGTCAGGTGGTGTATGTTCTCCATTGTCTGCCTGGTCTTGGCAAGCTGTAGGTCCTTTTATTGCCATATGACGTGGGCGTGCTTGCAGCAGTAGCCTGTAATTATACCCACCACAGGTGACAGTTACAAGAGAGCTTTGGTAATAATTTTAGCTGCCTGATCTGATGTTTATGAAGAGCAAACCCTCTTTGTGGTCTGGCAGGAGTTTGCTATATTGTTTTGTACTTTAGCCATTTGATTTATGAAGCTCCCCCCCCCCCTTTCTTTTTTTTTNNNNCCCCCCTTCTTTTTTTTTTTCCCTAATACATAACGTCTTGTCTCTTTTGAAGTTCTGAAGTTTTGTGGGAGATTAGTGTAGATCTTATGCCACTTTGTAAGTTTTCTCTTTCTTTTTGCATGCCTTGTATTTATTTTGCTTTGTCCGGCAGCGTAAAATAGTACTTTTGCCCGTCGCTGCTTTTATTTGTATATTTACATGTATATTTGTATATTTTGTATATTACATGCATACATGTACATTTACAACGCACATTGCTGAACTCTTCTTTCTAACCACATGTTAGCAGACTTGCTGTGTTTTCCCTAATTGTGACACTAATCACAGATTAGCCTTTAGTTATTTTTTTTGGGTATTTTTTTTTTATTTGACCACTATTTAACTGTTTTATAAAAGATCAAATTCACTATCCACAAAGGCAGCACTAGTTCCTTTACTCTCAGTGGAATCGCACAACTTGCTTATGCCAAAGGTGAATTTAGCTCACAATTTTTATTGTTTTCTTACAAATCTACATCCCAGTGTTACGAATTTGCTACAAAACATGGGGTAAAGGCTGAAGTGCACACTGCCTGAAAGCTGGTTTTGTGGTTTTTTTTTTTTTTTGGGGGGGGGGGGTTGGGTGTGTGCGGGTGTTTTTNGGGGGGGGTTGTGTGTGTGAGTGTGTCTTTACTTTGCAGTTTTAGATTCTTTAGAGGAACTTCTGATTAAATGTCATGAGCATCTTCTGAATTTGTGAGAAAGCAGTATGCTCTAATTCTTATTTGTTGAGTGATAGGTTGAAAAACAAGAGGAATTTATTTATTAGCATTTGCTAATTTATCTCATCCTAAAGATTCCATATTGGGATCCACTCACTTTTATTTTCTCAATTTGCCTGCTGCCTTTCCTATAAGTTCGCTCAATTCATAGATTAGAAATTGCATAAACAAAGATTGAATTAGAATTCAACGTTTATTCAATGCTGCCTCCCCACAAAGCTCACTAACAGGAGCGTGAGAGAAGCTACTTACCCACCACAATTATGTGTAACATTCCCAAAGTTTTGCATGGGCTTGCACTATGCAAGCATTTTAGAAGAAGGTATTGCAGCTCAGCCCAATCAAAAAAAGTAGCAAACTCATGGCATCGGTTATGAAAAAGGTATGTATTAAGAAGTGCAATTGTCATTGAAAGTAAAAACTCTTTTAGTTTTTTTTAGTGTGTGCTTTCTTCCCCAGAACCCCAGGTGTATTGATTTTCTTTCAGTCAGGATCTGCTTGCTTTTGTCTCATTATTCACATTACTTTGACCTGGCGCCGCTTAGAAAGTACTTTAAAGCACTTAGTTTTACAGGAAGATTGTAGACTTGACTGTTATCTCCCCTGTCATTGGTGGAGCAACCCTATCACTATGTTGTATTCTTTTCATCTTTTTTTTTTTTTTAATTTTAAAAAGGCAAATCCTTTATTTTTAACACAGATGTAAGCTTAGAACAGTGCATTCCCTTCAAAGATATAGTCAGTCTAAAATGAGGGAATAAGTGGAGACATGCCTGTAGGTGGTTTAAATCACTGTAACTCCATTAACTTCAGCAAAACGATGTTATTTAATATCACTTAAAAATCTCCATCCTCATTTTGGGACAAATCCTGTGTGAATACGAGTAGCAGGTTTCTTGAAAAGAAGGAAAATCCTGTAGGTGGCGACGGACTCCCATGAATGAGCCAGCTCTGGCATTCAGGCTTTTGTCAGATTTTTCTGGCAGGCTTTTTTTTCTCTTGCTTGAACTCTATTTTATTTTTAATTTAATTCACCCATTCTCTCAGCGCTAATCTAACACCAGTTGCAGAAATCTTGACAACTGGAAGAAATTTCCTATTTGAAGGTAATGCAACATTTTGGTTTTATGATGGAGACGGATGCACCTTGAGGGGTTTCTCTTAAGACATTCTACTTCTCGTGGGGCTATTTTTGCCTTTTTTAAATAAAGAAAAAAAAAGGAGTTGGATCCTTTACAAGGTCTGAAATAAAAGGGGATTAGTATAGAAGCTACAGAGCAAATACATTTTTAAAAAGCCTGTTGTCCTTTAGTTTGACTTTCCTTCACTAACAACTAAGGTGTACTTTGACTTACAGGTTAGTCTTAAGTAACCAGGAAATTCTTGGATTGTTTAAGGATAGTGATAGTAATAAAAATACCCTAAATCAGAATAAGTCCTTTCTGTATTTTTTTTTCCCCATTAGAAAATAGAGCTGGAGCAATGGGATGACTACAAAATCTCAGAAATCTGATTTTAAAAAAATCTATCCTGTTAATAATAAATAAATGTGACTATTGCCACAGCAAAGGATTACACTGGGAAAGCAGCATCAATAGAGTTTTGATCTCTTCCCCTGCCACTTCATTAAAATGAAATCTATTAATATTAATTGTAACATCCACACTGTAGTCAAGTATAGCTTGTTTTCAGATGCTTTTCCATTTTAAAGGCAGGGCTGTGATTTTAAGAATTTTTAATAAATATGTAAAACGTAGTGTTTTGTACTAGTCTATTATGCTGATTTTTTTTTTTTTTTTAGCCTTAACATTACCCGTGTAAAATCAGCACGTTTATTGAAAGATGAGTGTCATATGTCTCCACTAAAGATCTATTCTACCAGCTCAGGTTCAGAATTTTCTACTTGCTTTTTGGGAGAAGTTGCTGTCTTCTGTACTTTCCTTCAGCTTTCATCTTTTAATGGAAGAGAGGAGCTGCACAGCTCTGTATCAAAGCCGGTTGTCAACTTTCATTAGATGCAGTCTATTGTTTGTTCAGATTAGAAATAACTGCATTACACTTTGACTTTGAAGGCTTGTTTGTTTTTAAATATACTAGGTATATGTGACCTTTTTGTCATTTGTGATGCACTTGGCTTGACAAATTTGAGATACCCATTTAAAGAGCAGCAAAACCTGTTTGTAATGCAGGTACTTCACACAAGGCACCTTCTGTACATCGAGAAAAGTAAAACAAGATCCTGCAGCTAATACAAAGCATTAAAAGGTTTGTGTAAAGTATTGCTAGCTGGCACTGTACCTCAAATACATTGAATGGGGGAGAAAAAACATTGATAAGTGAAGATGCAGCACCCGGTTTTAGCAGTGGGTGGGAATCCAGTTAGCTGGTTTTAAAACCCTATTGTGCGTTGACCATATGAGAACAGTACAGATGTGGTCTCTGTCAGAACATGAAGACAAGGAAGTCTAATTCCATTTAAAAATTGCACTGAGCAAATTTTCTTACAATGTTTAGAATATTAAATGGGAAATGCATAATTGATACAGTGATATTAGCTCTCCTTTTTTTTTTTTTTTATTTTTACTTTAATCGAATGTGTCCATCAGGAATTAGATGATGACTTGCTCTGGCAGTTAAGAAAACTTCCCTAGATACTTCTGTGTACACATTTGGGAAAATTATTTGCAATGATATATTTCAATTTCCTTTATAAACTAGACCTGTCTTCCTAATTCCCTTCCCCTCAAGTCCCTCTGTAGGGGGTTAAGAAACGAAGTCTTTTAAAATTATGATCAGATAACTGTTTCTATGAATAAAAACCTAATTTATGTTTTTTAGAAAAATAGATTTATATTCCAAAACTGGGAAATAAACACTGGAAAGAAAATATGAGATTAATATAAATGAAGATGTTTTGCAGAGCTACTCTGGATAGTTTTAATAATTTTTTTTCCTTTTTTTTTTTTTTCCTTTGGTTTTTTTTGGGAAGTAGTACTTCTGCAAGAGCATGCATTGCATTGTTTTTCCTGCTTTCTGTTTTAAAAGCTGTATGACGGCTAGCAGAGATAGTGGTCCTTTAGTGCTCAATGAATACTGTCTTACACACCGATACCTATAGTAACACACACCAAGTGACTATGAGATCAAATGCTCTGGTTAAAAAGCCTTGGGGAAGCATTATGTGTCTGAGGTCTGATCTATTGTCTGGGAGGTCGGAGAGTGTTAATGCACTCTGCAAAGATTAGACTCCCTCTCTAATTGCTCCAACACTTCCTTAAAGGATTCAAACAGTCAGGAAAGGTGATGCTCCTTGTCAATTTTTGTCTTCTGACAGCCGTTGAAGTTTATCTGTCTTTCCACGGAGACCACTAGATCATGTAAACCAGGCAGTGTCAAAAGCATGAACCCTGAATTAGGACTGAGAGCAGTAAATGCCATTATTTACAACTTCATTATTTCAGCTTCTAAATACTTTAAGGATTGGGGGCCAGATTGCTGTTACATGCCATTCCACATTTACATTTGCTGATGGGAAATCCCGAAGTCTCACCAAAAGTTTAACTCACTGAGTTTAATGAAAAGGGCACTCTTTTAGTTTTGAAGAGGATGACATTATTGGCTGCATCCCTCGGAGCACGGCTGGTGCTTCCCCACGGCACCTCTGCGGTACCCGGTCAGGGCACGTAAGAGCCACTGCTGCTGTACGTAGTACAGCTGATTTATCCAAGTGTGCTGCTCAGCCTGAGCTCCTGTGAGGCACTCTTGGCTATTTACCCCAAATTTTCCTTTCCCTCGCTAAGTCCAAGAACGATTTGATTTCTCCTGGTTCATAGAACCTAAATCATGTATGAAAAAGCAGCTCAGAAATCTGTTCAAGCTCATGCAGGGAAGCTTTTCTGCTGCTTAACCAGCATGCCCATACTGACAAGAACCTCATCCCGTCACTGGCTTTTACACCCCATGGATCCGAACCACTTAAAGGACCCAGATGGTTATTTTTCAGCCTACCTGTTTGCAAATCAGTTTGAAGGACCAAATTGTTTTGTTGCTGGTTTAAAAGACTAAGGTATTGGAATGGCTTATGTTTGCAAAGGATGCTGTTTCTGCTTGGAAAAGCACTTTAAGAGCAAGGGATGAGAAAGGGTGAATGTTACTAAGAAAAGAGAAGTCCAGCTCAACCCCCTGAGAATTTGAAAGATGTAATATTTCTGCAACAAGGCCAATGTATCCTAATGTTGACAGTAGGGTAACGTTATTGTAATGAGAGTGGAATTTGACCCATCTTTTTCAAAACGTCCGTTCCTGTTTCACAGACAGATGTGAGTGTCCTGTTTCCCTGCAGCTCACTCAACACGCCAGGTCCTGCCAAACAGAGAGACATCCTGCAGTTATTTTTTCTGATGGATCAGAAGCTTTTTTAATTTGAGATAGTGTCTGTGTTTTTGCTAGTCTTGCAGCATCTAAATGTGTTGGTGTATATAATCCATTTCACACATATAAATGTATAAATATGACCTATATAAATGTACATATATTTAATGCCTCTTTTCTAGACTCTGAGCAGATGACTAATGCAGCTGTTCAAAGGAGAAAAGGATTTTTTTTCCCTTTTTTTTTTTTTTTCCCCTTTAGAAAAAAGCCCTCTTGGCTCTTAATCGGAAATTGAGGAGCAGAATTCATCAAGTGTATTCTGATCATTCTCACATGGGTAGTTCCTCCTTCCCTTCCTGCATAGCATGTTCCTTTGCACTGTTGCTATATTACATGAAATGTTTCATCTGTATATAAAAATTAAAAATTCAAACAAAAATCTGGCCCACATGAAGAACAGGCCCTTTGGGCATATGGTTCATTATGCATATTCGTTTAATTACTAAAACACTTGGGATGTCTCTACTGCCCTTGCTTTCAGCTTGTAAAGTTGGATCTGTTCTGCAGCACAGAATATGTTGAACAGGCATGTGTCATAAAGGACTTCAGTTTTCTCCTACTTAAAACTCTATATAATATTCTTGGCTGGATTCTTAGAATTTACTGAATATTAGTTCTATCCACTGCATCAAAACAGCAGTTTTGGGATCTCTTTTTCCCTTAACACCTTCTCTAACCCCCAAAAAGGCAAGTTTTACGGTGGTTGGTTCTGAATTGTGTTTAGTATCGAAGTAACGTGAGACTATGGATTTAGATTTCAGGCACATTCCCACAAAGCACCTAAAGTCGCACGTTGAAGCTGTATAACTTTTATTAGCTAAGAAGGGATTGCTGTGATAGTGTGACTTTAATTGATTTTCAGGGCAAACAGGTGGTGATGGTTTAGGCATCCCCTAGTCTCCTGCCATTCCTAATTTGGAGCTGCACATATAATAGCTTTATTAAAATAAACAATCTTCTGGCTTTAGTTTTACCTGAACAGCTGTCTGAAATTGCAAGAGTCTTGCAACTTTTTTCTTTTCATTTTTTTTTTTTTTTAATTTATTTTAAGAATTGTTATGTATTTTGGAAAGCAAGATGCTATAGGTCTGCTAGCAGAAAATCTCTATGACATAGTCATGCTGTTTTAGGCGGGGGGGTTTTGTGTGTCACCACTGTTGTTGCTGGCTTACAATAGTAACGTATTTAGGGTATAATTACAGTGAGTCTCCCAGTCATCTTCATGCATTTGTTCTGTAAAGCAGCAATTCTGTCACACTGCAGATGACGAACCTGCAGAAATTATTTAAGTGTATTGTAATCCCTCTCGCTGCTCTCATTGCCCGATGTGTTTGTTGGGGGTGGGGAAGGCTGGGGTTCAGTGATGATTTTTGCTCTCCTCTGGGTTGTGGAGAGTGGGTCTTGGGGAAATGAAGAGACCACCTGTGCTCCAGCACAGGGCTGTGGTGGGGAATCCCACATACAGTGTAAGGAAAGAGAATAATCTGAAATTCTTTGCCTGAAAGGATGTTGTCTTATTGCTTTATAGGTTTTTGGATATTTCTTTTTTTATTTTTGGATTTGTGATCTCAAACTACTGGGATTTTTTTATTTTATTTTAATTTTTTTTTTCTTTTTTCTTCTCCTGTCTGGAAATAGTCCTTTAGGACTGGAGGTTTTGGAAGAGAGGGTACCAGACAGGTTGGCAGCATTAGTGTTTACAAGCACCTATTTCTTATTTGTGTAGGTTTACTGCAACCTGATTATTTTTTTTTATGCCATAGCTGGAGACTTCCAGGGAAGTAACCTTATGTGTGATCCTCCTGCCACTGAACAGTGAATTAAGGCCAATTAAACATATTTGCTTTATTAGCAAGCCCTTCTTCCTTTACTTATTCAGCTCTAGTATACACTACGAACGTCAAGGAGGAAGTCATTAAAGTAGTTTAAACATATCATTTATGCCTCCGATTTGCTACCAATTGTAACCCTATGTTGAGAGCCCAAAGTCAAAGAATGCTTCCACCAAATCCTCTTTCTATTTGCTGTACAATTACGTCACCACCTGACCCTCGCTGCTAATGTTTCTCACAGTGTTAACAAATATGTCTCCAAAGTAAGTGGACATTTATCAGCTCAGCCAATGATAAATTTTTTCGTGACCCTTTTAAGGTGTTCACCTTATCCAGAATAAATAAAATTAACCTACATTTTTGCCTCCTTTTAAATAGCACAGATTTTTTTTTTCTGACACTTTTTGGAAGAATTATTTACTATAAGATCAGGCTTTTAACTTGCATAATGCTTGTCTTCCCTGCAAATAGATCATAACTTTCTTTATGAAAGTAATTCCAAGACTATGACCCTGCTGATAAACAAACCAAAACATTAGAGATAAAAATGACCATTTAATTTAGCTACGATATAAAACAACAGACGTCTTTTTATTTATTTTTGGTTTTTGGCATGCCAGCCCCCTTTGTTTTAGGATCTTTCCCCATTGCCTTTGTCTGTGATAGTTACCCCTTTCGGAATAACATGCAGATTTATTCCCCTGACCCACTCCCAGCAGATTACCCCAAAAGATAGAAAACTGTTGGAATATTTTTTCCCTGTTTTTTCAATTTTAAGCGTTATTGCTTGAGGGTCTTAACTGTATTTTACTTGGCACAGGAAATGTAAAATATGTTAGATAAAACATGAGGGAAAAATTAGACCAGTCAGCATGCTAGCAAACAGCTATTTCTTCAGTGTCTGCAGCCTAAAAGGATTTGAAGTCCTGGACTCTAAAGCTGTTGTACATACATAAATATGGATCCCAAAAATTGTGGTGTTGTAGTTGGTTTTGTTTCGATTAACCTCTTTAGGGGTTAGGGATAACAAGAAAGTAGCAGCCACAAGAAAACTGGATAGAGGCACCCTCTTGGGCTTGTGGTGGGCTGTTTGACTTTGGGAACTAAACATCTGTGTCGTAAAGGACAAAGATGACACCCCCAGACACACACCTTTTTGGGTTGAATTTTGTCATCCACACATCATGACAGATAAACGTCAAATATCTGGAATGCAGTGTGTAAATCTTAATTTATAACATGGGATAAGTTCAGTGAAATAAACTTGAACCAAGCAGCTCTTCCCTGACCCCTCTCATTAAAGAAATGTCTCTCAGGATTTTGGTTTTAATTTCCTAGGCTGGCTAATCTCATTAATGTAACCAAAATAATAAAAATGAAGGAAAGCCTTCCCTTTCCGGTTGCTTTGATTTTATTTTCTTGTTGTTTATCTCTCTCCAATTCCAGGCATTGTTTTGAATAAAGAATAAAGCCCAAGAACATGTTAATGACAAAAGTAATTCAGGATCAGAGTTGCAGACATTTTGTAAGTGTTTGCAATCTTGAGCGTAGCATCCCAACCCTCCCTGATGAAATTACCAACAGCAGTATCCCAAGAGGGTGGTGGAGAACAGATTGTAATATTGTCAACTCTTCTGATTTCGCTGCAACTTCTGCAGACTAACATGCTTTTTCTTAAAGCGCCATTTCTTAGAGTCCTGTGATTGCACATGAATCACAGCTTTCATTTAAAACACAAATGAGTTTCCACTTCCAAGCAGCAGCAAGGAAAATGAGATCGCCCTGAAGAGTCTAAACCAGACAGTGATAAAAATGGCCCTAACACATATTGACTTTAGCAGTATGAGTTTTTTCATATGTTCTTTGGGGGTTTTTTTTGTTGTTGTTGGTTGCTTTACATCTTATTTTGTTGGAGTGAGGAATATTGAGGATTTTCTTTTCTTTTTGAATGTTCAAACTGGTGTTAAAGTTGCGACCCTGATGATTGCAGTTCCTATCCAGTGAAGGCTTTATTCTATCCCTCCTTTCCCTTGTTGCTTCCTCACATGTAACGTAAATTGTCTAGCCCAAGTTGAGTGTCTTGGATTTTTTTTTTCTCCCCTTAGCCTCATCCTGGGCTACTTTCTCAGCAAGCTGGGATGGGACACGTGGGTATGGCAGCAGGTCACGACTTTGCAGCTGTGTCATTTAGCCCATGCAGAGACAACTGAGATGGACAAGCAACGACACGTTGTTTCTGTTACCCCAAGCACCTCCTGAAAAGAAAAAAAAACCAACAAAAAACCAAACCCATCGGGTAGATCTACATAATCGCAAATTGTACAAACATATCCTTTATTCCTACTTCTCAGATCTGTGCAGCCAGGCATGTGATACAGATTGAGTTACTTTGGAGCAGAATTTGATGTTTTCGTTTGGCTTTGTGGTGTATAACTGCGTTGTTATACATGTCCGTCTTGGTTTTAGATTCCAGTTGTGTTTGCGCTTGCAACGGAGAGCTTGAGTAGCAAAGCTGAGCTTTTTGCCTGTGGTACACCCTTAAAAAATGAGGAAGTTGTATGCTGATGTGTAGAGCAATGCAGAGATAACTTGTAATGTGACATAAATATTTAACGATCTCTGTTCCGTCAGGTAATTTTTGATTTTGGTCGTCGCCATTCGCTACAGAGCACGTTTCATACCGCTGTTGAGATGCTCTGTATTCTTTTGCTGGGGATGCAAAAAAGCAAATTGAATCTAAAGTAAATAGGTTTCTTCTGACAGTGCTGGTTTATTTAAGTATAATTTCTTTTCCTGCCATGTTCTTTGTTACTGCATCGCAATGAGGGAACGAGTCTGCTCGTAACTGACCCCTCCTCGAGCTCCAGCTCGGTGGCTATGAAGTGGCATAGGAGTGCTCTCAACTGAGTGTGGCACGGTGTCGGGGTGTCATATGGGCCTGGGAAGTATTAGTAAGAGTGATACTGGAATACATCTTTGGAAAAGTTTATCTTCTGGGAAAAAAAAAAAAAATCTTTGAGGAGTGAGACTTTAGAGAGAAATAAATGCTATGTAACTGCCTCAACCTTTCTTTGTCGTGCCCTGAGCTGGGGCTCTATTAAACTGAGTTCTGGAGTTGTTATAGGCTTATTTTAAAAAATATTCTCACTCGTTCAGTGGACAAGCCAGCCCAAAAGTGCAAGCCTCTTTACTGCACTCACATCAGGCTGAGCCCACGCCATGTACTCTGATTTCTGTTAGCATTGGCTCAATACCACTGTGTTCGTGCATCCATATTGCCAGCGATGCACCGATATAAATACACAAATGTCCTGCTCTATGTTAGTGTGTCCATGCTCTCCTCTACTCTTTTACTCTCCCTTTCTGAGGGCAGGAATAAGTATCTGTCAGAAATAATTTGTTGTTGACAGGCTTATTGCCTCCAAGGGATTTGAATGCCCTTTTGGGGAGCCAGTATCTTATGTTATTGGCTAATATCCTGTATTTTGTTTGGGGCAGAGGAATTGAAAGCTAAAAAAAAAATAAAAATGCTAGAGAGTTTGTCCCTGAATATTTAGCTGAAGAATTTCCTTCTTTTTTATACAGTCCATTTGTTGTGTACATGACAACTTGGGGCTACATAACCCATAGATAAGTTAAAAGTATGTAATTCCTCTCCCCTGTAAATAAGGAGGAGCATGTCTTTGTCTCCAGTGAAAAACACTGCTTTGGTTTAATTCAAAACATAACTTGGACATTCAGAACAGTATCAGCTCAAGTTTTTCTCCTGGCTTCGTGAATTACATAGTGTTTATAAATTGCAATGAAACTTTTGACGAAGCTGTTAGTAGTTTAGAGTTCAGTTAAATTGTGTGTGGTTTTGAAACTTGGAGTCTCAAATAATATTTTTCACAGCTCCGCTGATGAGGCATTTCATTAGCATTGGAGCCTACACTGGCTGAGAAAATAACCTTTTACCATAGGTACCTTGCATGCATTTAATCTCCTTTCACTTTTATTTTTTCCATCTGATGGAATGTATCCCTCTCCTTCTCCTATCACTGTTCTTTTCCAACAATTATTTTTTCCCGCGACACAGCATCTTTTAATTCTCCACAAAGATGTACCATGTTAAAAAGAGCCTGGGTTTTAGAGTTAAAGTAATAATTACTGTGTAGAAACATTACACAGAAAATCCTATCTAATGCTAGGTTTCTAAACCTCTTAAAACTGTTCTATCTTATGACTGTGGGTTCGCTGGTGACAAATGTTTTATGGGCATACTTTAGTAGACACCCGTCTAAAATCTGTTCTTAATAGTCAGATCCTAAATTGGAACCAGAGGGGCAGAAAAAGCAGATTTGAAACGTGTTTCTAAGGGTTTGTTTTTACTTTCAGTTGAAACTGCCTTCTCTCATCTTTTGTACTGCTGTCAAAAGGGCCACTCTCATGGTTGTTCAAACTCCATGCTTCTTGACAGGAACAGTTGGACCCCTCTTCAATGATTTTCAGATGAAACGGCTTCCAAACCTCCAGAGCTTTAACTTGTAGTTATTAGGCCCTTTGAAATAGCAACACATTAATCAGCTGAAATCAAGTGGTCCTTTCTCCAAGGCTGTGATATTGCTGTTCTCTTCTAGGTAGAACTCTAGTCTAAATATTAGTTTCAAGAGGTCTTTTTTTTTTCTTCCCTCTAGATACGTCTATCTCATTTCTGTTTCTATTTTGATTATTGATTTATAAGGCTGTAAGTTAAATTGTTCAGTTCTAAAAATACTCTCAAATTGCATTAAAAGAAGGAACACAGAAAGCTAGCTTTCACATGTTTGAGTTTGGGGTTTTTTTTGTGAAATTGGCTACTGTCCTTTTAAATTCTCTCATGCACAGTATCAAGCCCAGCAGAAAAGGTGTCCATGATGTAATGGATTATATCTGACAGTACTTGGTCTAACAATGATGTGAAGCATTAAAAAACTTATGTTTTCTTAAAACTGGATCATTCGAAACGCAGACTTGGATTCTGCCCCTGACTTCTGTAATATTGAGCAAGTGACCTGAACCTGTTAATGACTTCCCTTACCAGCCTATGTACTAGGCAAAAGATAGAGTAGGGATTACAAGAAATCAAGAAGATATTGTTCCTTGCAATAGCCATTGTATACATCAGTGAATGAACCATTCTTGAGTTTCAGCCAAAGGTATTGCTGAGAAAATCATTTAGGGAGGATGATGCCAGAAGGTTCTCCCAGGCATAAGATCTAATTGGAGACAAAATTAAAAAATGCATGATTGAGAACCTTGTAATTTGGGGGTTGGAGGTGTGTGTCTGTATCACAGGGCTGCTGATGCTGTAGTCAGTGTCAGGGAGCTTCATGAGAGTTGGTAATATAGGACATGGGCCTGTTTGGGAGCTGCTTTGAAAGCTGACGCTACAGAACTACTCAAAAGGCTGTTAGAATGCAGAAATATTTCTGTTCACTTTATAAACACCCTCAGAACTTCTCTTATGTACTCGATGTTCACAGAAATAATTTCCCATACCTCCGAGGCTAAATAATTTCTGAATAGCTAAATCAATTTGTCTTGTGTCTGCATTGTGTCACAGTAATGAAAGTTCTCTCTACTGCAGCGGTAGCAGGAAAGGCGACTCTTCTTAAGGGGGTGTGGGAGCTCTATCAAAGCATCGCTGTCTGAGTTATAACTCAGCAACTGATTAACCAGTCAACATAAGAAAGAAGGTGACAGCATGCCTCAGCTATCAGTTGAGACTACAGTGAGATTTTGTAATTGAGTTTTAAGTTTTATTTAAGATCTGAAACTTAATAATACACAAAATGTACTGTTGGATCTAAAATCACCAAGGTCTTGATTTTGTATCTTGCCTAAATGACCTGTGATTGCAAGGTTGTATTATACTTACAACTGAGCAGAGTGATGTTCATATAGGATGGTGACAAATGCACTAAAATTGGTTCAAGTCCTGCAATTGAATGAATGAAGAGTGGTGCCTCAAGAGCTTCATTGACTCCTGTAGGACTTTGCCTAGCAGACTGCCAGTGGAGTCTTTTTGCTGCATTAAAAGAAGACTGAGTTTGCTTATACCCCAGGGGGATGATGTAAATGCAACCTCCTCCAACAGGCTGAAGCAGATGTTTTCAATTAATACCTGGCAATATGAATTTCCATGAAGGAGTTTACATAAGGATCAGATGTATATTTATATGCACATGTCTATTTTTGTCTGTCTGTATATACCTGAGATAAATATCTGTGTAGATATGTACAATAACAGGTCCTTGTTCTTTAGAGTGGTATTTGAGGTAGGACAGGAGCGGGTATCACCTTCACTTTGTTTTACAAAGCAAGTAGAGATTCATCCAAGGAAGTTGGAATAGCTTCAGAGGAACTTGTTCAGTTAGAACTTTTCATTTATGGAAGGGTTTTTAGCTTCGAACATCACAGTTTTTGAAGTCTTTATTAACTAAAGCCATGCAAGGCTCCTGTGAGACAGATCAAGTACCGTGCCTTCTTGGCCAGGATTCTTGCATGTCTGTGGCTTTGCTTACATGCGAAATGTGGCTGTTGCAATCATTATCACTTCTAATTTCTTAGTATGTTGAACAGCAAGATCAAAAAGAAAAAAATAATAATTAAAACCATATCTTTTTCTGATGTTCCTATGCTGCAAATCAATAGTATGGGGATATAATGTCTGGATGTCAGCCCATTTTATAAATGGATATATCTCAAAGATTGTTTTACTGGCCTACAAATGCCAAGAACAGGATGACAGTCTAATTCCTTGCATAGCAACAGCTAACATAAAATCAGGTTTGCTCTAGAAAATGCAGCTGCTGTTTGGGCAGGGTTACGGATACAGTCATTGTTTCTTGGTTTATGCTTGGCCCCTGGTAGATATTAACTGTCCATTTGTCCCGTGTCAGACAAGTCTTTTTGTTGAAAAGTTACAACAGCTGCTGTTTTGTAGGGGTATAAATTCTCACCCCACTGAATGTAGTGGGAAGTGCTGCTTCGGTACAGTGTGGCTAGACTTTCAGGTCCATAACGCAAAATACATTGCCATAAATATCCCATTCTGCAAGTGTTGGCGTTGCCTTTATGTGTAGCGTCTGACAGGCCAAGGATGAAGGAGGGGAGAGATTTAGCTTTCTGATCACCCATAGAGTTTTCCTTTTGTTGCAATTTGAGATACATTAACTGGATCTGACTCATTTTCACCTACCTGTATTATTCTAAAAATGTATTTTGTGTTTCTGATCCTTCCAATTTCCTTTGGGGAAAGAAAAATCAGATAAATGTGTTTGTGCCTTGTTTTTAAAGGAGATTGTTTAAAATAGCTCCAGGTTACTACCAACATTAGTCAGTTCTTCTGGAAACACTATGTATGAGTAGAAAAGGAAATGGGATCACAACATGCATTTTATGGCAGTTCTGGGTTTAGTTTATTAACTTTGCATTGCCAACCACTCCGGGTTTGGANCTTTTTAAATCTCCATCACATTAGTAAAGTGTTTTGATGATCTAATTTTCAATACAGAACTTCAAAATTTGGCTTCTGGTTTTGCTATTAGTGGATTTTATCAGATATCACTCCAAATGCACAAACACATATCATTTCTGGGCAGAGAGACTCCAAGTGACCAGTGAAATCAGAATATGCTGTGCTGAAAAATGACAAGGAATGGAGATGAGGATTACTGGGATTCCTTTCCAAAATAATGCATCACATGCAACCTAGACTCTTGCCTCCTGGAAGGTGATGGCCCTTCCTTTATACCGCATTGCCAAGAACATAAGTGGATTAATGGCAAAGATGCATTTGCTGATCATCCCCCATGAAGAGATGAGGGAGCTGGATGGCTCCTGTTGCACAAGAGGAAGAATCTCTCCTTTAGCCCATGAAAGACTCCCTGGTAATTAGAGTTTGATAAAGTGGAGCGGCTTTACCTCTGTGAGTGGGTCTGTCGTATGCTGGCACTGAGGACAAAGGGCTTTCAGACTTCAGGGGGTCGCAGGAAGGCATGAATAAAGCCTTCAGACTAATCTTATGTTCGTGGCCTTGTATTTCACCAGAAACAGGGGAGGAGAAACTAATAAAATGGCAGCCTAATGGACTCAAACAAAATAGAAGGAGAGCACGCTTTGCGAGCAGATTTTCTTTGCCAAAATGATAATACGAATGAGGTTAACGGATTCAAGGATGAATGTACATAGGGATAATGACTGAAAGGCTTCCTTCTATGTCTTTCTCTTTAAACACTTGTTTGTATTCCCTTCTGCTGCTTTATTTCTCCCAGGTATTTGTGGTCACCGTATGGAGTGTGGAACTGTACATGGTGCCCCTGGCTCTGCTGGTGCTCTTTGCATACAACTTCTCCCTCGTCACAACAGGGAAGGTCAACAACACCCAAGATGCCCAGGTAAGTAAAATGGCAGTAACATTTCGGGCAGTCCCCAGCTTGAGCTTGCCCTTGAGCAAACTGCCATGCATTTTCATAGTATTAAGCTAGTTGTGTAGCTAACAGCTTTTTTGTTTCAAAGTTACTGAAAAGAAACCTCAAGCCTCTCAATTTTCGTGATTCAATTCAAGCAATAAACCATTCAGAGCAGTAGGAGAAGATGATGAGAGTGTGTGGGAGGGGGATTTCACTCACTAAATAACTACAAACGTTTTAAACTAAGTTGAATTAAGAAAGATTTATGAAATGACAAGTTCCTAAACCCCATGCCCCTTGCTGCTCTTACGCTTTGCATCGCACTGATGATTCATGGAAGAGGAAAGTCAATAGAAGCTGAGAGAAGTTAGTTGTTTTTAAACCTTGTCCTGTCTTCTGAGACTTTAAGAAGCCCTTATTCCTACTCCTCACACCCCACTTTTAAATGACAAATGCTTTTTCCCCCCTGAAATTTAACTTCCATTTTTTTAACTTGATTTGGGAGAAAAAAAGCATTTAAATACAAAAATAATTTCAACATGTGTGGCAAAGTGCTACTGTTGGGGTGTGAAATGCTGTTTGATGTTGACCACTGTCTTTACTTGCATAACTAGAAATGAGAGCAAATTAATGGATGCCCATAATATTCTGGTTGCAAATGTGTAACAAGTACAGTAATGAAATACACGCCAAATTATAGCTTCTGTCTAACTTCTGATAAAAAGGTGATTGACATTTGTAGCCATGAAGAATAAATTTACCCAAATAAATCACATGGCTTTTATATAAAGAAATAATATCCTAGATTTAAAAAGGTCAGTAGCTGATTTAGTAGTTTTAGCAAGAAAAGTTTTTCCTAGTTCAGTTTTCATCCATTCCCAAGTGGAGAGATTATTTGAAAATAGGGAAAGTTGCATTATGCTGACCAAAACATAGACTTGATTTGAAAACAATGGTAAAAGAAATGCTTTTCTCCAATTTCAGCCAAGTCCAGAATAATATAGGAAGATATTCTGTGTCTTCAGTGACCAATTTATTTCATCAAGAAAATGAGAACTTCCCATGTGGGAGAATTACAGGCAAATAGGGGTTTTTTTGTTTGTTTGTTTTTAATACGAGATAAAATAATAACAACTTACCCAGAAAAAAAAAACAAACACAGAGAATACCTTCCAGCACCCATCACTCATCCTATTTGTTGCATGTTCAAGTGAGGAGAGTTTCACATAAGTCAACAAAATTGAGAGGTACATCATTTTGGTGGATACTACAAAAAGGCCGTATTTGAAAATACAAGTTAATTGTAGTGAAGTTCTGAAGAAAAGTCCATCAGAAAGTTGGCCCTTTTCCCATCACGCATCTTGCGAGCAATGCGATGCTGTGAAATTCAGGGGTATATTTTGCATAAGCGAAGTTACACATCTGCCTAAGTGCTTTGCAGGATTGGGATCATATGGAACAAGTAGTCAAAGTGCCTTTAATATTACCTGATTTCTTTTTTATGTGGGCCTATGATTCTAACCATCTGTAGGTCAAAAATAGACAATCAGGTGCTACCCCAGTCACATCTGTTCTGCAGATGAGAAACGGTTTTCTTCAAAATACTGATGCTTTTTACACAGTCATTTATTTATTTTTTGCTTCTTCAGACCTTGGTTGCACACGCTCTGCCTTTGGTTTTTGTGTCCCAGCGTGCACATTGCATGGATATAGAGGAATGCGAGCCAGAGTCTTTGCAAAAGTAGACCTTAAATTCTCTCTGATTTCTGTGCTATAAAATGGGAATAACAGTATTAACCTTGTACGCATGATCCAGTTGCCAAGAGGCTAAGTTCGTGAATATTGGTAAAGTGGTTTATGATCTACAGATGGGGAGCTTCTATAGAAAGGTAAACCATGATGAGTATTAATTCAGCTGCTCAGGATATTCCAGAGAGCCAAAGAGTAAATCTGGGTGCCTGAGCTCTCAATACTTCCTGCATACTAGATGCAACTGCAATAGAAAAACCTACCCCCCCAAAAAAAAATCCAAATCCAAAACATCTTCTACTGTGATCTTTCACATTCTTTGCATGTTTACTGTATTTAAACTTGTAGTACACGGATTCAAATGTCTCTAGTAAGCAACCTAGAAAAACTCAGAGGCATAGTTTATTAAACAGCTGAATTGAAGGCCAAGTGCTCCTCATTTCAAGCCTTGGCTATGTCTTTGGTTTTCTCCCCTACCTGTCAGCATAGAAGTTAAAGGGAGGAAATAATGCAGCATAGAAATCTGACTGTGATTCATGAGATTATGTTCATACTGATGTATTTTCTTAACTCTACTGTTTCAGTAGTGGCCCTAAAGGGAGGGAGCAGTCATTGTAGCAGGGAGGATGGAACAAGCTGAGTATAGAGTCCTCAGCCTTAATGTACTGGCTCCTTCATTTGTCAAGCTACAAACAAAGCTGTTTACAGACAGTAGAAGTTGGCAATGAACATGAAAGCCTGTTGCCTTCAAGCTACTGGGCACAGCTACTAATTCTTTATTTAGACTTAAAGTTTGTATAGGGTGTTTCAGGCTTTGTTCAGGATATCACACACGCAAAAAAAAATCCTTGAATACAAAATGTTATTTCTGAAAGGTGAAAGTGGTGGGTTTTTTTAATGACTTGCAATAGAAGTGGGTGAAAACTGTGTAATGAAATGTTGTGGGAGTAGCATAAGCTTTTTGAACATTGCCTGTCACTGAAAAATAAGTGTAAAGTTTTGTAATATGGACATCTGCTTTTGCAGGAGCTCATGGGCTTGGATGAAGATGAGGATGAAGATGATAAGGTAAGGAAATTTCATTATTATTTTAGCTAGAATCAGAAGAAACGCGGGGCAGCACAAACCTACCATCCTGCCTCCATGAGCTCTTAATTTATGATCTGTATTAACTGGGAAAAAAAATTATTACCAGTTTGTTGATTGCCAAATTTGCAAGTATGAAAAGACTGGTTTGTATAACATTCAACAGTGGTGGTACCTCCATGAGACCTCTGAGCAGCAATTGAATGTGAGTGTCCCCAATTTGTGCTTGAAATCATAACAGGCACATGTTCATGTGTGTGCACTTCTAGGTGTGTGTATGGGTGGACGAGGTGCAAAGACTTGCATGAGTATGTAAAATCCTCCATCACTTCCATTTGAGTGCTGTACAAATTCTGTACCATTCTGTAAGCATGGTTTTCCCCAAATGATTGGCCATTTCCATTTCTGTGGGCTGAAACTGGTGTGATTTGTGGAGGATTGGTTAGAATTTTCTCAACATTTTTTTCAATCCTGGGAAAAATAAAGTTTTAGTTCATGGCATGAAATGTAGAAAGAATTGGAACTGGCAAGGCCTGTTCCTTATTTTATTGGAGTGTACTTACTTATTCTTCTCACTACGAAAAATTCATTTTTTTTTTTCAAGCTTATCAAACCACAGTGACAAATGATAAAAGGATTAGAGGGCATGACATATGAAGAAAGATTAAGAGAACTTAATGTATACAGCTTGAAAAAACATAAGTAAGTGAAGGAGGATCTGATAATCTATAAATACTTTAAAGCTAAAAGGTGAGGAATTATTTAACGAGCAACAGCATGCAAAGGAACATTAGCTGTTAGGAAGAAAATGTTCACAAGTCAATGTGAAACTTTCAAATTGCATACTAAGTTAATAAGCCTCTTCTTGAATATTCTATGTTTTAAGACTGTTACAGTGAAGTTGTTGATCATGGAGAAGTAAATCAATACCACAGTTAGCAAGTGCACCAACTCTTCTCCATCACAGACATGGGAATTAAAGCCCAGCAGAATAATTGATGAGAATAGTTACTTAAATTTAAGCTGCTCTACTGTGCTGGTTATATTTTAATGAACAACCAAAAATCCATCAAATTTATAAAGTGAACTTTAAGCAGTCTTATTGAATTACACTTTTCTTGCAACACACAATAATTGTTTAAAAATTCTCATTTATAATGCACTCTTTGAATCATAAAATTGCTCAACTAAATGGACCAATACCTGGAACTCATCAGAAGGTGCTAAATGAAAGTTGCATCTTTTTCAAAAGAATATTGTGAATCTCTAAAAGTCAGTAATATCTGTTTTGTGGGTACCCAAAGTTAAACACCTGTAAATGGTGAACCTACATCTTATTTGTGTGATGCCCAATGGTGTAACTTATTTACTGAAACCAATCCCATTTACCACCTTCTTTTTTTAACATTCCTCTTTTTTTCATTTGCAAGTGCTGAGGTGGGGAAAAAAAAGTAAAAATTTATTAAACAGGTATTTAATCCTGTTTCCTGTGCTGTGCAAAGGATTCATTGCTGCAAAGCTGAAATATTCTAGGTCAGGTTTACCTAGATACAACTCTGATGACTTTGGTTTTCTCTATAAATACAACTAGGTCGCTTAAATATGGATCTAATCACTTTGCATTTTTGCCACCCTCTCAACCCCCACCATCAACTTCACTGTAATTATCTTCGTTTCTTTTAACTAAGTATGCAGGTTTAGGAAAACTCCTGAGAGTCAGTGTTGAGCTGATGATGACAGCATTGCCTCTGTCTCCTTTTCATGACTCTAGCCAATTCTGCCAGCTCTCCATTTCCAAAAGCTACTCACAATAGACACTTCCAGTAGGCTTTCTCATGAAGATAATGTTTTATATCCCAACATTACAATAATAGCCACAGAATGGTTTGAATTGGAAGGGACCTTAAAGATCATCTAGTTCTAGCCCTTCTGCCATGGGCAGGGACACCTTCCACTAGACCAAGTTGCTCAAATCCCCATCATGATGTATACCTTCTATTAATGAATAATAATTCATAATTTGTATTAATTGATTTACTACTGTTAGGAGTCTGTGGGATTTTGACACAGAATTACCAGGAGAGAGAATTGCCAGTTGCTAAATGTGTCCCATGTCAATGCTGTGCAGAATTACCTTGATGTCTCCATCCTGTCCTGGGCATATCCCCTTTACATCGGTGATGGGCCATGCTTGCACTCTGATGACTTGCATCTTTAAGTACATTAGGTCATTTTGAGTGACTTTTCCAAGTCTGAGGGTGGCCAATGCTCTCTAGGGAGTGTAAGAAAAATGTAATTTTATGACATTATCTCATGGCAATGTCAACGTTTAAACAGACAACTATACTTTAAAAAGAAGTCTGTGTATTTTTTTTTCCTCCCTAACACAAGAGCTCCTAAAGTTGAAATCTGCTTGTTGGGTTGTGGTATACGAGGTCACTGTTTCTGTTTCCTATCATCCTGCTGTATCAAAATACTCGCACACATAGCCTTTCTGGGTTCTGCTGCATGTTAGACATAACAGACCATGCTTCTGGGAATTGTAACACACCCTCTAAGAGATGAACTGTTTACAAATTATAAATACACAGACGCTTAGTTCAAAAACCCAAGAGCAGATTAACTCCCTCCACCTAAACTATCTGTCTCAAATGACAGGGCTTAATTGCCAGCTCCCCCTTTCTTTGCCTCTCTCCGCTCCCCAAATACCAGCGTGGAGGACTGTAAAAGATAAGAGAGCTCTGTCCCTTTGGCACAAGCCGTTTGGTGGATGAATGCCTTCTCGGATTTGTGCCATCTTGGACATAGAGTTCAGGCTGCATCGTGTCAGCTCTGGGGTCTGTCAAACTGTCTGAATAAAGTTTGTTTTAAAATTACATCACTGAAACATCTTTCGCCTGCCAGTAGAAAGGTATGGACAAGTTACACGCAGCTCAGTGTAAGTTGTCTGATCATTGACCATTTCTAATTATTTTACCTTTTTTTTTTTTTTCCTCCTCTTTTTTGACAACAACTGTAAAGCCTCAAGAGCAGACAGTTACCCTGTTGTGTATCATAGCACTGGAAAGGGTCTTGTCGTGATCTTAAGTTGCCTGGTTAAAAGTTTACAACTACTCCAAAACAGACAAAACTTAAATTACTGCGGTTTCCAGGTCTGCTAACTGATTCAAAAGAAAATCAGAGACAAAACTAAATCAACAAAAATTCCTATTTGTTTGTTTGTTTGTTTTCTTGGGAGGGTTTTCTGTCCGGTGGTGAGCCAATGTAGACCTGCTTGGCTAGTGGAATGGAATAGGGACAGATCAGAAGACACTCTGGCTTTAAGCCAAGTTATTTGATAGCTTCCAAGAAATGTTTAGTATCTCATGTATTGGAAAGAAAGAGAAGTGGGAAAAAATCCCCAGAGAGGAAAAATCCAAAGTTTCTAATGTGGGAAATTCTTGGTCAAAAATAGGTACCAAAAATATACAAAGTTTTCTGAGCACAGTTAGAAAGACTGCAGCCGAACAAATTAAAGTCAAATTCATCCAGTAGCAAACAGCTGACATTTTCCATTTGAGTTAGATTCAGCATGTGGAAACCTTCCGTATGGATCTTATTTGTACGGGTGGATTACGATGAAAATTGCATTAATTTTCTCCACAGTAAAGGTCAGTAATTGAAACATGAACCAAGAGTCTATTGTGTAAGATGCTATATCCCCATACTTAGGAAAGGTCATTGAAGACAATATCATCTCATTGTTTTCTTCACTGGAAGTATAAATAATTTCATTAGTTTTTCTTTTTTTCCTCAGTCCAACAATTGTAATATAATATTTCAACATCTCCCATTAAGATTGCTGAAAAGAAATGATGGTAAAGACCTGAAAATATCCCATGATACTGTCGTCTTCACAAAATTATGGGCAAGATCATGTCCTAAAAAAACTCACAAGGTGTTTGTTTGTGTAGGCATGGACTCCCTTAAACTGCTGCTCTTTCTTCAGTCTTTGTGGCTTCAGTCCTTCACCTTTTTGTGGCTTCTCTCTCACTGCATCCTAATGACTCTACACACAGAGCAGACTCATTAGTGATGGAGAAGCCTAAGGGACAGATTCGGCTACTTGCCTGAGCTTGTGCTTGGGTGCAGAGCTGGAGGATGGAACACTTAATCACCTGGTCTTGCAAGCAACCATCTTGACTAAAGTGTTTCTAGGTATTGCTTAAGACACAACTATTGCCTCTCTAAGTTTTCTCCAAGCTTCTTATTAACCTGATCAACTGGTTAAGACAGAGTGCAGGGGTTGCTCTGGTTGTGCTTTTCTCTTTGCTTGAGACCCTCCTGTGTACAAGAAACTGGAAGATAAATGGTCAGTTGTTATTTCTTACTTACACTGCATCATTGTTTAGGACTGCTTTTATCCATAGGCATCCCATAAAGTGGCACAATCCTTGTCCCAGCATCGTGAGCCACCCATTCGTAGGTTTAGGAGTGGTGGGAAAGAAGCGGTGAAAAGGACTTGCCAGAGGGCTTTTAGATATCCTGGGGACTGAGGTATGACTTGTTTCCCATACAAACTTTAGCGGCCCTTTGGCAGTCTGAAATTCTCCTTCTGGTCCTTGGAGGTAGGTAACCCAGCACTGTAGCTTCTCTAAATCTCTGGAGAAATGTAAAGTAGCACTAGGCAGGCCACTGAACCAAGCACAAGATCCTCAGGGACTTTGTGTCCTTTAAAAATTCCAACTTCTAAAAATGTTGTTAAAACTTATTTTGAATTGGCCAGACGTATGAATAGGTCTTTCTCCTGTAATTGCTAAAGATCATTACTTAGATTACAGATGATGATCCAGTAGTTTAAGTCTAATCACCATGTGGTTGTTCTTAGGTCTCGTGTATTTCCAGGAGAAAGCACTTATTTTGACCAGAGTTGTTTTCTTTCCCCTTCCCTTTTTAAAATCAAAGATGACTGATGACTTTTAATCTCCATTCAGGCTTCTTTCTGGTTGCTTCTTAAGCATGTGTTCCTCACCTGCATGGTGTTTCTATTCTGTTGTAGCAATACTTGTAGCAATACCACCAGGCTTTGGGTTACTTTATATCTCTATACAAACGTCAACAAGTACAGAAAATGCTTCTTAAACCCCCTACATTTCACGCCTGTGTAGAGGGAGAGCAATAGAATTATGACCTAAGCCTCTCTACATAATCCTTTTCTTGGGTTGGGCTTAGGAGGCTTTTGCTGGTCCTCTGGGCACAGATGGAATGTGTCTAATGTAGGAAAGAAAGCATTGGCATCGCTGAATAAGTCGTGAAGTGGTCGTCTTGTGCCTATTAGCCAGTGGTCCCCCAGCCTTAGCTGTAGGATGGTGTGCCCTGCTTTTAAAATGCATCCTTTTAAGGCTGGTGGGGCTCTCCATATCAGTCTGAAGTAATTCTATTGGCTCTGGTGGAATTATTCCAGATTTCACACCTTTTTAACTGAGAGCATAAATTGACCTGTATGTGTTGCATTTCCTCTGTTTGGTAATTATTTCAAGTACACTCAGATTCGTTAAATTTCCACGCCAGGCAGGCACATTTGCAGCATGGTGTTAATAAACAAAAAGATCCTGTGATGCACAGTTTGGGGACTGCACGAGGCAATCGCTGAGAGCTTGGCAGCCGTCCTCTCTGGGTACCCGTCCTCCCTGGAAGCGCCGAGAAGCCCTCCTTGACCCGCAGCAGACATTGCAGCACGGGGCGAGACAGTGACTCAGCAAGGCAGATTGCTGGGATGGTTTCAGCTGCCTTTGGCTCCCACCAAAGGCAGGATCCAGTTCAAGGTTGCTGTGGTGACTATTTTCAAAGCTCTGCCTGGAATTCATTTTAGCTACCAAGAGACTGTCTGTCACTCCATGGCTACCACCTCCCACAAGAGCTTCGTTCTGCTGCTAGACTGAAGCTGTTAGCGAGCGGTTCCCTGCAGACAAGAGAGACCAGTGGTCTGCTGTTTGTACCCAGTAAAATCTTTTTGGTTTCAGAAGTTCTTCATCTATAAGTATTTTGGCCTTAAGATGATCTTTGGGACAGGTTTTGCTGGACGTTGGGAAGGTCATAGTTTCATATTCTAGCACAGAGCAAGTTGCAAGTTAAATCCAGTTTTGGCTAAGCCTGCTTTTCTCTAAATAACTACAACATGTTTTGTTTTGTTTTTTAAACAAAACCAAGCAGAATAATAGTGGAGCAAAAAGGCATGCATGCCTGAGCTTTTTCCTTTCTTTCCCCTTTCCAGCAATCTTGTGTGTTGATAATACACTGGGGAATTCATATCAGGTACGTGGGATAAATCGCAGTAAAAGATTGCCCTGATGTGCTTGTAGCATCAGTGGCATAATGAGATTGCTACTGTAAAAAAAGCTAATCATTGAAAGTTAGGCCAGCCCAGAGTTTAGGCAGACTAGCTCTTTGAATTCCTGAAGATATTAAAGATTTCCATTCCTGACTTAGTTTTCTGTATCCTGTTTTCTTCCTCCTTTTGGATTAATCCCTAATTATTTTTTTTTCTCCTCCTCTTTTCCACGTCTTTGCCCCTAAGTGTTCCTCGGCTTTATATATTGAGTTTCCCTTGGCATGCCAAAAATCTGCTGATGAATACCACTTGTTTGAAAGTTGCCTGCAAGTTTTCTTTTTGCACAACTGTTTTATATGAAATCCAAGCAAGGAAGTATTTAGAACTTGCTCGTGACTTCAAGCCCAAGTCTTTAGTTGTGTGCATATAATATTTGCAGTACATATCAGAAATACACTTAGACAATAACATTAAAATTTGTTTATGTGTTTGGAGCGTTGCTTACTGGTTTGGATGTATCCAGATGAAGAACATCTGAAGGATAGATTTAAAATATAGGGAACAGCCTTTTGTAAAGATGAAAGCTATTAATCATTGAGGCCAATGATCACAACAAGTTAGATCTCCACCATCCAAATTTTCAGTTCAGTAATGGATGCGGTACTGGAGCAGAAGCAGTAACAGGCATTATTTGGTCTTTGTTGCAGAGCAGATGATGGATAATTTTTGCTTTCAGTCTCTTCCTCTGCAGGTCTTACTGTTTCCCCTTGCAAGCCCAGCTCTGACAATTGTAGCTCACCTGCCATGAATTGCCATGTTTATGATGGAGATGTCACCTCCTGGCTGCTCCATAGTTCACACGTGTTAAGAGTCTTCATTGTTGGAAACACCTTAACTTTATAGTCATGTGGCAGCTTCTTTTGCAACTGTCCCTAAATGCCTGGGAGCAGGGAAGTAACGCCATAGGGAAGGAATGTCACTGAGCTGTAATAACCATTTGAGTGTGTTTAGATGTTCTATTAACTGTTACGTGTTTTAAAAATAGAAAAATCTAGAAGCACCTTTCATTCAGTTGAGCAGAGAATTGGTGTCTTCATTTACACATTTAAGTTGATGAACATTAGTGGGACACAAAAGATTTAATTTCTGAATTTGCTGTGTGTTGTGTTTTTTTTTCTTCTTCTTCCCCCAACATGCTTAATCTTTTGTAAGACCCCTTTTGTGTTTTTGTTCAGGCAATTAATGCAGAAATGAAGGTTTCCCAAATCAGGATATGCAAGGAGATTTGAAGTAACACACTGGTTGTATAATTAATTCTCAGTTGTAAATTCATTTTGATAGAGTTAATTCTTTCCCAGAGGCTGAAGAGATGTTTTGGTCCACCCACAGTGCTGTAATCAGCTAAGAAATAGAGAAGAAAAAGGCCTTGAAGGAATGGAAATTTCATGAACAGTTCTAGGGGAAAAAAAATGCCAGAAACAGGCAGGATATTTTACTTGTACTTCAAGCAAAAGCTCCTGAGCTGTGATTTTTGAACCATGGGTATCCAAATCCTGTTTTTAAGCAGCATAATATGATGAGTCCAAATGAAACCGGAATGGAATGATAACTGAGGAGGATGGAGAAAAATTATCTGTGTGGTGGGACCTTGCACAGTTGTGAAACTGTGTTTAGTGGAAGATGTATTTAGGATCATCTTTTTACATGCTCCCCAAATATGGTAATGTTCAAATATAGCTTTTTGCACGACAGTTGCCAATTTGCTAATAAATATGGACCAGTGGCTGTCGCCTTGGTGGACTTACTACTTCCAACATGTTTTGTGAGGTGATGACTTCAGAAAGCATAAACAGCACTCCAGAACCTAAATAATTTGGAAAGTCCTGTTTCTTGTACTTCATTTGTCTGTAGATGTGATTAAGACTGCAGGTTTCCAGAACAGAACAATAACAAAGAAAAAACATGGACAAATTTCCAGGATCTTCAGATGATTCTGCACACATACTGCAGTGCATACTGCAAGGGCAGTTGCTAGTCTATTTTACTCTCTAATAACTGATTTAATTTACAAGACTTTCTAATCTCAGTCTGTCTCTGCCTTTTCCTTGGTTGAGCGTATTTCGTAGTATGAATTGAAAATGCCTGTGTCTAAGGGTGATTTTAGCATGCATGCTAGGTAAGAATATGCATGCAGTCATCATTATATCCTAGGAACTGGTAGTTTCTGCTTTATTTTCTTAGTCTGCTTGGTGGCTGCAGCAGAAGTTATGTTGTGTTGGCTAAACTGTGTTATCACCACATTTCTAAGCTCAATCGAAGATGTGTAAATGAAGTCAGCGTGATGCAGGTGGAGCTGAAAGACGATCTTCCTTGCAGCTCTGGGTAGCAAGAGTAGGCTTGCCCTGGAATATCACTTTAGATACAGTGAGGTTTTTTACCCCTCTGAATTTGGACAGAATGAAATTCCCACTGGCTGATTTTTCCATTAATTGCTCCCCAAATCCTACTCCCAAGTTTGGTGCAAAAAAGCCAACTGTGGCCAAGGGACCAATGCGCCATTCTAGTGAGTGAATAGTTAAATATAATTTTAATGTGTCATTTATATTTGAGCCTAACAAGGTTATAACTGGAGTTGTGTGAAAATGACTTTTTGGTGCTATTTTCACATAAACTGACTATTTATTTATTTATTTTGTTCGGGGTTATTTCACACCCCAAGGGTTTCATTTTTGTTGGTGGTTTTATTAATGTAAAAATACTCATTTTCACACCCAAATGTGTGATTATTTAAAACGCTGCTTCTATTCATTGTGCACTCACTTGCAACCTAAAGGCATATACTCAAATGTCTGGAGCTTGATAACTCCGCGGTGGTTTTGGCTGGTTTTTTAAAAATCAAAAATTGCTGCGAAGAGAAATGGGCAGTAAGAAATTCGAAGGGTTACAAGGGCTGTACTGTCGTGTTTTCCTCTCAGCATCCAAGGATGGTTCACGTGTTTATTCCAGCACACAACCACATAGTTCTGTGCCCTCTCTGATGCACCCACATACCCTCTCACAGCACAGTGGTCCCAAAAGGCTGTAGCCACCTCCCTGGCCCAGTACCCTCTGACCCTCTCTCCTGCATGGAGAAATAACATGGGTTCACAAGACCGAAGCAGAATTGCAGCAGCATTTTTCCTACTGTCTCTGGGCCCTGCTTATTCCCACCCACCCTTTCCCCAGCCAGTGAGGACCATGAAGGACATGGATGCTATTTGTGTTTTACCGGTATCTCCCCTCTCTGGGCACTGACTGGTTAAAACACAACTTAAAATGTCTTTTTTTTTTTTCCTAAATTGGGTTGATTTTGGAGAGTCTAAATGTGATGTAAAATCAGTGTCCAGGGCTCTGCATTTTCTAATAAGTGAATGTTTTGCTGATTTCTTGCTAGAATATCTGCAACCACACCAATTTGCATGCCTGTATGTGTGTTAGATTGCTGGCAAAGAAATGCTGAATGCTGATAATTGTACACTGATTTCCAAGGCTGATTTAAGTCATTTTGATTTTTAATTCATTCTGTGCTTCCTTTTTACTTCTGCACATGTGTAGTAATGTCCTGTAATGTTGTTGCCTAAAATAAGCAGTAAGAAATGAAGTTGTGAGATGGCTGCTGTAAAAGGAAAATGACATTTTTCCCTTTGATTCTTTTTTTTTTTTTTCCCCCAGTAAAAGAATAGGTCTCTGTATACAGAATGTTCAAAAAAAATGTTGCATTCACTACTTGCTGCTAATTTATATACAGAAAAGAGTGTGGCTATTAGGAGCCTACAAAGATCAGAAAAGTCACATTCAGAAGTTCTGCTCCAGAATATTCTTGTTCTTGAGAAGTACCCTACGGGTCAGCTGGACTCAGGGGTGCTCAGCATCTCTTCTGCTTTGGCATGCTGATGGGTTCTTCAGTGAAAGCCTGGTTTGAGATCCTGCAGATTTGTGTTAGAAGATGCAGAAACCTCTGCCCATGTGCAGAGGAAGAGGAAGGAAACATAGGGAAATATATGTCTTTGTGTTAGTCGTACGTGATAAGTCCAGGGTGTGTCTTCTGTCCTTCCTTCAGTGATATACATGAGTTCATGGATGCAGCAGTACTGAGAATCTTACTCCATTCATGCAAACATGTTAACAAATACTGAATGTCTAAAACGTTTTGCTTTTTCCTTTTTTTTTTGTTAGGAATCAGAGAAAAAGGGGTTAATTGACCGAATCCACATGGTCCAAGAAATTATCATAGCTGTTCAAAGCATCCTAGAAGAAATAGCATCATTTGGAGAGAGGATTAAAAAGTAAGTGCTAATTTTTTTCTTGCTTAGCCATAATTTGCAATGAAGCAGAGCCTGGAGGATTAAGGTAGAATGAATGTCTTGCTCCAAAAACAACTTTTAGGAGAACCTGTCCAGTCCCACTGGTGCTTCTTCTCTGGGAGTTTCTTACTCCAAAAACCTTTCCAAAGCATAGAGAAGAAAAGCCATGTGCTCTGTTGGTGTAGTTCTTGAATTTGCCCAGATTTTTGGCCCTGTCTGTTTGTGATGGGGTAGGGAGTTATGAAACAAGGGAAAATACTGCTTGAAGACATGGGCACAGAAGCATCAGGCATTTCTTTTCATTTCCTTTGCAGAAAGTAGGTAGGAATGAATGGTTGATGTTGCCTTTCCCACGCCCTCCCTACCCTGGCCTGGTTACAGGGGTGACCAGTCACTTATTTCCCTGCCCAATGCATTTGGTTTTTGATCTCTTTGCTTCCTGCTGGTGCCACAAGGAAGCCCAAAAGGGGGTTTTCTGGGTCTTGTCGCAAGGGGAGGCACATGGGGTGTTCCTGAACTTACAAAGAAGGGAGGTGAAAAGCCTTAAAGAAAAAAAAAAATCCAAAAAAAACCACACACAAACTTTTATAACCCAATCTTTATCAGGGCTTAATTGACCCATATTGTTTTCTGTTTTGAGCACAGTGATGGTTTGTGATCGAGTCACACTTTAATGAGGAGCTGGGTTCAAGCTAAAAATACAGCAAACGCATGTGCTGTGGTTCCATGCTGGACACCCCAGCTGGGGTGGAAGTGGCCCAAAGATGTATTCCAGTCTATGAACAGGGTACTGTTCTGCCCAGCTGCATGGCAGGAAGACTCAAGAGTGCTTAAGCACTATTAATTCTTGTGTTCATTTTGGTAACAATGGTCTTAGAGAACACATTGGGTATTAATGTGGATGCCCGATGTAATTTCAGAAGAATTCCATTGTAACTCTACAGTAATGTACCATTAAAAAATTGTCACCAAAGTTTTTTTGTAAGTGACAGACTGAATTATGCTACAGTTTCCGTCTGTCACTCTAGATATACAATCATAGGGAGTTTTAATAGTTTAACTGAATTGAGCTGTTTTGCTATTTTTCTACTTTAACTTAAGCTACTTTGATTGATAATGATGAGTCCCTTTCCCACCTATCTCTACTTAATATTTAATACACCTATTGAAGCTTAAAAGTAATTCTTTTAGCTTCCTATTAATTTTATCTGTCAAGGGAAGTTTCTTATTTTACAGCCTGATAAGTGGTCCACATTCATTCTCTCTTCTTCCTACTCCCCATCATCACGATGCGATGAAGTATGAAAGGGATGCCCAGATCTATAAATCCACCTATGGGCTAATTGGCATTCGTTGTAGTCCGAGTATCTCAATATTTGGTGCATGCCTACAAGGGCACAGGGGAACAAAAGAACTTCAAAGAGATGTTAGCAATAGCTGCTCACCTTAAGTCCATTGTGGGCTTACAGATGAGTGGTCTGAGTGAAAGGACGTCCTGTTTTGTGCTAAAATGCTGCAAAAGTCTGAATGACTGTAGCAACTGAGCCTCTTGAGAGTGCTCCCTTTGGGAAAAATCTGATGCAGGTTGGTGGTCTGCAGAAACCTGGACTGCTGCTGGAGTACTATAGCATACCCAAGACAGCTTCAAATGTACAGTGTATTAAGGAAATGTTGAATGCATAAGGTAATAGCAGCAAATATGTAAATATTAAGAGATTTATATAGAATATTATTCCCAAATAGTATACAGAGAAATTACTTCAACTGTTCTTTTAGGTTTAGCATCGGTCACAATTAATCCATTCCAGGTTATTGGCAGGGTTGAGTTTGGGCTGCCTGCCACATTTGAGTCGTGCGTGGACCCATGTGCCATGTCATCTCCACTGTGGCCCAGTGGAGCCAGCTCAGGTGGCTCACACCTGCGGCATGGCCTCGTCTCCAGATCAGATAATCTGCCCATGAATAATGGAGAGCTGATTGGTGAGCGGAGATGTGTAACAAGTGTGACACGTTATAAGAAGAAACAAAACCAACTTGCTACACGCCTAACAACTTCACAGAGCTCCCCAGAGACTATCTTCTCTCTCCTTATCATGATACCAGCCTCTCGGATATCTCCCTTAATCCATTATGGCATCCAGATGCGGGAATCTGCTTATCCACCTTCCAAAGGGTCTGCAATTTACAGTGCACTTGAAAGAGCCGAGCACTGCAAAGAAGTCATTAAATTATCATTGGGTTGCAGAGTACAAGCAGCATCCAAGAGCAGAAATGTTAAGAAGGATTATTTTTCTTTACAGCACATTCAACTGGACGGTGCCTTTCCTCTCTGTCCTGGCCTGTTTGGTCCTTGCCGCAGCAACAGTCATTTTGTATTTTATACCTCTGAGGTACATTGTTTTAATCTGGGGTAAGTACTCTGCCATGTCTCGTTTGCATGTGATGAAAACAATATATATCTACAGAATGAAATCAAACAAGCTTTAAATGACCTGTTACACAAACAAGCAAGTGCTGCTGCTTAAAGGTGAATAAATATGCTATGAACATCTTAAAATTACCTTTTTCTCCCCTGGGTGATCCGAGGATCTGCTTTTCTTAGGGTTCTTTATACATTTCCAACAGCACCACAAGAAGAGTATTAGTCTAGATAAGCTACTTTCAATACTGGTGTTATTCTGCAGGAGAGTAATTAGCTTCCTCTTTCTGGAGCCCCCCCAGTTTGGACATGGTAGGGAGTGGACAAGATCCATTGGAAGAGCTGGACCACAGAGGCCTGGACTTCAGGATCCTTTTTGGTCTTAACTTCCCTGCAGTCAGGAGGAGCAGTGCACCCAGGACCCCATGGTCCAATGGGGATTCACTGAGAATCTCCTTGTGTCCCACGTCGCAAAGTATTTGCGTGAGGTGCTTTAAAATAGGAGCTTTTAAAAATGGAAACCTTCCTGGTTGTATTACAAATAAGAGCAAGATGGTTGTTCACACAGGGGATGGCATTCCACCTGCTGAAGACTTTCCTCATCTCAAAATGGCCTTCTATCTTATTCAAGGTGATAGCTTTTATCTCAGCCTGGAGGTACAATGCAGGTAATCCTCACCAAAGCTCAGCCCCAGTGTGTCTCTGGGCTGTAGGGACCCCCTCCCCATCACCCTTCCAGGGCTGAGCCATCTGCTGCTGTCTTGGCTCTCCTGGATGCAGAAAAGGGAGGGAATGAGAAGGTGGCAGTACAAAAAGCCACTCTTGAGCAAAAAAGAAATTAAATAAAGGATTAAATCAAACAAAAGAAAGGGCAAAAAGGATGGAGAGAAATTGCTAGGAGTAAAAAGTTCAGTAACGAAATATTGCTGTTCTTGTATGGAAGACATGGTGAGTACATGAGAACTATACATCCGTTCAGCATCATCTAGACTGACAGGGCCTTCAAATATGATACATGTTAAACAACTACCCTGTGGCAAGGCCTCAAAAGACCTTATGGTATTTTCTGTTTTTTAAAAATCAGGTACACAGAAAATTGTGTTGGCATTTTGCTACAAGTATATGGCTTAAAAGCTGAATCTCAGACATGAAGCAGGTACATTTCAGGGAAAGGAAAAGGCTGGAGCAGCCATCACATTCAAAATCACTTTCAGAGAAACGAGGTTTTGGACAGGGGCATGATGGAATTGAATGCTGTATTACAATCCTCAGAGTCAACCAACATTGCACAAGGGGAGAGCTGGGAAGGGTGCTCAGGTCTCTTGCTTTCTCATCCCAGTCCATGCAATAGAGATGGCGCTGGCTGAGGGCTGCTCACCCCTCCATTTTCTCAAGGGCAGGAGAAGACAAGATCTCATAATCTCCACAATACTATGAACAGTGCACTCCTATGAATCTTCTCCCACCAGGGACTACCTGTGATATCTGAAGCATAACTGAGTCCATGGAGAACACTGGTAGCACTGCTGCAGTTATTAAGCCAAATTTTTTGCCCTAAAATGAAAATAAACCTTGTGATAAGTTTTTACACTTTCCCACAGCATCATAATATTATCAACTTGTCAAATCTGGTTCTGCAAAGAGAGGACAAGCTATAAGACATGATGGGTAAAGGAAGATTTAATTTTCAGAAGAAAGGGAAGGAAAAAAAGCCTTTATCCCGCCCAGTTATTTTCAGTTCCCTGAGCAAGAGGAGAGGGAAGGTCTTTGGTCACATAAGAACAGATTTAACAATAGTCTCAGCTGCAAATTTGTATATTCTCCCCAAAATATCCCCCAGAATGAATGAATGCTGCAATCTCTTTTTGCCATGTTGTTGACAACGGATGATCTCCAAAGTAGAGGAATACCTTTAGAAATAATGCTCTCTACTTCCTCCACGAGGCACTTGTGAATGGTTCCTCGTGACAGGGAATGTGTGCACAGCTTTACTGTTTTCACATTAATTTTTACTTGTGAATTCCTCTTCCCTCTTTCACCTTGCCTGAACCATTTAGGAGAGAGAGAACAGAAAGGAGTTGTATTATTTTGTTTGCTTTTTTACTTTTTTTTTTTTTCCTAGGCATAAATAAATTTACTAAGAAGCTTAGAAATCCCTACGCCATCGACAATAATGAGCTACTAGATTTCCTCTCCAGGGTACCATCTGATGTTCAAAAGGTAGGTAATGAATGGCCACCGCCAACAGAGGCGACAAGCGGCACGGAGAGCGGCTGGGTGCTCTGCTTGGGGAACACAATGCCAGCACACTTTTGAAAACGGAGATAAGGAATTGGGGAAAATCCACAAAGAGAGGAGGGGGATGGTGTTAGAAGAGAAGGGAGCCCAAATCCTTTGTCAGAAGGATAAAATGATTGCAGAAAAATTATCCTGAAAATACCTACTTAAAAATGATCTGGAAAATCACCCAGTGTGGTTACTGGACTATGGTTTCCGTCACCTTTCTGCTCCGATATTTGTACGGAGGGAAGAGAAAAATAGTCTCTTTGATAGAGATAACCATCCGAAAGGATTTGCTGAATTCTCACTTTTCTCAAGATGGGGCAGTGGGCATTATTTCTGTGACTTTGTGCTTGCTGTGTTTTTTTTCACATCTGCTGTCCTTCAAAATTCTTCCTCCTTGAGCTGCAGTCCTCCCTTGGACAATGCTCCTCGTCTTTTTCTTTCGAGAAAGCCTTGAGATGTGTATAAAATACTCTGTGGTGGATCAGATCAATCTTCTACCATTACGGAATTATAACTTTTAATCTAACCAGAATCTGTCCTCCCTCAATTTCAGTCAAGTCTCGTCTCTTCTCATATTGCTTTTAAACAACAACACTGTCTTCAGTAATCTCGCCTATCTTCCTGGAAATTACTTGAACAATAAGTCCTTTAGAATGTCAAGATCTGTTTATTTCTCTTGGAGGAAGGAAAATAGTCGTGCTGGGTAACGAAGCCACATGATATAAAGGATTCTTTCTTTTGTTTTAATCAACTGGAATCTGTGTCCTCAGGCCCTGATCCCGATGCCCTGGATCCCACTGACATTGTACCTTCCTGTGTGAATCGTGGTACTTTCACAGGGAGGTGCTGCTCACTGTGAATAAGGGGATCACAATCTCTCTCCTAGTGTTTTTACTCTGTTGGAGACAGAAAAATAATTGCCCACATGCCGTGCCGAGGCATCTGGTAGAAACAAGGTTGGAAAAGGCTCCTGGTGACATTTATTTCAAGAGACCACCAGATTGGTTGGTGGCAGCACTAATAACTTGAGAGAAATCTTGCCATAGACTGGTGGGAGGAAGAAAGCTAAACAGAAATGATCATAGAGACATTAAGCTTCACTGTATTTTCATTTTTTGTCATTGCTCTGTTAGAGTGCACTGGATTTGCAGTGATGGTTTGCATATGCCCTTTTAGTGTTTATGTTTAAAGATAAGCCGCTTTTCTATTTATGCTTTATTTAACATTTACATTTCTAACATTTCCTTGAGTGGTTTCTATCATTTTTTGAGCTCTCTGCAGAAAATGATAACTGTTTTCTGTGAGGGAGGAGTGATAAAAGTTCCTAGGATGGGACAAACCTCAGACTTTTCCACCGCTGCTAAAAATAGGGAGCCTGTGACAGCCACACTCTCCAGTGAAAAGTCATCCGTGGCAGCTCTGTCTGCCCCTCTGTCTGCTTCATTTTACGTGCTATCAATGCATCATCATTTCACTGTGGTACTGCAATGAGTTGGAAATTACCTCTGTCTATACATAAGTCATTTACAATCCACATGTGTTGGACAAAAGGCAGAGGAGGAGTGAAAAAGATGGCACATTCCGCAAAAGTTTACCTGGGATTTCAATGGGAATACTTTTCTGTAGCATAAGGGATGCTTTGGAAATTACACCATCCTTGTCAGTTTATCACATATGTTTTAACCATTACATTGTGTACGGAAGTTTTTTGAAAGGTGAAGGCAGCTGTGTCTAGGTCCTACTTGGGAAAACATTTTCCTTTTTTAAAAATGATTAAATATGTCAGCATCCCAAGATCTGTGTACGGTTTTGACAACTGTCATCTTACTGCGTATTGGGATCCTCTGAAATTCCTGAGAGAAGTTTATTAAACTTATAGGTTAATGCCAGAAGAAGAAGAAAAACCCATCCCAAACCAAAGCAAATGCAAAAGATCTATCCTACATTGCTGAAATCAGGTAGAACCCCATGTATCTCATTAGAAAAATCTGCTTTTAATATTTTCGTTTCAAGAAATGATGCATGACTTCTCAAATCCTTCCTGCAATTAATCCCCCGTGTTCCTGTGTTTAAAAAATGATTCATTACTTTTGAACCTTCCTAGTTTCCCTTGGTTTGTCCTCGGGGAGCCATTAACACACACTGTAGTGAGCTAGAGTTACCTAACTGCAAACGTCATGTCTATTTGTTTTTACAGGTGCAGCACGCTGAATTGAAACCATACAGCAGCTCCAGTCCCATTAGGAAGAAGCGGAGCGCGCTATAGGATGCAGCGGGATTTTGGAATGTGGCATCTCCCTGCGCACCCACTGTGCATGCACACGCGCTGCTCCCCTCCCCTCCTTCTCAGTTCAGAACAACACTATAATCACTGCCACAGACTTTTTTTTTTTTTTCTTTTACCTGAAAGACATGTTTTTTTTTATAAACACCTATCCTGGGTTGTCTTTTTTGGGTTGTCTTGTGGGCATGGAGTCATAGCCCAGAAAAGAGCAAGGCGGAACATATGAACTAGTTTATGGGGTGGGGAGGAGAATCACAGNCACTTTAAATGGTGAGAGGCTGGTGCAACTGGTCCTTTCCTTTTTTTTTTTTTTTTCATTTTTTTTTTCCTGTCGATTGCAGAGGCAAGGCTGGATGTGGCAGCACTCCCCGGTTTATGTAGGAAGAGAGAATTCCGCTTAGTGTAGCAGATCAGCTGAGCTGATGTGAGGAGATGCTCTGAACCAGTTTTTAACATATCCAACAGATTTACATTAAGATATGAAAGCTATTCTTTTCTGAGTTAAATCACTGTGCCTAGAAAGGTTTAAGCTCTGAATTAACGAGTCTTTGATACCCATCTTCTGTTCAAGCAGTGTACGTTTTAAAAAGTTTTTTATCATAATTAGCAGGAAGAGCTAGGAGCTCCAACAGTATCTCAATATTTCATCTGGCACTTGTGGGTTTTTCTTTTCCTTTTTTTTTTTTTTTTTCTTTTTTTCCCCTTCTCTTTTTAAAGCCCACCCTGGGGTTAACTCTTTGGATACTGGAATCATCGGAGATCCATTGCTGGCAATGGATGCATGAGAACCTTCTGCCATGAAAGGATTAAGAGACTGTAGAAAAACCTAACTCACTGACCTGAAAAGACTCTGTTGACTTGCCTTTTTTAATTCCATCTCAGAAATTTTCAACATAGCTGTTGTTTCTCTGTCTAAATCCAGAGGGGTCAACACTACAGATCCAAGAGAAAGAAACACTTCATAGCCTTAAAAAATAAGTGCTTGTGCAGACAGAGAACACGGTGCTGAAAGACTTGGTTGTGCAATAGTGTGCAGGCTTTGGTCCACCACTGGTGTCTTGCTGGAGTCTTTCCAGGTGGTTCATGAGGGGAGGATCAGAAAGTGAGGTCATACAGAAAATGAGCAATGAAGAGACAGAAGAAAGGACCCCATTTTCTGTTCTGAGGAGAATGTGATTTCTTGCTTGCTTACCAATCTTTTAGCTGTTGTGCTGCTTCTCTCTATAATTCAGATAACCAGCGTTATTTTTGTTTCACTGGGGAAACTGAAAGACAGAATCACGTGTAAACCTGCTTAATTTTGGTGAGAGAGTAGCCCTCAGTCCTGTAGGTGCTACAGGATGTTGCGGGAGTAACTTGCCACCACAAAAAGTCATTGGTAGCACGAGGCCTAGAGTTGCTTCTTGTGATTCCCAGGCAGGGGTTACCACCAGCATCCCTTGGGGTAGTTCACAAATCGAAGAAATAGAGAATGTGGAGAGATGGGTTTCTTTTTAACAAAAGAAGACTTTGAAAGTCATCTCATTAAAGATAAAACAGGTAAAATCTTGCTTATGGGTTGGTTATCCAAACGGAGCCATACCACATAGTTCAGCAATGCAATCTTGCAGGCCTGTTGCATGCATTTGAAGAAGGAAAACTAACACCAGGGTATCTTCTGCTGGATCATTAGCCAGATTCAGTGTTTATTCGAGAAGTGTATTTTTCAGTGTGCCTTTGAATAAGGAGAGGCACATTTTCATAGACTTGATTGGATAACGAATGTACTTTGCTCATGCAAAGCTGTGTGTAGCTGCAATGGAAATACAGGGGGAAAAAAAAAGATTATCCTGGTTTAAAAAGCCACAAAAATGCCTTTGTGTGCACGTGCGTTTTGTGCTCATGCATATACAGAGTTGTGTACAAAGAAGAGTATATCTATAATGTATTTATAGGCGAGTGTGTGTGGGAAAATGGGTGAATATAGAGATTTTAAAACCTTGAAGATGTTTATAAAAAATGCCAAAGATTCTAAAGCTTATCATGTTGCGTCTGTTCTTCTTCATTTTGTATCTTTCCCGGCATGTCTCTCTGGCTGAGCCAGATCTCTGCATGATTTGATTTACTTCAAGTTAATGAAGCTGGTTGGAAAGAGCCTTGTAGAAATTATAAAATCTCCAGTAAATCTCCTTGTACATACAATAGATGTCCATGGACCCCTTTTGTTAAACCAGTTTCTCAGTGTTCTGTGTAAACAATGCCTCATTGTCTTGCTTTAAACTATCATCTGGTTTATCATACTGTAGTCTTGTCATTTTCTAAGGATCAAAGTCAGACATATTTAAGCAGGCATGTGAGCTCTGATTGTTGATTTGAGTGAAAACATTCAACTGCAAGAAAAAAATTGTTTATTTATTCAGAAGTTGGGACTGATACTTTAATTTTTTTCCTATAGATTTTTCCATGTGGAACTGATTCTGGTTAAGGAGGCAGGGTGATGTTTTTGTTTTTTTTTTTTAATGTGTAGATATGTTGTATTTCACAATAATTGGTATTAGATTGTTATGCTGGAGACATACCACATGAAGGGGTTGGGATGCTCCAGTACCTATATATATTGTAAGGAGCTCTTTGTTTTGATCAATGCTGTTTGAAATGCAATAAACATTTGAGGTTAGATGATGGTTTTAATTTATCTGGATTAGGAGATACGTTTCCCATTTTTTGCAAAATACTGTGCTATAATATTTAGTATGTGTCTGGGCAGGCAAGAACATCACTTGACAGTGCAGTGTAACACAAATCGCTGGAGGTTACTTGAAATGGAGACACTGCTGCAGCAGGAGATGAGGTAAAGCTTTACCCCTCCTGCTTACAAATATTTAGTAGGATTTCCTAGGCCCTACGTGAAGGAAAGGAGGGTTATGTGCATTTCCTGCAAATCAGACTCTTTATTCAGACTTTCATTTGATTCTTAAAGCAAAGATATTAGCTGATACGTATGTCTGTGTGTCCATTTGCCCATGCCAATTATCAGTTTTTACTTCATTAATCAATTCAGTGTATCACATGGAAATTATAAACTTAAATTATCAATTTAAGGTAGTCATTGCAGTGTAACAATCTATGTGTTTGCATTCTAAAGTGTGTAAGATCAGAAGGCATTCAGGAATGTAAATCTAACTATGGATGTCTTTTGGATGACCGTGGATTACAGAATCATGGAGCTATCAGAATATGGCTGGACATGTCCACTACTTGTACAGCGTGTAAATAACTGGGTTTGACGTATATGTGCAAATGCAGTATGTACTCACGTTTGCCCAAACAGAAGCTGCTGCTGAAGGTTGGTTTCCTGAATAATTGTGAACAGGGCTGAGGACTCAGCTCCCCTATGGATCACTGTCAGTAAAACTCAGTCACTGAAACACACCTTGTGGAAAGCAAGAAAACAACTGAATAAAGCAAAGTCGGTGGAAATGTCATGGACCTTTTTTTTTTCTTTTTTTTCTTTTTTTTTTTTTCTTTCTTCTTGCAAAGCTCCAATTTTAACCTTCAGCCCTAACTGTTCCTTCCTCTGCTTCCCCCTCAGTCCTCTCCCTAGCCACCCACAAAGCGGTGGAGGGTCCAAGCTCTGCCCCGCTGACCGGGGGCTCCCACCGGCGAGCGCTGCCCAGCAGAGCAGCCACCCTGCACCCCTCTGCCTGGGAAAGTGCTTCTCCCCTAGAAATCCGACTGGCTGCTGCTGCTAATTCACTGCCTGGGGTAAGAGTACTAACAGCTCCCCGAACTGGCCTATCCCACTACAAAACAGAAACTTGCCATTTAATTTCCTGTACTCTACATGGGGTTATGTTTTGTTTTTGTTTTTTTAATTTGGAGGGCCTGATCCTGCACACATTACCACAAGTGGAAGTGGAGTTATTTTCCCATCAGACTGATAGGTTCAGGCCAGGGAGGAATTTGGAGGCTCTGATGTGTTAAGAAAAAATTGACAAAATGCATTCTAATCAAACCTTAACCTTTAGATTCTCCCTCCTTTAAACTAAGCTGATAGACTGTTTGGGAAATGTTAGCTTTGACTTTAGAGACTGTGGCATGTGTTAGAAGTGAATCCTGTTCTGACTTAATATTGTATGTGTATTTTATCTGTAAAGCTACATGTGTCAGGGCCCTGGTGCATCTACCCCTTCAAATCACACAGGGACATGATAAGATGCTCTTTAGCATCCTTAAAGTTAGCAGCTTAGAAGGAAGCTGAGATACTACAAGTGATTGTTAATCTGCTGTATTGCAGATGGAGAGTTTTAATCATTCTCAAATTGGGGTAAATGAAGCCAGATGAAATTCCATCCTTCTGGGACAAAGTACCTGCCTGACAGTTTATCATTGGGGAAGACCTTTAGCAGCAACAGTCATTATATAGTTCAAGGAAAACGTGAGCAAAAGATATGTTTATGATTAATGTAAATATTTGCAAGCTTTTAGAAATGATGGAGTGAAAAAAAGCCCTCTTGAGATTATATCATTTTTAATCCACTTTTTTTTTTCCTGTGATGCTTTGACTTAAAACTGCAGCATTTCAAGAGAATTTAGAAGGTTATTTTGTTTTGAATAAAAGACGTGCCTTTCTGACATGAATCATGAAACTGAGCTTTGGGAAGCAGGAGGTGGCATTCAGGTCTCAGTGTTCACTGCAGCAGCAGTACCTGGGCAGGCATGAGTTCAAGATCTCAGTGAGGCTTTTACCTGAGGGCTGGTGATTCTTGTTAAATTTTACGTGAAGGAATGCTGCCAATTGGTTCCTGCATGTTGGATTGAACACCTGCAATTTCCCTCTTGGCTGAACAAGATAATATGCCTCTTACAGGGGAAGAAAGTAAGAACTGGAAGACATGCTGGTGTAAACTTCATTTGAGCTGATGTCCTAGGGCATTCAACCTTCTAACCTTTTGAGGGCTTCCTTGCAGAAGGAAGGTAGGACAGGATCATAGACTGGACATATACATCTGGTCCCAAGTCCTCCAGGGCCAACCATGGTCAGATTTAGACAGTCAACAGATTGTGCCTTGTACTGGTGTTCACTGGCTGCTCGAATGACTGTATGAAGCCATGTGTATTTAAAGAGTGGCCTCCAACCCCATGAGGGAGTGATAAGGCACTGGGCTTCAATGATTTGAGGGGTAGATGAATGGGGATGAGTAGGGAACCTGTGCTAAGGGCTGCTTCCCTGGGGCATCTGGGACTGCTTAGCTAGGGGTTTCTCCTCTATACCTGATTTGTTGTGACCAAATTTCTAGCAGATGAATGAAGAATGTTTCGGCTCTTGATCTCTGCATTTTTGGTAAGTTACTTTTATGACTGGGAAGAATATTGAACATTTAACTCTTATCTGCCAACTGGAGATGATAAAACCTAAAGACTTGGGACTTACACTTCCAAATGCATGATCAGCCTAGATTTTCCTTTAATCCCAAAGTCATGTGGGGATAAAATGGTGCAAAATGGAACCAAACTTCTACAGAGAGGTGCAGTCTACTCACTAGTATTGTTACAGTGGTTTCAAAAACTAGCAAATACTTCAGTTGCATCCTCTATAGGGGTAAGTGAATAAAACGGTTTTTTTTTCGTAGTGATGCTACCCTTTATTCTTACTATTGGTATGTTTGTTATAGAGATCACCTGAAAAAAAAGAAAGGAAAAAAAAGTTTATTTTTGGTTTTTGAGCAAATACTTACTGCTGTTTCTGTTCTGGCTACTGGAAGTGGAATATGGGATTGGACTGCTTCTAAGGTCCTGAGTCTGTGCATAGCCAACCCACGCATTAGTCACTTGATCAGTACCACCACCTCCCAAAGCAGAGTAAATATCTTGTGTTCATTTTCAAGTGGAGATGCTCAGTGGAAGGAGCATATGTTCCTACAGACAAAAAAAAAAAAAAAAAGACTGTTAGTTTCAGTGACTTGTGTGCTAAATTTTGCTTTGATTATGGCTGTCTGATTTCTCCCTCCACCTTCTGTCTGCCTGTGGTTGGCTCAGTCCATAGAGTGAGTATCTGGAGCAGCACAGCAGCTACAACCTTAGAAGAAGGGGCAGGAAGGGGGAGAAGTCTCCTTCCATCTCTGGCAATAGACGACTTTACTGAAAGTCAATGCCATTCCCTTGCATTTATCAATGCCACTCTTGCTCTGCATATTTTTGGTATTCGCCATGCATTGTTAGCAGTGATTGTCATGTAATTAAATCACTGCTCATCACAAGAGCCTATTTTTATGCTGAGATAAGCATCAGAAGTCTGCTGCAGCGTCCCCCAGATCAATAAAGATGTTCCCTGTAGGATTACAAATAGTCTGGGGTTGTACAGGGCACTAGAATTAATTAGGAATGATTTCTCTTTTTCTTTCTTCTTTCAATACATTTTTAATTGTTTATCCATTTTCGATGGGCTTGTTTTTAACTCTACCATGATGGCCCCAGATGCTTCTGTTCAGACCTTTTGAGTTGATATGATATCAATTTGAGCAATACTGCTTGCTGTAAGCAGTCACTATTATCATCATTGTCTTTCTAGAGTCATGTGCGACTGTTGCTTCAAAATATGTTTCTGCATGAGATGTTTGCATCTCAGGTTTTGCACTTGAGATTACAGTTAAATGGGTTTATTAAGTGGTTGAACTTGGAGATCCAAATACAGTGAGTAACCTTCAGGTGCTGTCCTGAAGATTTTGGCATTTTGATCAGAAGGCCAGAGGGCAAGTGGGAAAACTTGAGCCATTTACTGAGGAAGCATTTGCCTGATGTCACAGAGCAAGCCTATGGCAAAAAAAAAAGGACACCCTGGATGGATGAGTGTGATTTATTCTTTGCTGTTCTAAGCTGCCTACTTTCCTTTGCCTTGTTTTTAAATTTTCTCATACATATATGCCAAACTGGTTGTCCATGGGGCTTTAATCCAACATCAGGATCTGCTGCTCCTCTCTCCCAGCTGACCTGCCCATGGGGGGAAGCCCCTCAAGTCCCATAGTATTCTGTAGAGATAAGAACAGATAAAAGTTGCAACAGATAAAGAAGGCTAGGACTATTCAAAAGGTTCTTAAAAAAAAAAAAAAAGAGGCTGACCAGATGAAGGTCAATTAAGGTGTCTGGGAGTAGGGCAAACTAGGAACACAGGGTTGAAATTATATGATATTGACTAAGTACATCAACGGAGGCTCTGGATTGTCTGTGTAGAGTGAGACAGAAGTTTCTGGGGAGTTTCTGAAAGCAGAATGGCAGTGTCCACAAATGGCTGAGGCATAGGCATCATTTTCATCGCCCTTCAGTCAAATGGCTGAGGGCCACGTCCTTCTCATCCAGCATCAGCAAAAATGGAAATTGCTGCTTCAGCCCTTACCTCACAGCTGGGGAAGGACTGTTTGCTTTCTCAAAGACTCAAGAAAAAGGTAAATTCCTTTTAGGGAATAGAAGCAGTGTCAGGATTCCTGTAGGGAAATATAGCCACTTCTCTGCATCAAAAGGAAATTAACAGTTGAGTGTTTTGCAATTGCCTTGCTGTACTAAAGTGTTGTTCTTTATGAGCTGCACGTGAAGTGCACTGAAGTCAAAGTCCTGCTGAGCTCATAGGCTTTGGATCAGTCTGGCTACCTCTGTGAAGAGGATAAATAGTAAGCAAATTTGCTGCTGATAAACTAGGTGCACCCAGTGCAGAAAGGATGCTTATGCCCTGGAAGAGCTTTCCTAAATACAAGATGGTACTCCTTAGAAATGACTCTTCTAATTGGGTCATGCCCACTGCCAAATGAAGGAGGAGGCACAAACATTGCTGAAATTAGCTCTCACCTGGTTGTGTGTGCTCTGTGTGTGTGTCAGCTTGGAAGAGAGGGATGGAACTTGTGCTCTGCTCTCAGTTATTCTGTCCACCTTATGCTTCACTGGGGAGAAGACTGGATCTCAGTGGCCAGCCCTGCTGACACTATGCCAGGGTATCTCTGTGTTCTGAAGAGCAGAAAAACTGTGGCAAAGTGGCAGTTCAGTGGCAAAGAACTGGGCAGCAGCTGTGCTTCAAAAATCACAGGGATGTTCAAGAGCTCCAGGTTTAGCAAAGATTCACCCAAAGGCAGTGGTAGGACGTGCTACAGCCAAGATAATTTAATTTGGACCCATTGGGATCCACGGCCATGTGAAGGTACTGCCTGCCTTCTGCTTGCATCACGAACCAGCAGAACGTTAACATCTCCTTAGGTAGTGGGGTTTTGGGGAGCACAAAACTCAGCAAATCCCTCTGCCACCTCAGATAGGCTGGGGTTATGAAAGCAAGCATTGCATGGCACGGGCATGCCACCGTGCCCACGTGGAGAAGTTGACCATGGCCAGAGCGTGACACAGTGCAGGCTTCTGTCAGCCAGCGCAAACCAATCTGCCCAGCATTTTTATGTGGCAGCACAGAAGAGCTGGGAGCCCCTGAGCGCCTCTGGGTTAAAAGCTCATTGTGAAACCTTTGAATAAGCCTCTTCTCATGTGATCAGCTAGGAGGGAGCTGCTGCATAGCTCTAATTCTGCAGGTGTGGCGTGTTTTCTCCCCCACTGCAGCCTTGTGCACTGTTAATAGAAAGGACTGCATCCCTCTTGCTTGTGCCAGCAAAGTCCTGGAGATTTCAGCACTTGGTCCTTTCCTACCTCTGTTAAGATACAAAATTTAAACTTGCTGCTTTTCCAGCTGTCTCCTCCCTCCGTTCCTGGGAAGGGGCTCTGAGGGATTTTGTTCATCCCCTGAAGCTCTGCAGGGCAGCTGCTCACCAGAGGCAGTGCACAACCGTGGTCAGAAAATGAGTAGTCTAGGGACGTGAGTCAGGTTTCTGCAGCTTTTCTAGTGCACTGACATAGTGTTGGGCTTTTTTACAAGGAATTTCTTTCCAAATAGTTACTTACCATTTTCCCTTGTGTTCAGTCTTTTCCATCATCACAGTGTGACTTGGATTAAGATCATTCAGAACAGGAGACTCCTAGAAAATATGCGTTTACCCCAGAATTTTTTGACAGAAACAATTCTTCCCATTGCCAGCTCTTAAGGTCAGTTTGCTTGCCATCAGCCTTCCCTTTTTTAAATTATTGTTACTTTCACTTTGTTATCATTACAGTTTAAATGTGTAAGAGAGAAATTTATCCTTGGTATACATTTTGATTGCCTGCAGTTTTGGGGGGTGTGTGGTGTGTGACTGGCATTCATGCATCATCAAAATGTGCAGTGTTATGGAAAATTGGAATACCTAATCAAAGGGGGGAGGTATATTGAGATTTTCAATGTACCAGTGCCTTTAATTCATTGGGCACCATCCCACTCCCTTGCTGAAGTCAATGCAACTCTCCCATTGCTCTGAAATTAGCCCATGACAGCGTTGCTGGGTAGTCACCTCTGTGGCACTTGCATGGTTGCCTCACAGATAATTTGCAAATTGTCCGTGAACCATGTGTACAAACGTGTCTGGTATGGTGCTAATTTACTGGCAAGGTCTGGGTACACAGATCCAACCCACTGCTTGGGCAGAGCTTCAGCCGTGCCCAGCAGCTGGTCTAGAAGTTTGATTTCTCTGCAGCGTGTCCAGGATAGCTGATGGATGGGCTCAGCCTCCCCTTCACATGTGTTTAGAGATCTCCAACCAGGCCAGGATTTGCCAGATGACCACAGTGAAGAAGGTATTAGAAATATTTCCATAAAAATCACAGCTCCACACCCCCAAACATTTATCTAGTTCATGCATGGGTGTTGCAAACCCCTCATTCGTGGCTACAGGACATGGCTGGACATTATCTGTCTCGTGTTCCGGCTGGGTTTATTTTGGGGTGGTCAGAAAGGAAATCCCAGTGTAGAGGCAAGTGGAACATTTTTGTCGAACCGATGTGAAAAATACCTGGGCATTCGGAAGGGTTTGAACTCTCAGCATAAAGCTCTGGGAGATGGGTGAATAGTCGGAGAGGTGACAGGGAAAGGGGAAGGGGTGGTGTCAAAGGTCCTACGGCATAACTCATTGCTGTGAGAAGTCCCTATCTCACAGTGAAAGTACGAGAACTGGCTGGTGGCAGCGTGACCCTGAGCAGTCAATTCATCAGAAGGATTTCCTGTCTGAATATGCAGATGTGTGCACAATTATTTTACCTATCTTCACAAACACAGTCCCACCTCCCTGCACACTTAAATAAATCTTGGCACTGTCCCTTTCAGGAGGCATCTCAGGTTCAGCCTGGCTGCCTGCATCCTGCATAGTTTTGTTCAGCAGAGTCCTTGCAAACAGCCCATCTCCTCTTCCCTTTCCGCTTCCCCTTCCTCCTCCTCCCATCCCACCACAATCACTGCTGCCCAGACCCATCCTTCACTCACACAAAACTGATTTCTGTTTATGGAGCAGCTGGCAGCAGCAAAGCTCGAGCACTGAGCGATGACTAAGAAACAAGCCCACTTTTCCCTTAGCTGTCAGGAGCTTTTAGAAATAACACCCTCCTCTGAGGAAGTCAGAATAGCAACAGGAAAATAAGTAAAACCTATTATAAAACAGTTGTCCAAGAACTTAGGCACGGCGCGGGGTAGAGATCAATATGCTGTGAAGGTTAAATCTATTTTCACACTGTGTTCTATTTCACAGTTTAATGGTGTTTTAATGTGTCTGTCACTGAGCCCCCTTCATGTTATGCAGGTAGAGCCTTTACAAAGGAGAAATAACGTTGGCTTTACAAGCTTCACAGTAACATCTTATTTACCAGCTGAGATCTGACGCTTTCCTCTCTGGAGATACGCCAGGGTTTGACTATTATATTTTATTTTGTTTTCTGGAAGACATAATGTGGTGTTGCATTTACAATAATTTTTAGATGGCTTTTTGGGAACGCCTGTAGGGATGGGAGCAGTGGGAGCGAGTGTGTGCCTTTGTAGAAGGGACAGAAATATCTACTGCTGTTTGTACAAGCTGAATACATGGAGGATGTGCAGAATTCCCAAGCTTTAGTTTGCATCCAATCCAAGATGGTGTATTCAAACGCTTTAGCTTGAACTCAGCTGACACTGGGATGTGGCATCAGGCTTGGGGAGAGCACAGAGGTTGAAGCCAGTGGACAAAGAGGAGTGATCACAGCCCAAAGAAAAGATGTAGAGGGAGTGTGGGATGGAGGGAAAGCTGATTCCAGCCTGTGCTGGTGGAAAGGATGAAAGGAGAGAGAGGGAGCAAAAGCAAAGAAAGAGATTCAGTGCAAAATCCAGGTTATGTTCAGTGCTAGAGCAGACATACAAGCCTGTCCCCTGTGTTTGGGATGAAGCAGTTTCTATCTCCATGGTTCAGCTCATACTCTTTGCCTAGAAGTCAAAGAAGGAAAAAACCCTGTTCTACTTTAATTATATCTCTTGAGCTTTAGCTAGGTAAGGAAGAGGCTGAGCCACCCTAGCCAAAGGGTACTGCTGCTTCAGAGCTCCAGATGTGTAACGGGGTGTGCAGATACCTCATGATGGTGTTGGTGTACTGACCTGCTTGGTGAGGATGCTTTGACAAACCTCCCGCTGCCTGCGGCTGAGCCAGCACCTGGACACAGCCTCCGGCCCTTTACACCCCCCTGCAATGAGCTGGGGCCACACACACCTGTATTTTCTCCCACTGACAAGGCCGGGTAAACCACAATTGTGTGTAGGTCCTCCGGTTTTGCCACGAGTGAATCTGAGTGCCTTTGTGATCCAGAGGGGCTCACTCCAGACATCCTTGCATTGTAATTGATGTGCAGAGTCAGGGGAGGACAACCCACTTGTTCCAGTGGCTTCTCCTGCGTGATTTCTCTCCCTCTCATCTTTGCCCTCAGCAGCTCCCTCTCATAGCTGGGAGAACACTCTCCTTTGCAGCTGCCCTGCCTTCCTGCTTCTCCCATCTTTTGCTCTCTCTGTTGCTCTTTACCCTCTTCTTACTTTGCTTCGCAGCCAAATGACTTAACTCTGTGCCACCACCTGGGAGGGCTTGGCTGTAGTAAGGGAATGCATCAGAGAAGGAGATATAATGTTAAGTCTTTTTTTCGAGCAACTTATTAAAAACCTCAAGCTTCCCCTGTACTGGTTGCCTCACCAGAGTAATAAGCCTCTGCGCTGTCAGGGGTGGTGCTTGCTGGGCTGAGTTTTTAGACTTGTAGAGTGTTGACTTGGCTTAACCTGCATATCCCACTGTAGTAGAAATGTTTGCAATGTGTGTTTTGGCTTTTGTGCACTGCATGCTCCTAGTTCATCTCTTCCCCCCCCCTCTTTCCGTTTTCCATTGTTGGAATAACAATCTTCAGCTGGATGCAGAATGCAACCGACCCTGTATTGTGGGGCCAAAACAAACTCTCTGCTAGTGTGTTTTCCATCCTCCACAAGGTAAAATACCAGCCCTGAGAGCAGCTGACCCCTGGTGGGAGTCTATTGTCTGGAAATCTAATGACTGGCTTCAAGGGGCAAAACTTTGTCTCAAGCAATACTGTTGAGAAATGAATTTGTAATCTTTGGGAGGTGGTGGATCAAAGGGTTTGGATCCATGAGAAATGGTGACTTAACTTCAGAAGGAGGTAACAGTTCCCTCCCCAACACCGCTGCCACCAAAGTCCAGCCTGTTGCATTAGAACATCCCCAATGTTCTAGACTGCAAACCACAGGGTTGCAGTGCTTGCTTTATCTGTCCTTTCCAAATGGAAGGAAACCTGGGGGCAGAAAACTTCAGGAAGCCAGAGTCCCAAGGAGATGGCAAAATACATTCAGGCCATTTTTCTGACCTGATTTCTGAGTTCAAGGTAGTCAATGAAGGTTGTCACCCAACACCCTGTGTACAAAACCTGTAATATATTCACATCCAGCCTTTGTGAAATGGTTACAAAAAACATTTTCTGCTCCTTAATAGAGACTGAGGGGATTCACTTGCCTTTACCTATAAGGGCTATTTCTCCTACTTCAACCACTAGAGCAAGTCCATGAATATTTGAATTACAAGCTTGGACGTACACGTTGATGAACACTTACCCAAGTGAGGCCGCCCTTTGGAAAACAGAACTGGATATTTGTTATGGTTGTAACATTTAGGGACCGAATTTATGCAAGTTTGAGTTATAGATTAAACTGACAATTGGAGAAAGATGCCCAATCAAGTGGCTTTGAAATTTAATGCCGGCTTTTAGAAGTGAAACTTCAGTGCTTTTGGCGATACGCGGCCATGTGCCTTGTATGAGGCATTGGAGTCTGGGAAAAGTGACAAAAGGACCACTAAATAGAATGTTTCATTATTATGAACTTACTTTCCTGCTTTACAGAGGAGTCCTGGGGAATAATGTTTGGTTTTGTCTTGCTAAAAAAAATAAATTAACATAATAAACTCCTGAGGTCATTAAAGCAATAATATAGCTTGTTTAAAACCTCATATTTACTGCGAGTTTCCTCCTGAAATATTAAAACACTGAAATCACAGAATAGAATAAAATGAAAGGTTAGAGACAAGAAGATGTTGATGTCCAAAATAACCTGATTTTTAAAGAACCAGTTAATACCAATTTAATTGTTTAGTACTGCCTAATTCTTATTTATAGAACCAAATGGATGATTTTATAGTGCAAGAGAACTGAAGTTTCTGGTAGATGAGAGATGGAAGAGTTTTTTAATCTCTTGTTGCTAGAAATCCAGTGGGATTAGGGAGTTTCTCCACAGCCAGGTGTTGTCTGCCTTCCTCAGTTGTGCACACTTGAGTAGTTTTGTAACTTGGTGGGGCTCATCTGCAAGGTGACACTGAGAGGAGCGGATGGTGGCAGAGGTAGACTTCAGAGACCTGAACAAACCTTGAAAAGGAATGGGCCTAGATGCTCGTGGATGGAAGGACAAGAGAATTACTGAACATCAGCCAAAGTGGAGGTGGTGTTATCGTCTAGAGAGGGAGAGAAAGATGAATTTTTGCTGACATGCTCCACAAAAATGAATACTTAGAGTATAAGTTAGATTTTTCTTCTATATTTTCTGTTCATAAAGCTTCAAAAATATTGCTCAGAACTTTTTCAAAAATCAACACTTGAAAATGCAGAAGTCATCTCTGAGTCTTTATAGCTATAAAACTTGACTTTATATCACATAGTTTTATCAGAAATGCTTCTAGATTTTTTTTTGCTTTTAGTCCTAAGTTTGTAGGTGTCCAGTCAGTTACGTGTGAGAGGCTAATTGGTTCATAACCTGATAGTAAGTGCTGTGATGCTAATACGATGTTATGCATTGCTCTGAAATGCCAGGATCTTTTTTGCTATTTCCAAAATGGAAAGTGGCAAACTGTCAGTTAAAACTTCTAGTCACATTTCATATGTTTTATTTAAATCTCCAGCTATGTTTCATTACAAGACTTTGGAAAATATTTTGTAACAATGCAATAGTTCTCATAAGTCAACCTAAGGTAGCATAGAAAAAAATAATTCTCAACAATTATCCTTCCCACCCAAACCTTTTCTTAGAAGCAGTATTAGAAATTTTTAATGGCATTTTACTCCCACTATTGCCAAAGAGGGTTTTATCGTTGACTTGAAGGCAAGCAATGTTTAAACCCTTAATTTTTGCATTAGCAGAGAGGAGTAGTTCAGTTGGTAGTAGATCTCGGACTGAAATGTAGTTGTTATAAATAAGATGAGTTCCTTTTAACTTGAATTGAGCAGCTCCCAGTTCACCTCAGTGGAGGTTCTCATCGTCTGCTTGCACCCACATTTCCCCTAAAAATCTCTGCTCAAGTGGCATCATAATGCAATGAAAAAAAAAAAAAAAAATAATGCACTGATTATAAACAAATTGCTACACTCTGCTTCAGGCAACGCACAAGCTGAAATGCGATAGTCATGGCCTTGACACAACGCCGATGGGAAGCCAGGAGCTGTCAGAAAGGTCAGAATTTCAATAACGTGTCTCTGCATTTCCAGTGCTCATTGCATTACCTTCTCCTGGACTGTTCTTTCCTTTCCATACCCCTCTGGAGCAAATGCATCCTCTCAACAGACCTTCCTGGACAAAAATGTAATAAGTAAATAAATGAGGAAAGTTTCAAAGTCAGAAATCTCCTTCAAAACCTTATGGAAGGAGATATACTTTGTAGCATGAAGACCACTCTGGACCACTGAGCTCTCTCAAGCAGCTCTCCTCTCTACTCTGACAGGTTTGTACCTTCCCTTTTTCTGAAAAGATTTGCTAATGCCCTTCTCGTCCTCTATGTACCTGCCAGTTCTGCTCACATGTTTTGCTTAAATTGAAGCATTTACAAGGTGTGATTGACCAGGGTTAGGTCTGAATTTAATCCCCTGTATTTAAAAATTTAAGAGCTGTGCTCTGATTTGTGCCTGCAAAATTATATCAACTCCAGTGCAAATTAGATAAACTCAGGACACCAGTTCTCATCTGAATTTTGGCCTTACCTGAAAACGTCAAATCCTTATTTACACTTCTGCTGTGGGAGCTCAGTGTAGGCTGCAATATCTGTCTGAGGAACTGGATACATAGCAGGGTTAACTCCTCCTGAACCAGGTCTGACTTGTCTGTGGCCATGCAAGGACTGAGTCTAGGGACTGTGTTGTGGTCTCCTGACAGTCAGTGCAGAGCTTTAACCATTTTACCATCCTTTTGAGCAGATTGCTGATCTTTTTTTTCCACTTATGGACCCATAAACCATTAACAATGGAGAGGAGGATTCCTGTATAAATGTGAGACTGTGAGAACAGGATTGATCTTCACAACAACTTTCAAGTTCCCTTTCAGCTTGCAATGTTCAATAGTTTATTTGAAATCAGTTGCACACAAAGATAAAAATATCTTTGTCTTTAAGGAAATATTTACCTTTCTTCAGTGAACACAACAAAGTCACAACAATTCATAAACAATTAACAAAAGCTACAATATCCCCAAAATCTGTAATCATGTAACCAGTCATTCTGAGCAGCGTTTTCTTTCAGACATACCATTTATACAGCCTCTATGTTTTTTTTCCCCAGGTTCAATTTGCAGATCAAACCAGGACTCCACTGTGTTTTGGTCCCACCTTGCAGCTCTGCCTTGTGATACGCAGGAGTACAACAGCTAACATCTTCTGCCTTGGAAACATGGACCTCACTTTGACTGAAGCCATTCTGCAGGTGAGTCCCCTGTATAATGATGTGTGTACAGTGGAATGAAAAATCTTATTATTTTCATCCTTTATTTTTGTCTGGTTTTGTTTGCTTCAGAAATTGATAATGATCGCAAGGCAGTTGCTAGGAAAACAGATGCATCTCGTGACTATTACAAGGAGGATTTTAAGTATTGCTAAAATCAAAAGAAGTTATGGGCCAGCCTCAAAGAACTCCCCTGCAAAACTTCAAACAGCCAGTAAGAATTAAAATGGCTATTTCTTCTAACAACTTGCAGCCCTGCTTGTGTGTAATTATGCTTATGTGTATCATGATGCACAGAGGGAAAAGTCACATTCATTGGAAGAGTGTTAGTGAACCAAGTAAGCCAAAGGGTGTAGAGAAAGCTACTACCTTTTTTGTGACAAACTAATCTCAGTTGTGGGTGGGGAGAGAAGCTTTCAGGTATTTGAGCCCATAGCCAAGTCTGAGGCAGCACACTGATTTTCTGGTTGAAGATCTCCCATCCAGCATTGGTAATGCCTAATCCTACCTCAGGGAATAAAACCTTCTTCTTGCTTGGTACCAGAAGCTGCACGTCTCTTTCTACTGGAAACGCAGGATTTTTTTCTTCCATTAAATTCTTTAAGAATGAAGAATTATTTACAGCTGCTGGATTTATGAACTGGGCACAGAAACTGCATGTACCGTATAGCCTAAAAATGAAGCTAACTTTGACTTTTCAGTTTGTTTCTTAGGAAATTGGCTCTGTGTATTCCCAGTAGGGTTGCTGGAGAGAGACAGTGTCCACTGTATTCTGGCCCAGTGTAATCTGCATTTCTAATTAAGGCTATTCGCAAGTCCACTTATCTGACATGTGCAAAGAGCAAATAATAAAGCAATGAGAAAATAGCAAACTGCAATGAAACCTTTGTTTTAAAATTCCATCTTTTATCTCTCTCCCATATAAATGCCAAGTGCAGATAGCACAAAAGATGCCTTGACAATGGTACTTGTTGCTGCAGAGGGTTATGGCATTTTTGTTTCTTCTGATCTGCTTTCCATCTCCCGACTCCATCTCTAGGGAGTTACCCATTTAGACACAGAGCATTTGATCAGAAATGGCTCTGTGTGCTTCTAGAGCCTATTGGTTTTGGGGTAGGTCAGCACCAGTTTCCAGTCTTTGGTATCTCTTATCTCTTTTGGACGGAGAGCTGGATTTTGAAACTTTTAAAACAGCTCATACTTCCAGCCTTTCCTCTGATCCGTAGTCACATTTTGCAAACACCCTCTGCTTTCTCCCAACTTTGAACCTCACTTAGAAACTGAGCTTCTTTCACCCACTTTGCCAATCTTCTTTCTTGGTACCTCGGCAGTTGGCTTTGGCTCTGGTGTTTGCTGACAAGGTACCATGCTCCTGGTGATGCTCCAGACTGGTTCAGACAGTCATCCAAACTCCCCCATGGACCAGGCTGGTTACCTCTGATTTGGGAACTGTTCAGAAGAAGGGAGAAAATGGAGTGGAAACCAAATTTCCAAAGGTATGAGTTGTCAGGGGAAAGATTAAACCCACCTCCCTGGGATGTGGGTTGCTAATAATTCCTCTGAGACTTTATCAAAAGAAGCTGCTCTGGGCCAAAACTTAATTTAATTGGAAAACAGTCCAGAATGCCATTTTGTTTATCTTTTCAATTTTCGATATGTAGCCATACAGGAAAATGCTTTAATGGCTTTAAACACCACATTCCAATCCCTGCGATTCTGTGATTTCATTGAAGTGCCTGGGGAAACTGAGTTTCTCTTTTCTTTTTTTTTCTTTTTCCTATACAATTGTAAACAGAAGGTAAATTTTATTTTTTCTTTTCAGATCTACATTTCCAGTGCTGAGGGAATACAAGCCTTGAAGGTATATTGGTAGAAAAGTACTCTGAGATACCACAGCCATCCTGTGCATCCGTCTGCTGGATTTACAGGAGAGTTCATTTTGTGGTTTGGTTTAGCTCTTGAGATTTCTGCTGTTGCTGTCAATAAAGGCACAACCTGCAACATTACATCACTCCACAGAGCTTTTCTCCACTGACAAATTCTTCTAAAACCCCACTACTCAGTCCTTCTCAGAGACATAAAGTAGCATGGCATATCCTCAGCTTTCAGAAGTTGCAACAGGTTTCTCTAAATCATGGATTACTGTAAAAGATAATAATTTAAGGCTCTGTGAGGCTTCTTGTAGCCTCTCTCTCACTGCTGAACCTATAGCAGGCCTTTCTTTCTATTTTTCATGATTTCTCTACTGTTCTCAAACTAAGATGTTCACAGTATTTCTATCTTTTAGAAGCCAGTGCTGAAAAAATACAAAAAAACCCAAACCCAAAATATCATGACACTTGTGATATATAACCACAAGACTTGGCAATACTTCATTTCCCTTCAAATTTAGCATCTTCTTTTTATACACAGGTTTTCTCAGATTTCTTTTGCTTGAGGAAGCAGCCAGGAGCTTCAGTTTTGCTGGGCACAGTATGGATAAAAGAAGATGGGAAGAATGGGCCATTGCCATGATTGGGAAAACTAATTTTTATTTCAGGCCATCAGTGCTTGCTGGATGGAGGAGCTTGTTCTCATGACCAGATGGGAGGAAAGCTGGAACTGGGAGGTCTTTTCCATGAAGATGCAGGGAACATAACTGGAGGGAACAGTTCAGAATGAGGTAAATAATTTGTAAAGTGGTTAATCTTTGTCCTGTTTGGGCTGGTTTTATGTATTCATCATTGTTTTATGTATTCATCATGCCTCTGCCCATCCTTCTTGTTTGTTGGAATCAAGGTGTACCATGCACATCACCATTTATACTGTTCACAGTTTCCGCTACTTCTGGCCTTTGGCACTCCAGTTTGCAGAACCTCTTGGTGAGCAGGATGGGAAGCAGATCCATTTTGGTAATTTCTCACTTTCTATCTCTTTCCGTGTGTTAAAATTCAGCAGGGTCTCGTCTCTGATATGATTCATAGCCCGGAAGACGAGAACACAGCTGGGAGTTGCAACATGCAACAGGTATGAGAAGGAAGTGAGATACTTTATGCTGCTGTTGTCACCAAAAATAGATCTTTAAGATCAATGATAGAGACCCTCAAGATTAAAAAGAAATAAGAAAGAGCAGAAGTGAATCTTACTTTTTTGCTAGCAGTAGAGGAATAAATGTTACAGACGTATACATGCTTCACAGATAATCCCAGCCTGTAATATGCAGGTTTTATTTTCAATATAATCTTAAAATAACAGCATGTAAAATGAAATTTTCCTGCTTCTCCAGTCCTTGCAGAGATCCAAACCAAGCCATCCCATCTGTGACCCTTGGGCTAGGAAGATCAGACCCGAGTGAGTCTCACCTGCTGTGTGAGAACAGTGAGAACCCACCTCCCTCGCCCATTGTAGGCTGTGAAAATGAATGCATGAGGGTAAAGCGCTTTGAGATCCTCAGACTGGGAAAGGTCAGGAGAGCATCGCCATCTCTTCCAGGAGCTCCAACACCAAGGGGAAAAATAAATCACACAAAGCTCAAATAGGAAACCGCAGCTGCTGTCAGATTAAATCTGTTACAAGTGCATTCCACTGCCTTGCTGAACAGTGTTTTATTTCACACCTCAAAATGTGAGGCCCTGTGCCACGGACTTGCTCCTTTTTCCCTATTCCCCCCAGATGACTTAACAAGCTGAAAGTGCAGCTGGAAATTAATGCTTCCTGTCTTTTTAAATAATGTGACATTGAAATCCCAGTATTTAATGCGTTGGCATTTAACATGCCACAATATTTCAGTTACTTTGCACTGGTTGGGGTGCAGAAGTGTTATTACAGCTGTTCTGAAATTCTGACAAAGAGGTGCATTTCTCTTCTCTTCTCTTTTTTTTTTTTTTTTCTCCACTATGTCCTACCATAATTGCTTTTTGCCGCATCTCTGAACCGTAACCATGGCGATCCGCCACATTCATCAGAGGACCCTCTTGTTGTTTTGCTTGTGTGAATGTAAGAAAGGGAAAGAAATGAAAAAAAATTAAAAAAAGAAAGAGGGGGCATAAAATATTTGCTGAACTTTCCAAAAAAAGAGATTTTCCTTTTTTTTTTTCGTTTTTTTTCTCTTTTTTTTTTTTCTCTTTTTATTTTTCTAATGAGAGAAGCTGTATTGGAGAATTGGCTCGGCCAAAACACCAAGGGCTTGTTCATAGCCTAAAAAAGGGAGAGGGGGAGTCTGGTTGTGGAGGTATTGCTCTTTGTTGAAAACAGACTTAGATAACTGCAGCTTTCAAACCGTTTGCCCCTGAAAGGAGGAACTGTTATGTGTAGAAGGGGCAGGAAAGGTTGACCCTTTTCCATTTCTGTCTGATGACAAACTGGTCCTTGTTCGGAGAACAAGTTAACGCAGAACAGCATTACCATATTAAAGTCATGCCATTTCTGACTGGGGAGGGAGAAGCTGCCTGGCTTTGGACAAAAATTTGGAGCTGTCCCTTTCTGGGTTTGCTGGGTCCATGGTCTGCTGCTCACGCAATGGATGGTGACGAAGGAGAGACATTGAAACCACTGGCTCTGGCAGGACAGGCAAGAGATGAAGGGGAAAGGGAATGTTCTTACACTGATATGTTTTTCAGTGCCTGCCACTTCTCTTTCACTGCTTCAAAAAATCTTCAAAAATTAGCCTAGAGTCTCACATGGAGGAACTTGGGAAGTTGATCTTTTCTCTGTGTCCTGGAGCTGCTTAGAAGAGATGGAAAAAATGCCCAATGTTCTTTGATCAGCTTTACTCACCCAGAGTAACCAATTCCAATCTGTCAGCCACTGTTGACGGGTTTTCCAGGACACAAGGAAAGAAGGGCCAGCAATGGTTCTTAGAGGGACTGGCTGGGATCCTGTACTGTGGAGCATGGGCATGGTATGATTGCCACTCTCCAGCCTGTCAAGTGAGATGGCTGGGGATGAGGATTTGGTGCCCTGTAAAACTTGGCAGGAGTCACTCCACATCTATTCACGCAGCGCTATTTAGCTGTAGAAGAGATTTGTTTTCCTGTAGAGGCAGTATGACTTATTTCCATAAACAACTACGTGATATTATTTTACTGTCCTTTGGCATGACAACCAGGAGTGGAGTGATGAAACTTCTGTGCTCTGGATCCTGTGGCAGCACTCACCGGGTGAACTTGAGAGATTCTCCAAATGTCCTTGCTGTGGCAATAGCCTGTGGCAGTATCTGATTGTCTTCTAAATGGTAGATCTTGACACAAAGCCTCATGTGAAAGAATAATTATATGTCCCAAGGCTGTAAGTTTTTATAGTCAAGGACTAGGTTTTGTTTTGGCTTTACAGGATTTGGCATCCCTGGGACTTCGGTGCAGCAACAGGCAGGTGCTGTTGCAGTTAACCCCAAAGGCCACTTTGAAACTCCTTCACGTGGAGTCTTCTTGTGTTCCTGCTCTGCAATGTCTGACAGCACCATCAGCAATGATCAAGGAGCTGTGGAACTTAAGGGAGCTTCTGCTCTCTTCCTTGTTTACTCTCCCTCAGCCAGCTACAACTCTGCCCTCTTTCCCTTCCTCACTAGCAGCACTGGTGGATCAAAAGCCTATGTGCTTGCCACCGTTGCCCCAGTTCACAGGTTGGGATCTCAGTACACTCCCCTCCTGTGTCAGTGCTTCCAGCCAGCTCACTGGACCATGCGTGGGGCTGGCCAAGGCAGGGGCATGCATCTCCTGCCATCAGCACAGAAACCCTAGAGGAGGAAGGTTCCTCAGGCAAATCTACTTATTGATGTGCCTCAGCATGGGCATTTGCTGGTGAGGCAGAGCCACCAGAGCATTGCTCAGTGACCTGAGAGGTATTTGGTTGGAAAATGTCTGGTTCTGTTCTCGTCTGGGAGCCATTTGATCCGTCCCCAAAGATGCAGCATAGCAAAGGCCCTGGGGCCCTCCCATGGGTGACATTGGATACATTGGGATCTGTAGAGCAAACTGGGTTGTCTATAAGTCAAAAAGTCTTAGAGACCAATTTCTAGGTAGGATTGTCAATATAGAATAACAAAAGCCAAAAGCACTTCAGGCTAAATGTTATCAGTGATTATTTTTAACTTTATTTTTACTGTTTCTGATGTGTTCTTCAGTCTGTCTTGTTGATGTTTATTTTCCCGTTTGTGATAAGGGTCATATGTCATGCCTCCCTTGCATCAGGTGCTATATAACCATGTGCTGTCCTTCCCCCAAACAGTTCACAAAGTCTTTCTCTGTGGGTGAGTTTCCACTGGCACTGTGCTCACTGAGTTGCACATGCTCTTTAACAGGAGTTTTTTTAGAGGATGTTAGACCCCTTATTTCTCTTCCCCAGAGTAATGAAGAGGTATGAACCTCCTCACTGGTGGTAAAATTGGATATATAAAGCCCAATAGATTTTTGAAATATTTTACATAATCAAAACTGTCATTTATTCATAATAATTAGCAACACCTGAATATAGAATGATTTGGGTATTTTGTATAGTGGAGCCTGTTTGTCCTTGGGTTCTTTTATTGATTTCCGCTCCATTTTCCTACGTAAGGAAAATGAGCCTCTTCCACACTCCCTAAAAACCTATGACCTAAATGGTAATCTCAGAATATCTTTTCAGGTGTTTATCAACGATAACATACAGCTTCCAAAATGCTCAAAATTCTCTGCTAAATTCAAAAGAAATGTTTGTCTGTGGAATACTGTTGTGTATGCTGATTGCAGTGTGCAATCAGAAGACAAAGGCAAGCCTCTTTTTATATGGGTAGGACCTGCACTAAAGCCTATTCCACCTTTGTTTGATTAGGGATTCACAAAGTATATGTCTGTGTATGTAGAAACCTATTAGTGAAAATGTTCTATAAAGCTGCTCACACTGAATAAACTCAAACCGGGTAAATTAAGCGGTGATTAATAAATAGTGAAACAACAACTTTTCACTGAAGAACCACCTTACCTTCTTTGGCAAGGAAAATAGCATGTTGAAGGAACTATGTAAGGTACCACTGGACCATGTGAGGTCCAGCCTGGGAGGCTGCAGGAGCTCTGGGAATGCAGCATCTCCTCATCTCAAGCCAAAAGGCCTTAGTATCAGCTAAGGCTCTGGAGCTAGTTGTCAAACAGTGTATGCTACAACCCTCAGGTGCCAATTTAAACTTATCTTTTTTTTTTTTCCCCTAGATTTGAGCAATGCCCAGAGTTTTGAGTCTCCTGTGGATGAGAAACAATAAACAGGTTCTCCAGGGATGCGTCTTGGTGAGGATAGAAAGATGCACTTTCCCTATTGCCAATCTCTGAGTGAATTGCTCTTGTATAAGGTAGGTTCTGAGCCAGAAATGGGGTTTTTATTTTATTTTTATCTCTCTTTTTTTGGTTGTTATGGCTGAACACAGAACGGGGCTCAACGGGGCCATTTGGTGGAGCTGCCATAGGCAGAGGAAGCTGTTTGAGGTTTCCTCAGAGCAGCATTGCAGTGGTCTATGATGAGCACCAGAAACAGTAATGCCAGGTAAGGCAAATGGAACTCAGAGCTGAAAATTAAATATTTTTAATTAAAATCCACATCTGCAAGCCGCTCGCTGGGAGCCAAGATTTGGCTTTTAAATTATGCTGACACACTGGGATCACCAGTGTCAGAGACTGTAATCCCAGAGAGGTAGGCAGCAGATCTCACCGGTTAATATTTAAAAACCTGTTGGCGCCTGATGGAGACCGCTTTGTGAAATACTCCATCAAGGCTGGTTGTTTCTGCTTGTGAGTAGTGTCATATGCAGGTAGCTTAGCTGTCGCTTCTGTCTGTGGGGAAGCCTGGCTTTGGTGCAGGTTCTGAGAAGTCTTCAAACAGTTTCAACAGGATGCCCCCTAAATTTGGTGTTATGCCATGAGCCAATGTGCCATGAGCTCAAACAAGGCCACCCTCTAATAGGGTTCTTCTAAGAACCCCTAATGGGTTCTTCGTGATTGCTCCCCCTGCTCTTTCAGCGGCTGTGGATAACATCACTTGACCCTTCTGGGTTCTCTGCCACATATTTTTAGGCAAGAGGAGGCTGAGGAGAGATGGTTAACAGACTGCTAGGGTGACCAAGCTGGGGGATTGTCCTTCATTCCCCATGCATCCTGTTCTGCTGCTGGCTTGTACCCTTCCACTTCCCTAGCTGCTCCTTGCAGCCATGACCACAGCATCCTCCTGAGCAGGGATTTTTGTTTCTGTGTGATCTGAATACGCACTCTGGGGCTGGAAACAATGTTCCAGGAGAGGCTTCAGTTCATCATCTTTTTTTGCTGTTAACAGAATAGCTCTGAATTGGGTCTCACACAATCCTTCCTAATGCAACTACGGCAGGAGGGAAGAGCTGAGGTGGAGTTAATTATGTTCCTCTGCACCACTCTGTGTATGTTATAGGCCGTGAGAGAAAGGGTTTGAAGGCTTTTAGCAATCACTTCAAAGCCAGAGAGTAGAGCTGCACATTTATACCTGGTTAATATGCGTTGGCTCTCATCAGCATTTAACAACCCCCTGCCTTGTCTTTACTGTTATCTTGGTTTTCTATGCAAAGGGATCTAATAGCACATTTTTCATTAAAAACAAACAACAAAACTTGTACTCTACCATCTTTTAACAGGAATAATGTCAAGTGGCAGATTAAGAAAGAGCTGCCAGAAATGTTTTAGAAAGATTTTTGGAAAGAGAAAAGTTGGAGCTTTCTGTTCAACTCCTAAATTTCAGATTTGGTGTTTGAGTTTGTGTCTGCTTAAAGGGAGAAGTAGGGGTGGTAACAGAGAGCTGAGAATTTACAGACTTGAAACATGAAGATTGCTGCAAGACAAAAGCTTGTCACCCTCGTACATCTTCCCAATCAGTTGGGAAACAAGACTTAATCAGTTGAGATGGTCTGAGCAAACAGGGTTATCTTTCAGCTTTCTCTAAAAGTGGCCAGATTAATACTTAATTCTGTCGAACGAGAAGTGAAGTCAGGAGAAGCCAACGCGCCCTGGAGAAAGGCTGCTGTCAGTGCCACGGAGGAGGCGATGAAACGCAAGTGGTCAGGTTCACTTTTGTTTAAAATCAATATCGTTTGCCCTAATGCAACCTGGTTGTGTTTGTATTTTCAGTAATGAATGGGAATAATTAATTATCCTTCATTTAACAGATCCCTCGCTCTCTCTCACCACTCGAAAGAAACCCCCAAATTATGTTAAAAAATGACTTTGACAACAAATTTACTCAAGATTTTAAACCAGCTGTCAGCGTCCCTTTAAGTCAAATCCTCTTTCCACTTATAGCACAGATGCATGAAAGAGGAGGCTGCTGTTCCTGAGTGAGCACGGAGGAAGATTGAGTTGTGCGTGGGAGGACAGAACAGGAGAAAACTCTGGTTACTTGGGCCACTCCTCCAGCAAAATTATTAAGTATTGTTAGAAAGTACTTTGCAGGAGAAAAAAAAAAAGAGTTGATCTCCTAACCATAGTTGAATGATGGGGCTCAGCTGGCAATAACAATAATTAAGAAAAAAAAAAAAACTTTATTGAAAAAAGTAAAAAGTTGGCTAATCTCTACCATTCAGCCTTATTCTGGAAAAACAGGAGATAGGGCTTTTGTCACTGTTTCCAAACTGGATAAATCACCCAATCTGCAAGCCGTAAGAAATCCTTCTTCTGTTCCAGCTCTTTCTGAAGTTATTTTTCCTCCAGAGAGGGAGAATTGCAGCCCCAAACTTGATTCAGATGGGTCCAGGATATTCAAGCCTTCAAAGGTCATTCAGACACAAACTAAGACAGACCATCTAGCAAGCATGCGGGGACCGAGTTCAAAATCAAATCTAGGTAGTACAAATACCCAGAAGAATTTTCTTTCCATTTTCTATTTTGCCTCATCACTCATATATTGTACTATTGAGTTATCTAAAGAAATAAAGCATGTTTATGTTGTCTAGGTATATTCAGCAAACTTTATTCCATTCCCAAGAGTTCATCCATCAGTTCCAGCCTCCATCTAGAGTGGGGACGTGTGGATCTGTAAGTATATCACTGCATCTTTCCCCACCCTGTTCCTCATAATGGTCAATCAGCAATACTTCAAAGAAAGATCACAACTAAATCCAGACAAACCCCATAAGTTTGTCAGAAGACAAAAAGGGTAAGGGGGAGATAAATTTTTCTCGCCCTCCAGAAGTAACCACAGCAACTTGCATGCATAAGATAAATACAATGCAAATACAGAGCAATCCAGTCTCCTTTCAACCCTTTGGGGATATACTGGCACACAGCATTCATGCCTCCTTGGCTATACAATCCCTTTCAAAAGCTCATAAAATTCCAGTTCAGATTGTTTACTCTAACCGCCTAATTTTAGAAAACCATAACACATTCAGTGCTCAAATAATCAATACTTGTACTTTAATTTTCATGGTAAGATTATTCATGACTAATCTATAATTAACTGATCTAGTTTCAATAGTGTCCTTCAACTCAAATATTCTCTTTCTTTACTGTTCCCCTGGCCCCAGCATCCTGAACCTTGAAGTGTACATTTAAGAAATATAACCTCTTTTAAATGTTTAGCTGTTTAAATAAGACAAAGCTCCTAAACCTCTTCATAAGGGAGCCATTGCATTCCTGTTACACTTTTATACCCTTCTCTGGACTTCTCCCAGGAAAGCGGTTGTTCTTAAATACAGGTGCTAGAACTTGATCAAATATTTCCCCAGGTTTTTACCAGTGGTTTCAAATTTGATACTGTTATTTTCGGTTTTACCAAAACCATCTCTCCTCATGCACTCTAGTCATTCCTTGGCTGACCAACAAACCAGATTCTTTCTTTCCTCTGTGGCACTTAATGGATTACTTCTTTCTAAGTCTTTGACATTCCTCTTTCCAGGACTTGGTGAATCTTTGAAAGAGTATAGCTCTGGCAATTCCTGTTTGATGAAGCCAGAGAACCATTGACCTTTGCTGGTTGATGAAATCTTATTACTCCATTTCTTCTCGACATCTCTCCAGTCATTTTCAAGCACAACTTGCACTCCAAGTGGAGCAGGACTTGTTTCTGTGCCTGGATGGGACTGGTAAGATGAAGACAAGTCACAATTCTATAGTAATTATGATATGCTTGCATAACGATAGTCTAGGTGATCTCCTCTTAGCCTGTGTTCTTAACGTAGTTCCAAATTAGCAGATGAAAATGGATTTTCAAACACAATGAGAGTGTTAATTACGCTCAAAGCATGTTTTCCTACCAAGGTTTGCAAAATTACAAATCAATTAATGTTGCCTATCAGGTTTTCTGAGAGCCAAGAAACCAACTGAAGCAAATTATGGGGATTGTGTGGAATGTTCAGATGGTGCTTCAGCAGCTCCATGGTGGTTTCCTGTGTGTCATCAGTTTAGACCAGTAGAGTCTGTCCCGAGTTATCATTCACTGTTGGATCAAAACTCATATTTTTATATGAAGAATGCAATTATAAATACTTTATAAAGTGTTAGTAAATTATTAATAGAGAAGGATAGTCCAGTCACGAATAACATGTTATAGATTATTTAAAGCGCATCAGTTCTAGTAGTGTAGATGAATATAAACCTGGCTACCACAGTATTGAACAGTGAATTGATTTACTCATTATTAATATATCTATTACTACCTTATTAACCTGTTGTTCACCATTTATGTGATTACCCCAACAGCAAATTAATCTAAACTGATTTCTTTTGAAACAAATACCTGGAAAAGTCATTCTTCTAGATTCTGGATTTTTAATTTATTGAAGAAAACACATAAGCATTTTTTTTGTCCCTGTAGTAAATTAAAACATGTGATTGATTGTTTTTTGTGGCTTCCCAAAAGGTCGTATTGCCTCTGCCACTGCTATCAAAACTCTTTGCAATAAGTTAATCAAGTTAGGCAAGGGCGTAAGTGAAAATAATTGTTAATCTATGGTTTGGAAAGGCAAAAGTATACTACTTGACAAATGGAAGTTAACAGGACTGGTGGAAGTGTGATCCATGTGTGAGCATGTTGGTGAGATGGATGGGATGTGCAGCTTTGGCTGTACACGACATTATTTGAGTGCAGCTCCTTGGAGGACACTGAGGAAGGAGGAGGTAGGGTGAATATCAGGAAGCATTTCCTGGCAGTGAGGTCTGTCAGGCAGTGGAATGATCTCCCTGGAGAAATGGAGGAAGTCCTGTCGCTAGAGTCAATTAAAGGGTAGTCTAGACAAAGCCCCCATTAGGATATTCTCCTAAGGACCAGCCTTGTAGATGGGGAGGGAAATGACATGAGAGATGGGTAAATGACCTCATCCATCTCTGTCACTTTTAAAATGCAGAGGCTATGTTGGTGTTGGCTACCCCTCCACAGAGGATGCCAGTAAAGATGTTAATTGTAGGCATGGGTTTGTGGTATGGGTGGGAAGGAGTCAGAAAATATCAATGACTCATAAGTACTGGCAAAAAAATATTATGACGTGTCTTCTGGTCACTGTATTTTGGGGAGATCTGTATAATAATTAGCTAAGCACATGGGAAAATATTCTTTGGTCCATTAGTAGTGCCAAATCAGTTACTCTTTGGATTGTTAATATTTGAATTTTATCATCTTAAGCAAACGATAACACAAGAAAAAAACATTAAATTGCAATACACCTAAAAAAGTTGTAGCCTCCTATGCTGGAGACAGTCATCTTGGCTCCATCCAAGGCTACATTACTCTAGAATTAATGCTGTAGTATAATCAATAAAAGGAGCTCAACTATACCAGGCTAATTGCACCTGGCTTTATTTTATCTCTTGTGACAGACCTTTGCCTTTCTTGATAGCTCTTGCCAATGCAAAACAGCCATCCGGGTGGGAGGGTTGGTTACTTGGGGCACCCACCAGCAGAGAGTCGCTGGCAGCGAAGGACTGCTCTACCGACACCTCTGCCCTCTTCGTCCTGTTGTCTGGCAGGTGGGGTGTAATCAGGGACCCCGTCTGCCTGCCTGGCTGCAAGGTATTTGAGCAGCTCCCTCTTGGTTTTGCAGGTGTCATAAATGCACTCAGATTTAGGGCTGCTCCAATTTACACAGCACTGGCATCTCAGGCAGCTGGAAACCAAGAGTGGCTTTAAAACATCTCAAGGATGCTCCAAATAAGTGCTTAGCTCAAAAGCTAGCCCTACATCTCCTGCGGACTGACAACGGTCTGTCAAACTCTACCTGTGCTGAAGAACAGGGAGGAGATAATGATGATTGTTACCTTACTAAGGTAGGAATTATTTTCATCCTGTGCAATAAAAGTTTAATAGTATACATCCATGGCATAACTGAAAAATTTATCTCATAGTCAGAATGTTATCCTGAAAATTACACTTTAGTTAGCAAAGGACGCAGCAATCCTCACCTGGTCCAACAGTTAGGAGTCTCGAAAAATCAGGTAGGGTAAAGCTTAAAAGTATTTTTCTTTCTCTCACAATGCAAATTGCTTTTGACTGTTTGCTTTGTTTAGGTATCTTTATTTATTTATTTATTTATTTTTATTAGAGTGAGTTTCCAAGGTCATTAAAAATGATTGCGGGCCTTTAAATTTCTAAATACCGGAGGAGCTCCCATTAGCTCTCACCCTCCCGCCAGTGTCTTTTCGGGAATATCGAAGCCACAGATGCGGAGGAAATGCGCCTGGTCGGTAGATAACGCCTGACTGGCCTCTGACCCTGGGGTTAAACTGCTGTCTGGGCTGTGCGGACCAGTAACCCCCTTCCCAGGGATGGAAAACTGCCAGCCAGCTGTCAGCATGCCAGGGCATTACATCCAACGCGGGGACACGATGATACGATATCTTTTTAATGTCCTTTCTTTTCATGCCCCTCTGCTTTTAGCAGGGATGGGGGGTGAGGGGGGTGGAATCGTGCGAGCCGGCGCTGAGCCTCCCATTGGTTGTGTTTTCATAGCTGCCAACTAAATCTGATTAGTTTGTCTGTGTTCCCAGGAAAGTAAATCTGCTGTTTATCACCGGGTCCATCAAATCCTGGGTATTTCGACTGATGCTTGTTAAGGCACATTATTATTTATTTTCCTTATTGTGCAATAGCCACAAGGATTTTTACAGTCTGTTGAATTATAGGTAAACGAGTGGTTTATCAAGCTAATCCAATGAGACTGGTAAGGCAGAGCCAGGCTCTCTGAGCCTCTGGTGCAATAAGGGAAGGGACAGGAAGACAGAGATTCATGTAGCTTTGATTTGGTCCTGATGGCACTAAGGGGGGAAGACTGATTGTTGTTGTTGTTATAGCTGGGCAAACCACCAAAGCTGTTTCCTTGTGGATTGAGCCTCACACAGAGATGGGTCCCCTCTGACTGCCCTGCTCGCAGATGTCCCCCCGCTGTTCCCCCACTGTAGAGCACTGCCTACCTGAAGCATTTAACCAGAACCTGCCCTTTCCAAAGCCTGGTCAGGCTGTAGCTTCACTAATACCATCTTGAGCTGGTTTGGGTTGTGTACTAGGGAATGGGGCACTCTTTCCTCCTAGTCCATCATAAATTGTGATGTTTGCTGCCGTCTTGGTGACTCGTCCCCTGTCAGGTTCCTTCCCTGCCCTGACAGTATTTCTGCTTGCAATAATACTGTTAGTTTACAGATGGGAAATTGAGTTTAAGTGACTTGCCCCAAGCCATATGCAAAGTCTGTGCAGAGTGAGGGGGACACTCGGGTCCTGAACTAACCCCCTGTCCAACCCAACACCATCTTCCTTCCTCTAGCCTGAGACAGAAAACAGAGGTCACCACCAGGCACACTTTAAAGCATGGCATATAAGCAAGAGTAGACATGGGACTTGAATGGTTTCCAAACAGGATCTTCCTACCTAAAATACATCCGGCAGTTCAGCTGCAGAAAAGACTCTTCACTTCCCTCTATATTATACTTATCTTTAGCTGCTGCCTGCCCCAGATGTGCCTGCATCTTTGTGGTGGGTGAAATGCCTCCTGGGAGGACACAATCTAGACAGCTGTTATTAGAGCCATTTTTACTGCACTTGGAGCTTCCCAAGCTTTGACTCAGCACTGATTATCAGTGGGACGCAATGTGGTCTTCAGAGAGTACACACAAACAGACAAACTCCTGATGCTCATCATGGGCTGTACCTTCTGCTCTCGATGTAGAAGATCCTAGTCTTTGTTTTTATCTTTTCTAAAATTATTATCTATTTAGAAAGTGGATTCCAATATATATATATTTTTCCCATTGTTGCCATGGATGAATTCTTCTTACAAAAAAAACAACCCCAGAAGTGATTTTCAATCTGGGAGTAAAGCAGTGAGTAGCATGGCAAAGCTTAGCAGGTTTATAATGGATCTTTTCCTCAGGTGGTAAAGTCCTACAATTAGTCTTGATTTGAGTCTTGTCTTGTTATGCTTACATACAAATTGGAAAATCAGACTCAAAATACTGCAAGTGCAGCAGATTTGGTTTGCAGAGTCTCCGGCAGGAAAGTGAAGGACAGCACAAATACACATTGCTCTGATTTTGGGTGTAAACCATTGCGTTTGGTTTAAAGTCATAATCACTTAAGCTTCCTCCATACATCCCTTCCACACCAAACCCCTTCACACACAGAAGTATTCAAGTCTATGCTTAAAACACACATAGACTTGGGAGAGCACATCTGCTGGCAGCAACAGCAGCTGTACAAAAGCATCCTCTGCTTGCTTTCATCTCCGTCCTAATGGAAAGGAAAATGGAGCATAAAGATATTCTGCAGAAGGTTAAGTGCTCCTGTCTAAATGTGGTGNCTGTAGACAGTGATGGAGATGGCCCTCCTGGTCTCTCTAAGGTCATCTGGTTTTATGTGAGGCGAGAGGTGTAAAACCGGTACATGAAACCCAAACAGGAAGGGCCTGAATGGCACATGTGGAAGAGCTTAACAGGCACATGCTTGACCCGGGGCTTGGATTGCTGCTCATCACCGAGCGGCCCCTGTAATCGCAGGCTCTGCTGGTCCTGTCACTATAGTAAGGCACAAGATAACCCACCCCCCTTAATTTGATGATAAACCCTGCAGTTTGACTACATGTGTATGTCAAGGTCTATGGACTCGTTGGGTGGATGGCTGGCATTAGGATGTAGATGGAAGAAAAGATCTTTCAAATGTCCCTGCTGGACGGCAATGCTGAAGGTACCTATAATTGCACTGTGGTGAGAGTCTGATGTGTTAAACTGCATTCCAGGTTGGAAAAGAGGATGGAAAGAAGTGTGCGTGGGGAGGACACGATAATACTGAGAATAAAAGTTAATTAAAAAATAAAATCAAGAGAAATGTGTCTCTAAGGCCACTTCTTTCGCAGAGACCACCTGTCAAAGGATTCCCTGTCTATAAACCCAAGATTGGCTTCCAATCTACTCTGCAGTTCTTTAATTTTTAATGCCTCTCCCCTGGTCTCACAGGTGGCTATTATAGACAGAAGCTGTCGCCTGTATAGATACAGATGTGTGTGATGCACGCCTTGAACATGAGCGCTCAGGATTCGGGAACCGACACCAGCTGGGAGCAGGAGCTGCCAAAGGAGGTTGTTAAACTGCAGTGAGCAAGGTGTCTCGGCGTTGTTAGGGATCACCACGTCTCTTTTCCCCCTTCTCTTTTGCTTCTTTTTTTTTTCTTTTCTTTTTTTTTCTTGACTCTCCAAAATGTCATCTTGGTGCATTTGATTTGACAGCAATGCTAGTTGGTGAACTGGAGGCAAGACAATCGAAGGTGTGGTTTGCATATGGGATTTTGAGGCAAGAACTGCTGGTTTTAATCCAAGCCTCCTCTGTGTTACAATATGTAGCTTCCCCCATCGCCACTATTCCAGGTGAAAAATAGGGGAGTCATAATTCTTTCTTTACCTGACTCACAGGGGTATTGTGAGGCTCAGTTAGTTAATTATAGTAAAGCCTCTGAATAATAATCATAATAACACTTAGCAAATGAAAAGCGGGTATTATTATCGTTAAAGTAATGGCAAGGCACCCTGCTGAAAGAAGCAAATATAATGCTGATTATTAAAATCATTTGTATTTAGTGGCAAATGTTGCCGCTGCTTTATAAACTTAGAGATGTAATCTTGTCCCCAAGCCATAACAATAAGTAATTCTAAGTGCTTTGTTGTTAGGTTTCTCAGGATATAGGAACAAACAGGTACCTTCAGTCAGAAGGGCCTTTAATCTAAAAATTAAGAGAACAATGGAAGAGAAGCGAAGAAAAGCCACATCTTGCTGAGATGAGGCCAAAGGTGTGTGTCTTATCTGAGCAGATGCCGGCTGCTCTGCCCGCTCCCTCTGGTGCCAGTGTGCCCTGAGAGCAAGGGGTGAATTTGGGAAAGGGGAGTAAAAGAAGCTATTGGAGGGGGGGAAGTTTGAGTTTGGAGGATGTCTGAAGGCAAGATTTTGGTACAAATGACACACATTAATTAATTACTTCCACCAAGCCCAATGGTAAGCCTTCAGATTTACTACTGTCTATGCAGCTCATGTATCTTAGGTTTTATTTCCATTACCTCCATGGAGCTCTCAGTGCCGCAGCCCAGACTGGCTGCTCTGGCTCCTTGGTTGTTTGGGTTTTTTTTTTTCTCACAAACAAGGTTGCAGCTTTCTGCCAGGAAATTTTCCTACCTTATCCAGATGTAGCAGGAATGTGCCCCAAATCCTGCAGGGTCTGAACACAGCAGTGCTGTGAGGCTACCCTTCCAGGGCAGGTGGGGATGAGGGAAAAGAGGGAGAGTTTGGGTCAAACCTATTGAAAAGAGAAAACAACTTGTGATTTTGAAGAAAACATCCATCTTTGGGGTAACACTATATATTTTTTTCTTCCTCTTTTTGCCCTTTAACTACAGTTTAAGATTTGAGTGACTGGAAGGGGCCACTCAAAAAGTCATTGCTGTCAACCGCATAGTGGAAAAAATGCCTGCTCCCATCAGAAATATCCCACTGCAGCTGGTCATAGCCGGCTGACACTGTAGACGTCGTCTCAGAAAAGGGTAAAAATATTGAACGGGTCTCTGGAGAATTTCTTCACTCTCTGGATGTGCTCTCTCCAAGTCCTGCATTAAAACAAACAGTAGAGAGGAAGAAAAAATATCTGCAGAGTTGCTGTTTGTGTTCTATATTTTGTGTTGATGGATGGGTTCAGTTACTAGGGCTATTAATCCAGCAATTTTAGGAACATAAAATTAATTTTTAGAGGAAATAAACTACATAAATAAAATGAATATAATTGGATATCGCTCTGGTTCCACTGATTCTAGGGCTGTAAATTGCACTCAACGTTTGTGGTGTCAGGCTCTGAGGTCTTTAATTCTGTTCCTTAAGGATGACTTATGCAGTGGGGGCGAATGTTTGCTTCAGTAAGTTCAACTATCTCAAGGGGATCCCAAAATTGCTATAAAAGAAAAGGACTCACTTGTTAATACAACCTCTTTGCTTTTGGGCTGCAATATTTCACCTGGAAGTTGGCTTTTGATCCCAGGAATGGTTATTATTCATATAAATCTAAGGCATGTGAATGTGGCATAAATATTTCAGTTGACATTCTGGTATTTGTATTTTATTCTTGGTTATGTTGTGGTTAAGGCTGTATCATATTCTTGGTCCTATGACCACGTATCTCTACATCCTTGGTCTTTTGTGGCCAATTTCGGAGGGCTGATTTGTAACCGGTTTCACACCTTGTGAAAATACGTTTATTTTGGCTTGTGAACCTTCAAGTTCACAAATACGGCAAAGGCAAGGACTAAATAAGCTTTATGGTACATTAGACAGCTCTTCTCTCATCTTGGAAACCTGCCAGTAAGTTTTGATCCATTTCTGGAAGAGCAAGTTTTGAGACCCGGGAATTCATTGCCATAACTGCAGCATCCTTAGACAGCACCATGAGGTGCCAAGAATGGAAGACATATTCGATATATGAATTTATCTCTTATAAGGTCTTGTCTTGAAGTGGGCATCTCCCCGGATGATCAGGTGGAAGAGAAACAGAATCCATGGAGATATCTCTTCTGGTCCAGTCTGGCAGCAGCACTTAGGAACTCTTCACTCTTTCATGTTCTTTGTTTAATTTATTATACTGTCATGTATAAACATCTTCAGGAAAATATTAATTAGAGTGTTTATTCTTTGACAACTAACTCTAAATGGATTAAACATGCTTTACCCAATGAAGCAAGGAAGTGTTGATTAAGAGAAATTGAATTGTATCCCTGAGATAATTTTCTGTCTCTGTGCCTAGAGAATATAGGCAAACCAATGCTTGTAGAAGAAACCGAGCTGCTACACTCCAGGTATCTCAAAAATAATATTCAGGACACACATATTAATTGATTTAATGTAAAAATGTTTGATGCAAACTTGTGCTGAGACGTTAAATCAAGGTCCTGACCATTCTCTGTGGTCACTAGAGGATCCCGCAAGAATGGGAAGGACCTGGCAATTTCCAGTTTGGATAATTATGTTCTGCCTCTTGAATGTTTCCCATGCCCTTTCAATTAGTATGATAATCATCTTCACTTTGCGACCTACACTCAAGTATAAGTGACGGTACATGCTGTTAAATAGCTGCCTTTCTCCATCCCAGAATCAGCTGCTTTTCAGTGGTGATGCTGGCACAGGGAGCTTTGTCACCTAGGGTGCATCGGCTGATGGGACCAGGAAGGTGAGGGGGCTCCAGGACCACCATGGCAGGGGCAGATCTCCCCCTTTTCTGTGAGCTGCTTCAGAAACACTTCTGTATGAAAAGTCAAAAGCGTGTAAAACAGCTTACTTTAAGCAAAAAAAAAGGGACACATAAATGAGTTATAAGGAAAGGAGGGATAGTCATTGTAAATTCAGTAAAATAACAGCAGGTGAGGAGACCTCCACTGCAGCTCAAGGGTGAATTTTCAGTATGACTGGTGCAGTCCATCAAGCAGCTGCAGAGGAATGAAGAGGTGCTGCAGCTCCCATCTCCCTGACAGTGTGATTTAAAGAACCGTTCCTTGCTGGCCTGGCCTTGTGTCTTTCAGTTGTCTTGAAAGGGAGAGAACAGTGTCTCTGCTCTCTCATTGGCATTTGTCTTAAAAATAGTAAAATTTAAAGAAAAACAAAGGAAAGAAAGAAAAACTAGGGAGTATTTGGTTGAATGTGGGAGAGTTTTCCAGCCATTGAGACACAAGGCAAGAGGAATATTTCACTATGCTTCACATGATTTGTTTATGTTCACCTTAACGGTAAGGAGTTTTTTTACGCCAGCCTCACAGCTTGTAACAGATAGAGTTTGCACTGAGACGATAGTCCCAGCTGCCTTTGGATATCGGAGTTTCCTTGCAAGAGATATGTTGCTATTTTATATGTTTTTTTGATATGCAGCCTAAATGAAGTCTCTGAAGGAGGATCTGTCTTTTGCTAACAGCCATCATTTTTATATAAAGTCGAAGGTATTCATATTATGTCTTCATCTTCTATATCTCAACTAGTAACAATATCACAACTACTCCCTCCTGACAACTATATTCATTTCTCATTAAAGATATTTCATGTTTTATTCAGGAATTTAAATGAAGCTATCAGAGCCTGTAATAGCAACAGTTTGGGATAATTGTATCTCATTGATGGCAGCCTCAAGAGTTCTAATTAATATATATTTAGCTCCCTGGCTGTCTTTAGACCAAACGCCTCAGTATGAAAGACAGGGAGAGGCGATAAGGGGAGGGGGAAGGGAACAGACTCCAAAATAACAGCCCCTCATTGAAATTTGGATAGGAAAATCTGTGTTGCAAGAAGGAACTGCGTGCTTTGGGATTCTTTTTGGTTTGGTTTTTTTTTTTTTTTGTCCTCCCATTTGATCCAAAATAACTTTTGAGATGTAGAGTCCTTCTCAAGAAAAGAAAATCTAAGAATATAGATTTACTGCTCACTTGTTTGGAGGGGAAGGAAGGATGACAAACGTGTATTTTTCTCCTCCAATGATACACCTGATATCTGAGTTCAGCTTATCAGTGGTCTCTGCTTTTATTACCTCTTTCCCTGGCTCCTCCAGCTGGAGTGCTCCATTCAAAATTGCTCAGTTTCACAGATATGATCTGCAATGCAAACAGGCTCTCATTACACTTTTTCATACTAAAAGAAAAAAAAAAAAAAAAGCTTAATTTTGGTGTGTAACTGATTAGCCCTCACCATACACCTCTCAGTTTTCTTACCCCCTTTGGGCTTTTTTATTCCCCCCTCCTTTCCTTCAACACTACCTTTCTCTCTGTCGTATGAAATGAGGCTCGGAAAAGATTTGGGGAGGGGGTATTATTCTGTCATTGGAATTCATAGCCCTTGTATTCACTTACAAGCCTGAACTATTTTCTCAAATCACTTCAGTCTCTGTGACTTTCTCAGACTGTAGTTTATAAATCACTTTTGTGGTACACTATCTAGAGGGGATCAAGACCCCTGGAAGCTTGAGTCATATTGAATTGCATTGTGTAACGGAGAGTCATTAGGAGTTTACAGTCAGGGGGAAAAAAGAAGTCTTATAAATAGGCTAATTCAACTGGCACTTATATGTTTTAAAGGCATTATTGAGGAAGGAGGATGGTAGTATTATTTGCTCCCAATTTTGCTCTCATCAGCAGCAGCTAAGGGTGGCTCTTGAATAGGACAGGAATAGAGATTTTATAGACCTCCAGCTTTAAAACCTCTATTTTTTCCCCTCCTTTATTATTTAAGCAAGTACTAAGGACTGTTTAGAGGTTTATTTAACCGGCTTCAAAGGTGGAAACTAATCCAGCCTATGCTGGCTCAAATTGCCTCAGTTTCTCCTGAGTGAGAGCTGCTTTTCCCTTCCTTCCAGCTGATTTTTTAAGGTGTTCATTTGAGAGAAGCATCTTGTGCAGAGCTTTCTGAGAGTGAAAGGATTTTAAGTAGAAAGTTTACGTCAGCTACATTTTTTTCAGTGCGATTCTGACAGCAAGGCTATTCCAGTAAAGATTTTCTTATATTTTTTTTACCTTTTTTTCTTTTCTTTTTTTTTTTTTTTAAGTAAAAAAGAGTGTTGATGTAATGCAAAGGTATTTATTTCATTTGAGTGTGTTCACTTGCAGATTCATGACACAAAAGTGTCAGCCCCTGGGCGTTGCTTTGCTGCAGACTGGATTTTCTTGGCTGAGGTTGGATGGTATCGAATACCTGGATATCCTCACGCCTACAGGTGTGGTAGAGGGAAAACAATGACCAGAAGCAGGTGCCTGGCCCTCAGGAACTCCAACTCACTGCCAACAAGCTCACTCCTAGCTAAAACTGCTGTTTTTTTTTTTTTTTTTATAAAAAAAAAGGACAATTTTCAGTATTGTCTGCAGTTCTCCGTC
>VXBJ01003379.1:1398745-1424070 GCA_013400055.1 Nycticryphes semicollaris
TCTGCAGATCTCAGTCCCATGTCATCCACTTCCATGCCATCTGTGGGGTCGCGGTGCTCAGGGCGGACAGGAATTTCTCAGAAAAACAAAGCAAACCCTCGGTGAAAACAAGAAGGGAGTCAGAAGTTCAAAGGGTGGAGAGTTGAGCGGGCTCGCGTGGACGGCAGCGACTCTACCCGAAGTGTCTCCTTGGGATTCGGTTGATGGGTTGCTTTGCAGCCCTGCCCCAGCGCTTCCATAACCTGGGTTGGAATCCAGCCCAGCCCTGCGAGATGGAGGGTCAGTCCGGTTTGATAGTGTAAGGTCAGAAATGGAATGAGGCTGGGATATCTCAATTGAGATTCGAGTGGATAAAAGTATAAATCAAAAAAGCAAAATCCTTGAAGGGACACCTCGCAGCTGTCTCGGGAAATGAAAGGCTTTAAAATAAGAGGAGTCGAGAACAGGAGAATCCTGTAGCCAGTGCAACTAATAACACTCTCCAGTCTCAAGTCAGAGAATAGCAAAGTCCTCTCTGTCGTCTGGAAAAGTAGTGAGTGTACTGTCAAACCTAGGGAGAGATGCTTCTCCTTAACATAGCAAGCTGCCAGCGTACTGGGCAGGTTATATGGGCATGTAAATATAAATCACGTAATTTATACTACTTTCCAATCAAATACATTGAAAAAGTTATTCTAAAAAGGCTTTGCTGACTGTAGACGACCCATCTTCTGTGTCCTTGAAAGCTCTCAATAGGCTCAAAGTTCACCACCAAAGGCATGGAAGGGGAAAAGAATGGGCTTTTTCATCCACATTACTTCTGAACGCTGCTGTCTCATTTTGCTGCAGGACACTCATAATTTTATGCTTATTTAAACAGACACATATCTAGTTTATGGGCATATTCCAGGAAAGAAAAAAAAAAAAAAAAAGAGTCATGTAGCTTAGAGTGCAGTTCTCATGGGCAAACACCTGATCCCCTTTAATAAGAGATAAAAGGGAAACTATTCCCTTGCCAGGCTGCTACATTACAGGGCTTTGCTCACAGTAGCACGCTAGTAGCTGCACTTGTGACTGGCGGGTGGCACGGCAGAGGCTCAGCTTGCAGGTACAGCGATTATCAGCAGCTTGTGCCAACGCCACTTAAACCCGCTGGAGCAGAACTTGTATGTAGCACTAGAGTGCCACACGGTTAGGATACAGGAGAGGCTTAAGAGTTCAGGATGTGCACACCTGCCAATCAAACCCAGGTCAAAGATGGACCTAACTGACGTTCCAAGCCGCATCAGCCTGGATCTTTAATGTTTTAAGGACTTAGGTTATTTATCTATTTTTTTTTTTTATTCAGTAGTTCCCAGTGGTTTGATATTTTTATCGCTATTAGTATTTCCATGAGGAAAGCGAATTGAGTGCTCAGCTCCCATGTGCTAGTGTATTTCCCTCCCCTCCATCGCCCCCAACCTCAAGGATATTTATAAGTTTATGTTTGTGGGCTTTCTTTGAAATGGTCCTTGCTGGTGCACTTCTATTCTCTGTAGTGTCTGTCATTAGTTAGTTGCAAGCTTTGGATTTCCTTGTCTCTCCCACAAGAGATGGTCAGAGCAGTTTTAAAAAAAAATAAACAAAAAGAGATGGCTCAGCTGCGTAAAGTGATGAAAACCACACAGGCTAAAATGCTGCAGCCATACTTATAGGGCCAAACATAGGATGTCTCTTCATACAACTTTAAAGCTGCTGCTTCTGCAGCATTGTCTTTCACAGAATCACAGAATCAATATCAGGGATTGGAAGGGACCTTGAAAGATCATCTAGTCCAATCCCCCTGCCAGAGCAGGAACACCTACATGAGGTCACACAGGAACACGTCCAGTCGGGTTTTGAATGTCTCCAGAGAAGGAGACTCCACAACCTCTCTGGGCAGCCTGTTCCAATGTTCCATCACACTCACTATGAAAAAGCCTTTCCTCGTATTTAAGTGGAACCTCTTGTGTTCCAACTTGTACCCATTGCCCCTTGTCCCATCACTGCCTGTCACTGAGAAAAGCCTGGCTCCATCTTCCTGACACTCACCCGTTATATATTTATAAGCATTAATGAGGTCACCCCTCAGTCTCTTCTTCTCCAAGCTAAAGAGACCCAGCTCCCTCAGCCTTTCCTCATATGGGAGATGCTCCACTCCCTTAATCATCTTTGTGGCTCTTTATACTGGTAACACAAAGAGATATGCTAAAAGCAGGTACCTGACAGTTAGGTGGATATATGGGATTCTTGAGAACCCAAAACAGGCAGGCTGATCCCTGTAAGTGTTACACTCCTCACCTCCCACCATGTCAGAAAGCAAGCTGCCATCGATTTTTTAAGGAGATGGGGTATACAGAGTTTGGTACTTGTTATGTCTTAAAGAAGAAAGGCCATTGGCTTGTTTTTTTAGTTTGGATTTGTGATTCTGATCTTCCTTTTGGTCCTGTTGAATGAAATTGTGCTTTTATTGGCTGTTTTTCAGGGTATTCAAGGAATGATCTCTAAGCAAAGCATCACTCGGAATCTCAAATTTAAAGAGAAGCCACTATAGGTGAGTTCAATGGTTCTGACATACCAAAGTCCAACAAGTTTTCACGTCCATTTTAAAGCAGAAAGTAAATGTTCTGATGTTGACTGAGTAACTTTGCAGGCAAACTTGTAACTTCACTGAACCAGAAGGTATCTCTTATTCACACCAATATGGACACACCAGGAACCCCGTAAGAAACTGCATTTAGGAGAAGGTTCCACTGAGCAAACCCAATGTGCACTTAGTTCAGATAAACCCTGGAGAGTCAATCAGCGAGACCTCAAAGACCAGTGTAATTTGTGGTCTGATATGTCCCAGTCAAATTTCACTGCTCTCTTTCTACAAATCAAATGGAAAAAATCAGGCAAATTGATCAGGCATTCAGATGTGGCTCCAGAATAAGTACATCTTCTGCTCCACAATGTCTGGGTCTTGTCTGATTTTTGCTCATACGTCCCTCAAGACATCAGTGTAAGTTTTAATTTCACATTTAACCTGTGCAGAAACATCTACATACTTAAAAAGAAAGTAGATATTATTCAAGTGTATTTAATTTTTCATGATGTTGCAAATGAAACATTTTCAAAGTTCATCCTTCTGTTTGGATAATTGCCCTAACAAGCAGTAGAGTTAAATGGCTCACCTGCTTTTCTTCTCAAGGAGATAGCAAAATACTTCTTGCACCTAAAGCTTTAAATGGTGTCTTTTACAGAGATAAGGAATGAAAAGAAAGGAAAATATTATGGAGGTGCAGCTCAAAATTTCTTTCTGATTTCTCTGGCAGCCACATAACACAAAAGGGTTCCTCTATGGGGAATGAGTTGTCCTCCTGGACAACTTGCTAAGAGGATCCTTGCAATTTATTTTTCAAAATTGCTTAAATAAACAATTGGACTAAATACTTTGTCTAAAAGTCTAGTAGGAAATGGGAACTTGGCCTGAGAGAGGATGGAGCAAGCATGTGTCCTCTCTTTGCTGATTGTGGTCTTCCCTAGCCTCACTGTCTTTATTTTAGTATTTGATCAAGGCTGTTGCTGCATTTCTAAATTCTCTGTTTTAAAGCCATTAACGTTTTTGTGGTGTCTGACAGCTCTTCTCTTTCTAAACAAGAACAGAAAACTGCATGCACCCAGAGAAACTAACGATATTGAAAATCTGCTGAAAGCAGGGTGAGAGAGAAAGTAGAAGAGAGGATTAAGGAAAAACCCTGCTTTAAATCCACCCTTTTGTTTTATGGCCAATATAGCCTCCCTTTGACATATCAACAAGAAACCAAGAAATAAAATCAAATGAAAGTGTCGGAGATTAGAAGAGAATTGTCTGTAGCATTTCAACAAAGGCACTGGTCGCCTGTGCTGGCGCTGGCTCCTCTCCCCCCACCTCTCCCTCTCCGTTCTCCCTCGTTACACGATACTACTTGGGAACATGTTATCAAGGACTGAGAATCAGGCCAGTGGCTGCTGATGTTAAAAGGACATGACATGTGCACAAGGCAGGGCATAGGGGCTGGCTGCACATATTAAAGGCAAACACATCACAATCCGATTAGTAGAAATGGAGTGTGTGTGCTGGCTCTGGGAATTATTTTTTTTTTTAAAGTAATACTTCTGTGCTTTTTCTATTGATTGATTTATTTTTGAAAGAAGTAATTCCCTTCTAGCTTTTCTCTCTCTGCTCCCCATCTCCCTCCTTCTCCCCACCTTCAGTTCCTTCATCCTTGTATTTTTACCTCACCAGAGCTCCTGAAGAACAGGAGTTCAAAGGCAATTGGAGTAGAAAAAAAAAAAAAAAAAAGAAATTGCAAATGCAAAGAGCTCTCTAATCTCTTTTTGACCTGTCCTGTACAACGGGCAATTTCTACAATTCTAACACAAACTTGTAAATCTTCAGTACTGGGAAACTGGGAGGGATAAAAGCAACACACGATGTTTCATTAGGATTTAAGCTGACTAGCTAAATATGTATGTGTATATACATTTTTGCATTTTTGCTAGCTATGTTTTTAAAATTGTTTTAAAAGTTTCTTACCCTAAATACATTAATTAGCCAGTAGAGTTTTTATTAATTTACTAGAATGCATTTCTTGTAGCTTTCTTTCATTATTTCACTAGGAAAGAAGGGAAACAGATTCTTGAAGGAAGGATATATTTTAAGATCCTGATACTTAAAAAAAAATGTTTTTTTCATTAGATTTATCACATTTTATTGAATGTGAATAAAAAATAAGTCATAAGAATAAAAAAATATAGTCAGTATTCAATATCTATAATAATGTGTTCAGGTTCTGACATAATGGTCAATACTCTGCTATTGGACTGCAATCTTTCCATTTGTTTAGCTCCTAATCTAACAGAATAATTAAACACATGTAAATTTAAGTTTTCATATAGTCCTGTTGAGAATAAGACAACCTCTTATCTGCCTGAAGTTAGACTTACTGTAAGTAGCTTGTTGAGTGAGGCCCAAAGTTTAATCTCAAGTCATTTTACACTCAAAGGTATCCTTGCTCGGCAAATCACTTAAAAGTCTTCTCAATTTTAAGCATATACCCAAAGCCCACTGTTTAGGATTCAGTTTGGTAACATGCGTGGTCATGAAGTTAGTCTAAGGGAAAGGTCAATCAGCAGAGAAATCAGACAGGCTTTTCTGCAAAAGCTCAGGATGGTAAATACATAGAATTTAGCGAGAGGAAAACAAAACCGTGGGGAAAAGGAGAAGTTCAAATGAGGTAGGTGGACCTACACGGGCATTCTTGCTTCCTTCCTTCCCACAGCTTCCTCTGTTCCTATAATCTCAGCACAGATGTTTCCTTTTTAATCCCTGGCTCCAGCTGGCAGTGCATCTCTGCTCTACCGTACTTAGTCGCAATTACTGCAGACATTAACTCTGCACATGCTTCGGAAATTGACTGCTTTTTCTTCCTTGGAAATGTTGCTTATCATCAGGTTTTTAACAGCCAGAAATAAAGGCCATTTGTGTACTGATGAATCCTATTCCCTTCAAGATTTGTAAGAGAAATAAAAGGCACAAGAAGCAGGCTTAAAACAATTGCTGGCATGGTGGAAAATCTGGATGTTTAATTTACGATACCTTTCTTTATTAGGACATAGATTCTTCATCATGTGATGGAGGGGGAATGGGAAGAATGTCAAGCACGTGCCATATTCACCTGCCTGCTGTTACTTTTCCAAACTAACCACAAGCACTTTATTTATTTATTTTGATTAGCAAAGCTTGGTACACTAAGCTGATTTCAGGGTATGTTTTGTTGTAGATGAACTTTCATTTACTAATGGAGCAGGGGTGGGTTGATCAAAATGTCAAAGCCACAGAATCTGCACCTGATGGTCAGTTCCACTCTGTTCCTCTCCCCCAGGCATGAGACCGTCTCACCTCATGTTCACCCATGTGTGGTATGATGCTGCAGAAATGCCATCAGAGCCTGGTGTGATGCAGGCCAGAGTCTAAGAAAAATATAACTGGTCCCTGGGCTTGACAACAATGAGGAGTCCTCCATCTGCTGAATTCAGGTCTCCCGGTTTATCATGATTATCCTAGTAGTGTATTTTTTTTCCATGTCCACATCCAGCAACTTTCCATTGGATGTATAAGAGATCTGAACCACAACAGATGGGACTGATGGGCAAAGGAACAGTGAAGAATCTGGAAACCCCACATATCAGGTAGGACAGATTCTTTGCTTTGATGAAAACTCTTAAATGATCTAAGTAGTCAGTATGAAATATCTTTAAAATTATCAGAAAATCCTTCAGTTGAGCTGGACTCTGGCTTTCTCTGTGTGATTCTCATGGATTCAGATTTCCTGTTCTTTATTCTCGGAAGAAGCTGAGCTTGTGCACTAAAATCTATTAATGAAGTTACCGTGTGTTGCTTACCTGTTCTCCTCTCGCCCTTTAGCACTTGCTGAAAGCACTGAATGTAGTCCCATTGCTTTCCACCCCATCCCTGTCAAGGAGGCAAACAGATAACACAACCAGCCAGCGCTTCAAGTGGCTGCTAATATGACGTCTACAACTTCAGACATTTATGTGAGCACCCAGAATAAGAGGGTAAAGGTGGCAACAACCTGAGGTCATCTTGCCTACAAACAACCTAACCACTGCCCTCCAGGTAAGAAACTAGAAACCTGTGCTTATCGCTACCAGTTAGTGTTCTTAGGTGAGCAGACCATCGCAGATTAGATAGATGTGCTGTTACAGACTCAAAAACCTTTTAAAGCCGCTGGAGAGCTTTCAGTATGGATTCCTACTACCTCTCAGTCAATAAGAAACACAGAATTTGTTTGACAATGACAGTTCTAGGACTAAAATGAGAAAGTTCTGCCAAATGGAAACAACTCTGTGTGCTCCTACGGAAAACTTGCACAGACACGTGTACAGTTTTCCCAGGAATGACCCATAAAGTCTAGATTATTATATAAAAGGAGAGTTTTATTTGTACTGTATTGCCTAATACTGCATGCAGCCTTCAGTATCATTACACGCCATTGAAAGGGCACAATGATTGAGTATTTTGGCTTTCTACTGCTATTGTATCCATTCACTGATGTGGAACAAGAAAAGAGAGTGAGAAGGAGGAAACAAAACTGAAAGTGCTTGAGGACAATTCAACTTTGAAATTGTCTTTGTTAAATACAGAAAAAGTGCAAAATAAGCCCACTTTGAAACTTACTCAATAAAAGCTGTTAGAAAGCTTTCAATATTTTTTGTCCAGCTTTGGTTCTTCTTGCACTCTTCTAGTCAAGATGAAGTGTGTATATAGGCATTACTGAGATCAACTGTTGGTAATTAAAGAAAACAGTAAGTGCATCTTGGCTACTTCAGAGAAACTAACTGTGTTAAATCTGCAACATAAGTAAAGCAGGAAGAGAAGAGAAAGGTAATTATTTTTTTAGCTGTGAGACTTCTCTTTGCTCCTATGTAGCATGCCCAGGAATGCCACAAATAGTCTATATCTATGAGGAAAAAAAATAAAAAATGGGTGGGTGCTTTTGCATTATGGGGTGCTTCGCAGGAAAAACTAAGGACTTGTTTAAAAAAAATCACACGCACACACCCCACCTAAAAAAGAAGGAAAAAAACCCAACCCAACCCAAAATCCTGCAGACCTGTAGAACCCACTAAGGAGAACTAAGATGGAGCTGCAGTGAGGCCCCAGATGCAATAAGACTTCTACATTGTAAAATTTAACATTTGAAAGCAGGTCCAGTTGATTTACCAAACAGTTGGCCTTCTGAGAATAAGCATCAGTAAAAAAAATGTTGCAGTAATTGCATTCTTTGGAGGACCAAGGCATTTCAAAGCAATCTGTCCTCACCCTCTACCCTCCCAGTTCTTCTGCTTTAAACCATAGCATTGATCATTAAAGTTACTTTTCTTTGTAAAAGAAGTTTTGCAAGTTTGTCAGCTTTAGCTTTTATTAGTTGATCTGCTTTATCTAGTAGCTTAAAAGGAACTAATCTTCACTTATTTAGTTTTTAATAAATCCACAGCATTTCATACAATGTATTTGTTGCATGTGAAGTCAGTAAGTAGAAGGAATTCAGGTCCTATGTGTAGCCAGCTAGATTCATAAAAGTGTTCTCCTATCTTTTTGAACTCTTTTCCAGAATCTCAGAACCCTATTGAGCCTCACTACCTGAGCATGTTGAGTGATGCCATGTAAAGTTTGGAGCAGAGATCAAGCGTACGCTCTTGACGTGCCCTCTCTCTAATAAGAGTTGGCTACTGTGGCAGAGTTGAATGAGAATTCAATTGTGATGGAAGTTAATAGGATTTATTTTTACCGCTGGGGTGCTGGGAAGTGGATGAACCTTTGAGTTCACTTTGGCTTCCAAGCTATGTCAGCTTGGTCTCAATGGTCTCACTGCCTTTCCCAATCTCTCCCTAGACCTCTTTGCGTGACTATGGGTGTATATGCATGTCTCCATCTATATGCATGAGCTACTTCACAGAGGGCAGTAGTTGGTACTGTGGGCCTGATTTCTATGCTATGGATAGCTGGGGGAGGACTTGGCTTTTGACTTCCTTTACTATGGTCTCATAAAATGAATTTCCATTCAGCTTGGGCACAAGGTTTGTTATTTTTATCTGACTGTGTGTAACGTGCACCAGAGTGCAGACTGTGGGGGTGATTGGGAGATAAAAGCACATTTTTTAATCCAAACACACACACAAATATAGACACAGCCTGCATTTCCCTCTTGCCAGCTGCCTTAGGAGGAAGAGGAGCTGGCTCAGAGAAGTGATCCTCCTTAAATCAGAAAGACTGGTGTAAGCAGCAGGGTAAATAGAAAACAGAGGCTTTTTTTTCCCCATTCTGTTTCTGAAACATATATCAGAAGGCAAAAAGTTCTTCGTATCAACTCCTAATCTCAAACGGTTATCACATAATTTCTGTAGGCGGTTCTGGATGTTACCTATCTGGTTTAATTTGGATCGAGAGGTCATGTGGTTTGCTTTCGTTCCCTGACTAAATGGACTTGATGTTTAGATTCGCATTTCTTGAACTGTTATTCCTGTTATGAATTTAAGACGGCTTCCCACAAACACTCTTAAATAATTGATACGAGTTGGCTGTTTCCCTGGGAAAATGTATGTCTTAAAATATTTGCAAACCCCAAATTTGTATGAAGATTTAGATTTGAATTGACATTTCCCTGCTCAATGTTTGTCCATCTCTATTGTGTTTATAGGCAGAGGTTATGTTTTTGGCAAGTTGACATTTAACATTTTTTCTGTAGTTCACTCCAAAAGGAACAAAAATTGTCTCAGATTGAGAATTCAAATGGAGATTTTCCAAGTGCTTATATTACAATTCCCATTCGCCATTTGAAAATCGAGCTATCTATTTTTTGGTCCTTATGCAATCACTAAACGCTCATGATATGAACAAAGCTAGTAAATATTTTTCATGGGGTTAGATTCGTCAGTCCCATGTTATCGTTAAATGGAACTCAGAAGCAAGCAAAAGGAGAGACAAGAGACACGCTGCAGTGCATTTGTCCCAAAGAATGGCCAAAATGTACCAATGTCTCTTCTAGCCTTTGAGGGAATGCTAGAAGATAATCACAATTTTAGCTAAACAAGCCAGGACAAAACTACAGAAAGAAAATGGTGACTGTAAGATAAGGGAGTACATCAGCCAACAAATTAGCTTCAGAACCATTTAAAATCAGACTTTCCTCCAGCACAAAGGAATCCTAACCCTCACACCCCTTTACTTAAAGCTGTAGGGAGGGGAGGGAAAAAAAAATAAAAAGGGAAAAAATAAAAAGACAAGGAAAAGCCTTTTAGGTCAGTCAGTCCATCCCTTGCTGATCCAGGCATGCTGCTGATAGTATTTTCACATCCATGAGTGCTTTGTCCAGGCTACTTTAACTCCATTGCGAGGGCTTCCATTTGCTCTCAGGAGGGATCATTCCATTTATTTGTTATGAGTTGTCTGTATGGATTTTTTTTTTAAGTTTTATTTTTATTTTCATTGACAAACCAAGCAATAAAGATTGGGTTGCCAGGCCCAAACTTCCCCACAGTATAGGTGGTTGGATTTTTGATTGTTTGTTTGTTTTTTTTTTTTTTTTTTTTTTTTTCCCTGAGAATGGGAAAAAGCTTTCAAAGTGGAGAGTATCACCTCCCCCTTGCTGCCCACCATCACGAAACCCTGACTACAGAAGCGTCTCATTCATCCCCTGAAGTGTAATCCCTTGAGATCTCGGAAATACTCCATAACCTGAAAACACTCTTTGTTTTGAAGGATAAGAAATAATGGACTGTTTCCACAGTAGGTAAAATGCAGGGTTTTGTCTTGAATTAGTGTCAGCTTTTACTAGGACACGGGGGCTTATATGTATTTCTGAACTAGACAAGTGTTATGATGCTGCGTGTGTTCTCTGCCGCGTTAGCTCTGTTACTAAGCAGAGTCTGTCTGTCTAGGGGTCCACTTTCCAGTATCAGACACTTTTGAGCCAGATTCTGATTTGCTTTACACCACTGCTCTAAATCAGACAGTTGCTATCAGCAGGATGATTGATGCCAGCGTAAAGCAAAGGTGGGTGAGACTGACCTCCTGCACTTTGCATTTCAGGCAGGAATCAAATTTTCCTTCCCAACTTTCACCTTTGGTTATAGGCGAGCCGTATCTAGCTTCGTGAAGGGAAACAGTTGGAGGAAGGCTATATGGGGGGCAAAATGCAGTTACATTGTGTTCTGCCTGTGAATTTGCAGGCTGCTGTGCTAGGCATCCAGCTCTTTGTACTAACAGGAGTGCTAATATGATGTATTAAATGTCACACCAGCATCGCTGGGTATGCATATCTCTCCCGTTGTACTGCCTGTTTATGCTTATTCAGCTCTTTGAATAATTTAACACATTTCATACTCCAAATTACCCACAACAGTTTGACGGGGCTGCTGGCAGTTTACTTGAAACACTCAGTGTTAGGTCAAAGTAGGGCCCAAGCATCTGCTAAATAGAAGGACATTTCATACTTAGCAAAGCATAATTAGACGTATTCCTGCACACTTTTCTTTGAAAAATACGTAAATCCATGCTAATCCCAGTGGTACCATAGAAATAAAGGGCTGTACTCGACCCTGCTATGTATAGCCCTGCACCAGGAACGATTTGGGCTGAAGAAGAGTAATTGTGGAGGCCAGTAATTGTTGAGGACAGATAAAACTAAGCAAGATGACACAGCTGTATCAGCACGTCATTCATGCAGTTGCAGAGCAAAGGTACTGATTGCCTTGGTAATGGCGTTAGGGATTTGGGAAACTTCACTGACAGCAATGCAATATTCTTCATGCATTTATCTCAGACTTGTCTTAGAACAACTATCCATGGGCTGAATAATGAACCTGGAAGCTAAAGCTAAAGGTCCTCAAATTGCCAGCTGACTTGGAGAAGGAAATAAAATCTTCATGCTGTTCTCTCTGTTCCAGAGGGGATGTTAACATTTTCAAGCAGCAGCTTTAACATCGACAAGGGAAGGGAAGGCCCGGTCTTCTTGAACATCGAGCTGGTCACACATAACTGAACCTGCACAACTGCATTGATGCTGCATTGGGCCATAACCTACATCCTGACTTGTGTGGAGGGGGATGCAGCTGGCAGATGTCTCAGCAAGCACATTGTCTGCACTCATCCATCCCCTGTGCTGCTGGAACCAGAGTCACGGAGGTGCCTATCTCAGACTTACATTGCAAATGCTCAGGCTTCACCCTTCTCTATCATTAATTAGCTCAGGCCCTTGCCCTGAGAACATGTCTGCTGGGTGGGAAGAGTAGTAGGAATGAAGAAGAGGTGGGCATAACTGTTGGCTGGATGGCTGGGTCTGGGCATCCTGCTCAGGATTAATGTGAGTAATGGTCCATAAGGTGCCAGTGGTGTTTGGATTGAATTAGGAAGGAGGCACTGAGCTGAGAGACAGACAAAGTACCTGGTGCTTTGCACATGTGCCTATTTGGCATGGGGGTGTATTTACCCACTAGAACTGTAATTTCTTTGTCTTCTTATTCCAAGCAAGATGCAAAATGAGCATTGCTTTCCCAGAGGCAGCTATTTGCCCCACACCTCAGCGGGGTGAGGCTTCAGGATAGTCCACACACTATTTGCACTCGAGACACTGGTAGCCCAGTAATAAATCAGTGGGCTCCGCATGGAGCTGCTCAGGCTGATTTTTTGGGTGTAGCTGGCAGGAGTTTTGAAGAGGTTTGAAACTGCCAACTGCTGGAGGCATGTGGCTCCGAGCCACTCGTGATGCAGTGGGCTGGGAGGAGAACTGATCTCCCTCAGGGCCACCCACCTCTCCTTCAGCACCTCTCCCCAATCCTCCACTCAGGCAGAAACCAGAGAAGGGGCAGGGCCACAAAAAGGTGAGTGTTTTCAATTAAGCTTTAAAACTCTCAGCCCTGGCAATGCATCAGGTGGGAGGAATCTCTCCTCAGTCCGGTGGCTGGCTCAGGGCCTCACAAAGTGATGATGCAGGGCACAGTCAGCGGAGATATTTGCAAAAGTGACAGCAGGGCTCTGATTGAGTGAACCTCCCAGGTCCAAAGTACCACGCTGCTCTGGAGGATATGCTGAAAATCTTTCTCAGGGATTTGCACATCCTTACAACAACTGAGGGTCTGTAATGAAATGTTTGCTTATCATCCATTTAACCTGCTTCGAAGCAGCCTGAGCCTGCATTGTAACCTCAGGTCAAAACTATTTTGGATAGCTGAAACTCATGATAAACACATGCTTTTGAAGGTTGGAAAGCCATCAGTGGGAGACATCAGATTCGCTTCTTTATTATTAGAAGGGGAGAAAATCCAGGAGTGTTCAGAGCAGCAAGTTTTGTATAAAACATAAAAAGCAGATGGGGGAGGTGGCAGAAGGAAGGAGGAATCTTTTTTGATACCAAACAACATTGCTTCTGCAGCAAATCCTTTTTCCTTGTAATTTAAGATTGTGCTTGAAATAAGGAGCCAGCTGCACTCGGGGGGAGCAGAGGGCAGCCTGTCCTTTTGGGTGCTTGATTGGCTCTTTCGTGTATACCTGATAATTACCAGGGAGCTGGTAGGAATCCAGTTGTGCTGCTTGAACATGCACCAAGCAGCATCGTATTCGCAGCAGCCCTGTGTGGTCTGAGATCTCTGAAAGAGGGAAAGAAGACTCACAGAGCACAAGCCTTTACTAATAGCAGGTTATGGCCTTACCTAAACTTCACTATAATTGGACCTGCTAAAGGTCTGTGCCTGCCTTGGGGTTTTCAGTTGCACTAAGCAAGCTACATTAAGGTATTTCACTTAGAAAATACAACTTGATTTCTCAGCTCCGCATAGGAGTCCAGCTACTCCGTCTGTGATACGGGAGGATGCCTAAAGTATGTTTTTAAGTGTGGTCCCATGGACATGGTTTTTGACATCATCATCAGTGTCTGGGGCTGATGAGTGAGATAAGTAGAGATGGGGGAGAAGGGGGGATTCTCATTGCACATGCCAGCTCTGAGCTACAGCTGACTGCTTGAGTATTGCACAGGGACACCAGAAACACTTTAGTTACTTTTTAATATAAACCCTGATAGACACGTGCATGCCTGTCTGTAGATGTGCACACAAACATGCAAAAGTCAAAGTCTCATCCCTCAAAATCAGTCCTGTACGTTTAAGTCACCTGTCCCTGAATAGATTTCTGTATAAAGAGCAGAGCTCTGGTGCTGCAGTGTTTCCCTCTGTCTCCAGTACCAGCCATATCATGCCCAACCCAGCAAACATTGCCACCTTGCAAGAACTTCTGCCTCTGTCTAATACTCCTGTTTTACAAGGTTTTCTGCCACAGCAGCCAGCTACAGGTGGGATTAGCAAAGCAACTGCAAAGGAGGACTCCTCCACTGGGAGGACCCCACATTTCTTCTTTTCCCAGGACATCCAGGCTAAGTGGGCTCAGTTTCCAAGTTAAAAGATGCTGGTATTTTCCTTTTCCCTTAATGGTCAGAGATGGCAAACTCCCTCTGGGATCTGTGCATTCAGCTTTGTTCTTTTTCCCTCCCCTGCTGTCGCCAGTAATTAAAACTGAGCGAAAAAACTGAACATGCTATTTTTTGAATAGATATTTGAAATTTAAAGTGGAAAAAAAAAAGTTGTGAAACTTGTCAGATCAATGATTTGACACATATTATTTAGCTGGCTCTAAATATTCTGGAGTGAGAACTTAGTTAACAACTTGTTAACAAAGCATAATTCGGAATAAAACCCATCTCTCTCTTTGCTAGCTGCAATTGCAATATGGGGCTGGTTCTAATAACTCTGTCTCACAAATACCGATGTGGTCTTTTCTACTGCAGTTTCTAAAAGTTTTTGCCACCCTAGTGCACAGAACTAGAATGGAAACAAAATACAGAGGCAACGTTCACCAAATCTTGGTGCTCCAAATGCTGCTGAGCACCTTGACGTGAGTAACTTGTCCGAGTCACGTGCAGGACGTTGGTGTTGAGGAACCCAAGCGAGGGCTTTAAAAACGGGTTTATCCTGCTGACAAAGTGCTTGAGAGTGAATGACATAAGAGAAGCAAATTCCTTGAGGACAAAAAAAAACCCTAACCAACAAACAAAAAAGAGGTTGTTTTTCTCATGCCTGCTCTGTAGCCTGCTATCTCTGGCCAGATTAACACATCTCACTCTACCTTTGGGCATCTTTTAAAGGCTACCTTTTAATGAAAGATCAATGGGCCCGTTTTTCCCTGAAATGCATCCCTCACACCCACACACCTGTAAACAATGGATTTTTCTGCATGAAATGAAAGGGCAAGCACACCCTGCTACCAATTTTGACTCTGTAGAATGGTGTAGCATACAATCTCTATTTTTCCTGTGATTTGTTAGTGACTGTTGCTAGGTAATACCTTTTCCACTAAGCATCGGTGAGCTAATGTGAGGGCTTCAAGAATGTTTCATTATATAATTAAGCCTTTGGTGGTGCTGACTTCTACTTGCCAAAGTCTCGTATCTTTTTCATGTGAGCCAAAAAGGTTGTTATGGTATTGCACATGGGGAAACAAAAAGCACCGTTGAACCCAGCATAACTTCTTGGTAACAGTACTGCATTCTGCTTTCTGTTATTATTTGTTACACACAGCTATCAGCCACCCATTACAGTGGATCTAGCCAGACTGTGTTGTTTACATTGAAAACGTGACAAATACATGGAATATATGACCCACTGGAAGTATCACTAGATCCTAAACATCTCTCTGGACTCTGTACTCCATTGAACAAATGTGGTCCTTTTATTCTGACATCTGGACACTTACTTTACAGTGACCTTTGCTTCCCAGGGACAGGACTGAGATACACAAGAGCTACTTCAAGAGAACGTGACTGGCTAGACGGAAAGTGAGAGGGGAGATTTTCCCTGAGAACTTCGGACACGTGGACTTCAAGGTACTGTTAATTTTATTTAAAGAAGAAAGGGGTGGAGGCCATGGAAGTGAGAAGATGTAAAAACAAAACAAACAAAAAAAAACCCTCCCACAAAACACAATATTAAGAATTTGTATTTTGTTGGGCTTCACACTAAATTTTGAGATTGCTAACTGATATTGGAGGGGGAATACTTGGACATCACAGCATACAGTGATACTGTGACGCTGATGTAACCCTGATGTAAATTTGCTTAGCATCAAGGAAGCTTAGCAAATAAGCAAGAAAAAAAGACTTTACAAGACAGCTTTGATCGGCCCTGGCACTGCGTGTGAAAGTCTAGGTTAGTTCTAAGACTGCCAGGGCAAGTGAAAGAAGAGCCTTTGTAATTTTTGTCTTACAATTATGTCACTCAGTGCTGTAGCCTTCATTCTCCCCGTGCAATTTGTAAGAGACGGCGAGTCATTCAAAGTACCTCTGTTTACAGAGAGTCTCAGTAATACAACACCACGGTCGGGCAGATTCCATGAACTGCAGACCCCGTGTTGACAGATGGGGTTTGTGACTGATTGTTTGATGGGCGCCGTGGGTGAGGCTGTAGGGGAATAGTGGGAGAAGAACAGGTCACTGGGGTTTTTGAGCTTGGAGGTCATGTAGGTTACCAGCTTTCAGTGTTTTTCTATTGCATTGTTATCTTGGTACTGGTGATGAAGTTTTAATTGGGGAAGGGCAAGGAGGATTCTGCTCTTGTCCTACACAGTTACACAGATGCTGCTGCCTGCAGCATCTTGGGGCAGGATTTCAGGAGCTGCTCACTTTCCACCAGGCACGAGCCAGCCGAAAGGGAAGACAAATGTGGGGATCACTGCATTTATGAGGAATATCTCCTCTAGATAACGCTGATCTCATGATCAAAGCCAAAATTATAGGTCTGAAGATACAAATGCCTTGCACAGAATGGATGGAGCATAGACTGCACCACGAGTCCCCCTACACGCTGATATTATAGCGTAACCCAGTTCAGTCTATTTCTATGGTTTGGTGAGCTGTAGGACTCTGCTGGAGCCATCTAGCATCAAGCTGGTGATTAAATGCAACATATTTCCACTCTGTAAATAACAACACCCCCCTCCCCCAAACAAACAAAAACACAAAAAGCAACCCACAAGAAAACAAAGCAAAACCTTGGTGGTCAATTGCACGAAAGCCACTCAGTAGCAATTAGCTAATATCAGCTATCTTCTTGCTATGCAGGCTTCCCGATACTGCAAAGCGCTTTTTGGGTATTTGAATGCTAACAATTATTTATTAGGTGTCTCAAGGCATTCAGCATCCCAGTCACAGGATCCCTTGTGTTTGAGGGCTGTAAAAACCAAGAACAAAAGAAGAGTCCCCAACTAACACGCTCACAAAGTAACTACAAGGCAATTGGCAACAGATGAATACCGACAGAGGCAGAGTAGTGTGCTGGGAATGATTATAGCAGAACTGTCAGCATGAAAGGCAGCGCTCATGAAATACCTTTAATCTAGCCACCGGTGATTATTCTTTTTCTGGGCAATCAACTCTTCCCCCCTCACAATATCTTTCAGGATGTAGCAAGCACGCATTCAAAGGTGCTGTGCTCTTGTAAGAGACCAGTCTCCATTCTCGTCTCCATCAGGTGAGAGACAAAGATTTTCAAACCTGTTAAAAGTCATACCAAAGTGAAGCAAGAGATAGATCCCCAGGACCTCAGCCCCGGGTTTCTCACCCTGAAGCAGAAGACAACGCTGTCATTCAGAACAGCAAGTTCCCATTCACAGTTATTTGTCATGTTAATTACTAAGGACAAAATTCTCCTTCATCTCAATCTTGCAGGTCAAAGCAGAGAAGTTTAGCACTTCACAACATCAAACTTCGCTTTCATCTCTGTACAGGACATAATTCTGAAATGTCTTTTGATCAATTAGGAAAAAAAAAAACCAAAAAAAAAAGAAAGGAAGACAATTTAAAAGTTCGCGAGTGGCTGGGGTTGTCATCTCTTTGTTAAAATCAAAGGAAAAGGAGTCTCTCTAGTCATCAGCCATTGGCTGGGTGTGTCCGTAAACACATCCTCACTGGAGCAGGTAAGGCGTAAGTAAGAGCCATGAAAAAATATTGACAATAACTTCCCTGCAGGATCCTCATCTCATCATTCTGGCTTCATTAATTTAAACCAAACTCGTTAGCTTCATTAGATCCCCATGTACTGTGCTGTAGGAAATACCCCTGGCTCAAAACCCAACATTTTTCACAGAAAGTGGATGCATATCATGACTGTAATTTACTGCACAGTGTACCTACGTGCTCCCACATTAGCTGTAATCTCTGTCGTGCTCACGCCAACATTCCAGCAGTATTTGGCATTTCACGAATGCAGTATTTATCACTGAAGTTCATACAAAGTTGCAAACCCTAACAAGGCTTATCAGCTTTTACAAACCATCTCTGTCCACTGGAGTGTGACATGCTGAGTGTAATTCCACTCACTGTGCAGTCATCGGATGTGAAGGGGGAAAGGAAGGGGGGCTTCAAAGCAGCCTTTCGTATCGCTTTAAATGAATCATGAAATCAAATGTCCATATAGCCTCTAAGTTCCTGCAGGTGAGATGTAACCTGCAAGCTGGGCACTTAGAGCAGTCTCCCAGTCAAATAAAATCTTCTCATCGTTACTGATGTGGTAATTATGCCCTGAAAAAGAGCACGGCAGTGGCTGTGCAAGGGGAGAGGGACTCGGAGCTCAGTCCCAGCTGTCACCCTGGGTGGCTGGGGGCAGATCAGGTCAGTCAGCCTCCGTTTACCTACTGTCAAGACAGAAATCATCACAGTTACTGGATTTATTTTGGAGACTTATCAGAAAGCATCGCTAAATATGTAAGCGTATAAATCTTCGCCTCTGAAGTCTTAAAAGATTGTGGTATTGGCATGAAGAACTTGGTAACCTGCTTTTCTGCTGGTCCAGCCCTATATCTAGGGCAAGAGCAGTGACAAGAAAGCTTGAAAAGGAGTTAGCAGTACCTGTGTTTTTGTATGTCTACATGCCCCTGGGGATATAACACCCCATCACCACCCCTTTCCTGCTCATCAGGCACAAGTGTGGCACACTGATGTGGGTGGATTTTGATTGAGAAATGAGCTACTGTTTGTATTGTCATCACAGAGCTCTCTAAAAGCATGAAGTCAGTCTGAAAAAAGTCTGGATGTTAAAAATGAAAGCTATCTTTTTTTTTTTTGCCTTTTCTGCTGTGTCTTTTGCTTCTTCAGTCTGCATTCACGTCACTTTTGCAATTTGTTTTTGGGATTTTTAGTATAAGTCAGAAACACCTCTTTTATAACAAGACCTCGCACATGCTTATTTTCTCACTCATTTAATTCCATGATATCCGGAGTCAGGCTGATAAATTTAATGTCTTGAGGTAATCCCTTAATTATTGTGTCTGCTTTCATAGTTCCATTGACTTCAGCTGAGATGTCACATTATACACCAATATTTGAAATGTAAAGAGTAAGACCAGTCAAAGTTTATATACAGAGCACAGCGATGTATCCCTTGCTAAGGGAACACTTTGAAAATGGCTGGAGAAGGGGATAGGAGATCTGACAGAGTTAGGAAATGAAAAAATGATCCTGAAATTGCATTTTACAAGTCTAGTGCCTAGGCAATTTTTTGTATGCTGATGCACAGCTGTATAAGCGTCCCCTTGGTGGTGAGTGCTTCAGAGATGTTGGTGCACCCGTTTAATTGCCATCACCACATTTACTTGCTCATCTTGGCCACGGCTGCCCGTGCCACCGTGCAGGCATAGCCCCAAGCTGACTCCTCCAACTGGCCATGGGAGTCTCCCACTCAAGAGCATCCCAGCAACTCAACCAGATGCAGTCACACCTACAGTAGGCAGGATTTCCTTTGCCCCTTTTTTATCATCCACTCTACCGTTTTCACCTACAAGTCCATGGTAACATTTTCCATAATAGCAGTTTGAAATGCTTCAATAAAGGTTGTTGAAAAGAGAGTGCTTGCTGCTTCCCCCCCAACACCCCCTTCCCCAGGATCCTTTTTGGCCAGTTTTTTTGCAGTTAGTAAAATCCAAGGCTTGGGTGTTGGGACTTGGAGCACAGAAGCAAGTTCTTCTTGCTGCTTCTTCTCTGTGACTGATTCATGCTCTAATCTTGGTCAGGTCACTTCAGTGGCAGTGGCGCTCCCCATTTTTTAGTCTTTAAAATGCATATTTTGTTCTCCTCACAATTCTGACATTGTAACATCTTTCTGGCTCTAGCAACAATCTGTATCATTTTAGATATACATTATCCTACAAAAATACCCACCCACACCTCATACCCTGAAAAAATCACAGTAGCCAAAACTCCAAATTTAGATTGAAAAATGTGGAGCTGTGTAGACAAGAGGACATTTTTTTTTCAAACGTGCCTCGATAGCTTTTTTTAATTTTTTTTTTCTCTCAAAACAATTTGTGTTATCAGAAAATCTTAGTCTTTAAGTTTACAATTCAGCCTCCTGCTGGGAGCTCCTGGACACGCTGGACCACCCAGCAGCCAGAGCTGGGACACATAATTCAGCAGTATTTTTGCTTTTTCAAGGATGAGGGTGGTTTCATTGCAGATGTTAGGTAGCTGCAGGCTGATGCCCTGTCCCTCTTGATCCTGTCCCATCCCCTACATCCTCCTTGGCTTCTCCCCGCAGCTGGTTTTTGCATTATTTCTGCTGCTGTCTCCTTGTTGCCTCACCTCCAGCAACTGAGGAAGAGGAGGAAGCAATAACAGAAAAAACAGTCTTCCTACTGCATTTTAGCCTGTCTATGTAGCAGCTATTATTTGTAACAGCTAAAAACAGCAGTCACAAGGAGATTTCTCCTCTAGACTTGTAATCCTGGAATGGAAAGAGCTCTATTCAGATGCAGCCGTCAGTGAATACTTCTGCCATCCTGTTAATCCCCTCTCCTTCACCACCTCACATTTGCCAAAGCTGGAAACCCATGGCCAGAGTAGCTTTACACCAAAAATATTTGATTGCTGCTTCTTTTTTCCCTTCAAATATTTTTGAGGCATTTTCAAGGAGAGAAGCAGTTAATGAAAAAATAAATAAAAGCAAGTTTTGCTGCATTTTGGGAGGGAATGAATTCATGTATTTCCAAAACGTTCCCACAGGCCTCAGATTTGAGAGAGCAATGAATCATCTGCTGAAGACGCCTGGTTTTCTCTTCTGGGTGCCCAAGGTGCCCAGACACCTTCCGTAGGTGCTCTGCAGGAGTCCCAGAGTGTCTGCAGGCTGAATCTGGCCCTGCCAGGGGGCAGCCAGTGCTGGTTCCTAAGTGGGTGGCATTGCCATGCCCCCGCTTCTCGCCAAGGGTGGCCCTGCACTGTCTTTGGTGGGCAACTCCAGGTCCCTGTGTGAGCACACCATGCTTGGACAATCTCTGTTCTGTGCAATGATGTTCTGGTGTTGTCCAAGCTAGTCTCTGCCAAGGATGCGTTGGTCCGGATGGAGAGCCCTTCTGATGTGGCTCACAGCCCTTTGCACTGTAAGAGTTTCCCCAGTCCTCTCTGCCACAATTTGGAAGGCCTATGGAAGACCATGTGGACACACGCTAAAGGTTATCCCCTGAGCTAGGTGTGGCTACTGCCTGGTGAGTATATATCATTCTCATTAACCTGAGCACCTAAGTACTGAGCTACCACCCCGTTGAGCTACTTGTCATCATATCCTCTATTCCTCTGCCAGCAGGCTGGTGATGGCATCAAAGAGGACCTGACATCTCTTGGGACTCAGACCTATGGAGTCAAAAGTCCTTCACTGAGAAAGCCCTGACCCTGGATCCATAAAAAAGTCACCTTCTATCCATCTTGTCTATGTCTGTGCCATCTTGAGTGCAGACAGAAGGGAGGCTGTCAGCCTGGGCACTCCAGCACATCTTCACTGTCACAAAGAGGCACGGAAGGAAAAGTAGTCTGTAAGATAGAGAAGGACACATATCATGCCTTTACTTTGTACAGCAATCTCGATATTTTGTATGTACTTATTGCTCTGAGTTTGTATCCCTTTCCCACCTGTACTTACGCTGTCTTTTTTCCGTGGCTTGTTATTATTTCTATTGAGCAATCTTCAGCCGAACTGGGAGATCTTGCAGTGACTCACTTACTTGAACATTATTGCCTAGTTCTTTACACAAGACAGATTGGATATGAATGAGATCTCTTGTCCTCATGAGCATTATATTTATTTCACAAGACATTTTCTTCAGAACTCTCCCTGCAATAAATTATGTGGTATATTTATTTTTTCTTCTACCATGCTATAGCTCTGTGCTTCATTTTTTTGTGTGTGTGTTTCTCATTTTTCAGACACTTCTTCTATGATCTGCTGCTGTTGTTTTCTGTTTTTTCTTTTCACAATCTCTTAGCTATATCCTTGGGATTTTTTCCCTTGTGCATTTTTTAGCACAGTGCATGTATTTGATGTAGTCAAAATGAGAGCTTTAGATAAGTATTTAAAGTAACAAAATGATTTCCCTTTTTTATCTTTCAGATGTTGTGTAATGATGGGGAAAAAAGAAAGGAAAAAATAAAAGCAGGCGAAATGTTTTAAATGAAGTACAGAACTGTAAGGAATATGCTCATATGTATCATTTTCTGATCTTCATAATGTCAGCTGAGTGAAAGACTTTGGAGGTGCTTTACTTCTGAAGAATCACTTGTCTGAATTTCAGCAGCTGCCTTTGGGAAGAGCCTGCAAAAATGCTGAAAACCCTCTGTAACCAAAGGGAAGGTGAGTATATTTAGGGTGGATGACGTTGAAGTGGGACTTAAAGATGACATATGTAATTGGTATTTGTAGGAGTCCCACCTTAGGACTGTATCTCATGGTCAACATAAGTTGACATTGCTACGTTCCCTTGCTTCCCAACTCTCCTGCATGATTTGTCTTCCCCTCCCAACCTTTTTAATCCCCTGTTGCTGTGGTGGAGTTGTTCTAGAAGTCTGGATTTAGCCTGGTTGTGGCCTTTCTGTGAGGGAATGCTGAAGGAAAAGATGGTTTGAACTGAAGCTCACATACAAGTAAACCAATGGGCAGTTTTGAAATCCGGGTACAAACTGGACTTTGAATACTGTGTCTTAGTCACATTTCTATTCTCCCAGCAACTTGACTATTCAAACAGAAAGCCCTGGTTAATCACTGCTCAGGGCAGAAAGCTGCTTCTGAGGCAGGTCTAACTTGTTTTAGCCCAGCTCTGCCAGCTGTTTTTAACTTAAGTAGCACCTCTAGTTGACAAAGTGGACAGGTTACGAGTGGATTTGTCTCCTATATGTCATAGAAAATCAGCAATGACTTTCAAAGGATAATAATTTATTTTTATATGTCTTCAAGTAGAAATTCAGTTACCAAAGCACTGCTCACAAAGGAAGACGTTGAGGTTCTGTACATCAAAATGCATTCTGTGGAGCAATGTCTGTCCTGGCTGAGACTTAGCGTCCAACATGTATCAGTAGATAAGAGGATATAAGGAAGATATAAAAGACCTGCCAGACCATTCTGTCCAGGTCTGTTGCTGTACCATACTTAGCTACTAAGGATCACTGTTTTACTTCAAGACTACATTCATGTCTTGTGTTTAAGACTAGAGCTAAACTTCTTCACCTGGAACGCAGTGCAGCACTAGGACATGTCATTCAGGGAAGCGGTGGGATTTCTCTCCTTGGCAACTTTCAGGGATCATCTACACAAAAACCATCACAAATCTGATCTGGTGTTGATGTTATTGCAGTTTCACTCAGGAGGTTGGCCTAGAAACTTTCACAGGTCCTTTTCAAATATTTTTTCTATGATCTTACAGTTCTGGTAAGTGTGTTGCAGTAAAATAACCAGATGGATTTTTTTGGAAGTATAGAACAGATACCCTGAAGGCAGAAAACAGTATGTGGAGAAGAAGACATGGGTGGGGGGGAAAGGCACTCACTTCTTTCCTTTTATGAGTTATAGAACCAGGACTCCTACAAGGAGTTGAGAAATTTGTCTCGATTTGGAGATGAGAAAAACAAACACTTCTGAGTAGTTTTTCACAGTAAGACTGCTTGGCTTGTGATCCTCAACCTGTCTTGAGAAGGGTAGACAGTATTTTAAATGTTAGAGTAGGAACCAGCCTGACCCTATCTAATCAGTTTGGTGTACGTATCTTTCCAGCAGGGATTAAATATGTCTTGTCTCCCGTGGTTTTATTAAAGGGCAGAGAGGAGGCAAGGAGCCTCTTACTTCTGAACTTCTGACAACGTTTCATCTGGTTGCCTGAGGTATCTACTGCTGGGGAAAGAGGAAGGAAGAAAAGATAAGTCTTATTGCCGTACCCAAGGCTTGTGCAGGGGAACATTGTGTTGGAGCTGGGCCCTTACCTGAGGCTTGCTTTCTCTATGCACAGGGCAGAATCAGCAGGAGAGGGGCGTGGGAATAGTGTTGGAAAGGAGGAGATTCAGAATGTGCCCAGCATCCTCCACTGTTGCCTCCAGAGGCAGCTCTCCTTGCATGCCTGGAGAGGTTTTGCCACCAGGGTTGCTCAGCTAAGGATACTCCACCCTGGGATGTGCTGTGTAGAAGCTTAATTTTACCCTTGGGACAAGCCAGTTCCTTTTGCTCCCTTTTCCGTACACATTCCTCTTACCAGATTAGTCAAAAACTTCTGCTTGCCCTGAAACTGATGTCTTTTTTTGCAAAGCCGGGCTTCTTGCACTCAGCAAGGGGAAGGGCCAGCTCCAGCTGTTTTGCCAGTAGGTGTCCCTGCATGCACGGCTGCGGTGGGTGTGCTGTGCCTTTCCTGGGAAAACTGACTTTCAATACACTGAATTTCACATCATTCCTGATGAGAATTGTTCATATGGATATTGGGGTTTTTTTCCTCTTCTTTTGGCTTCTGGTGTACAGTTTAATCAAGCCCCACAAATACAAATGCTGCAATTAAAAAGAAAGTTCATTCTTTCATTGCAAAGCATTCTTTCCACTACCTATAAATATTTTTTGTGTTTATTTATAAACCACAGGGCAGGCAGAGTACAAAACCCCTGAACTCTTTCACCCGGTTGTGCCCTTCCCTCCTTCAAATAACTTCCACAATATTTCCCTTCCCTGGATTGCAGCATTTCCTTGAAGCAAACGTTTGTTTGGTGCACTGAATCAGACAAAACAAGACCAAATGAAACCAAAGAGTGAAAAGAGTGCTGAGCACTGGGGTCCTTGCTGCTTGGCAGAAGTCACTTGGCAGTTTTCAAGATGCTGAGAGGCTCAACCTTCAGTCCATAAGGTGTCTTCTCTAACAGGAAAATCCATCAGCTGGCTTTCAAAGACACATAGGTGAGTTTTTGGTGCTTTGCACAATGCTCTGTGTTCTAATCCTGCAATTACATGTTTACACGCCTACCAAATTAGCACTAGAAAGTTATCTTCAAAAGTGAAAAGACTGTCACTGCTACTCTTCCTGGGAATCAGGGCATGATAATTGTTATGGGGGAAAATTACCTTTATGTGGTATTGAGATTTTATTATTTTTTTTGGCCCCACCACCTGCCATTACAGGGTAGGTTTTTCCCAGCGCAGGGCAGTGAGCAGCTGAGCTGACAGCCTGCACAAGTCATGGCTCTCGGCTGGCTGAGGAGGGACAGGCAGCCACAGGGCTCTCTTACCGGCAGCCACCAGCATCCCTGCCCCTGCCAGCCCTGTGACTCGCAGGGGGGACACGAGTGACCCACCCTTCCTTCCTTCTTGCAGCCTTTTGCTCTGGCTTTATAGCAGGGGTAGCAAGAGGCTTCAAAAAGACAAGAGCCACAACCATGGAGGCGGAGGGGGGG
>VXBJ01003379.1:1424089-1489101 GCA_013400055.1 Nycticryphes semicollaris
GGGAAACAGCTCAATAAAATGATTGGTGGAATATAAGTATTTATTGATTTAAGAGAATTCTTTTCTTTTGCATTGCTTTTGTCTTCTAAGGCAACTTTCTTCTAAATTTATGTCCCACATTGTCACATCAGGAGGAAAATACATGAGAAATGTTTTGTTATTTCAAATTTATTGCATATTACGTCAGCTGGCATTGTGGAGTCACAATATGTAATGCTTCATAAATTATGAAAAATAAATGTTTTATGGGCTTACTACGCACTCTGTTTGAAAACCGTTGAGCTGAGGAGACTCACTGACCCCCGTACAAATTAATGTGCACATTATTTTCATTATTGCAGCTCAGATGGGAAGTTTGAATGTCTTTATATATTTATTTAAAGGAAAATGAGGACAGAAGTTGCCTGAATACAGTTAGTCTTTCTGGCAAGAAGCAGGTATCATTTCACCCAGCTCATAACCTATTGCTTCTCTCACAGTCATTGTTATTCCAGGCCAAAGCTTAAACTCAAAATCTGAACTGCAAGGATTTAGCATGAGCTTCCAAAGGTCAAATCCTGCAGTTTTTAGCCAGGCAAACTAAACCTCTAAGTTGGTAGGATTTTGTCTACACAAGGACTGCGGCGTTTGCAGAAAACTAGGAAAGCAGAAATCAGGATCCTGCAGAAGGGAGGGCACTGAAAGGTATTTCTACCCAACTTTCCAGACCTGCTTTCCCTGAGTGTGATGGTGAGCGACAATCAAATGAGAGCTGTGCATCTCAGCCGTCAGGGGCCTCACCAGAAACGAAAAGCTAAATCTCAAGGCACCAGAGATCTTAAACCTTATCGAACACGGCAGCCTTCAGCTCCAAGACACCGGAATCAAAGGGAAACGTCCTCACCCGCCTGCATGGGAAGTGTGTTGTCCCATTTTCTGAGAAGCAAAAGTTCACTCCAACATGTGTTGCATGGGAGGCGTGCGTCTTTGGCGGGGAAAGGGCACAGTGACGTGAGGTACGAGGAACGGTGAAGTGCTCTGCTCTCAGCTTTAATTTTTTTTTTTTCCTTTCCCCTCGCACCCAAATATTTCTGTTACTTGCAAAAGGAGGGCAGGTGGTGTGGCTCTTCTCCCCTGGAAGGTTTTTATATCGCACCAATCCACTACTGTGTTTCTAATAAAGCCATCAAGAGCATAACCAGGAGCTCCCTGCGTGGGCTTAAGCAATATAAGTCACTGCTTCAGAGAACCCTCTTAACTTGGGGCTGGATGGACTGAAAAATCTTCCAAGTTATTCTCTCCTAATTCAAGTCAGCTGAGGCATCAAAATGTCGGGCAGATGGACAAGTTCTTTGGTTGGAGCCAGCCTATTTTCTGCTGCTTCTAGGGCTATTGCAGTCAACACTTAAAAACTTTTCATTTTTATTTTTATTTTAAACAGCGAGCTTTTGAGAAATTAGCCTTTACGTAGGCACAATAAAGGAGAATTCTAGTGTAAGAGCCCACTCTCCAAGCACCCTAACTTGTCCTGAACGGGATTAAACCTTGCTATTTATCCCCAAAACATAGTTTTCCTTCTCTCCTTTCCCTCTTTCTCTCTATCCATATTGCTATTAAGAATTATTAGTTTAGAGACTACGGCTAAAACCAGTGAAAATTATTTTCTCAGAAGTATTAACTCCAGTCGCCCTAACCTCAGGGACTCGGCGTTCGGGAGACACAAGAGTACAGATAAAATAAGCAAAGTTCGTACTTTCTTTTTGTTTTTGCAGTGATTTTTGTAGTTGAAAAGGAACCCTGCTGTTGCTTCTCGCATACAGTGGAGGGCAGTTAAGTACCACGATACAGAGCGAAGCCGACTTGCATCGTGGTCTAACACTCTCAAGGAGGCAACCGATGATTGAAATTAACTGTTCTTTGCCCGTGTGAAATGTCACTTAGAAATACCTGAAAATTTGAAGAATTTAAAAAAAAAAAAAAGAAAAGAAAAGAAAGAAAGAAAGAAAAAAAGAAAAAGGAAGAAATGGAAAACTCAATTTAAGCTACTTTTTTTTCTTTTTTAAACTGCTTTGTTAGTAGAGTAGGAGCAGATCTAAAAGTTTTCTTCGACAGCTGATGGGAAAGAAGAGTCTTATATCCATATACACAAGTTTCAAGTGTTTTCTTTTTATATGTTAATCAGAATTTCTAGTATATGGCTTCTAATGAAAAAGTTCCTGATTTTTCTTTTGCTTCCTGACCTCCGGAGTCTTTAGGTTTTAATAATATTCTCATAATTTCAGCATGAGGAATAATTTTTAAAGGCAAATTTTCCTTTCTTGGTGTCTCAGCTGTACCAGAAAGAATAAGACAACTCTCAGGGACTGGTATAACAATGCAAAAAGCCATCATTGAAACTGTGACTAGGTTTGAAATGTTCCCCTAGAAGAAAAGTTTAAAACAAACATTCCAATCCAAACCAGAAACCTAACCTTGTTCCTCTTAAAAACGGGTCTCCTCCAACTCCTCCAGTTTATAGCACATACCCTTGGGCTATTACAGTCTAGAAAAATCTGAAATAAAAAACCACACTGTTTTCTGGGTCTGATCATGCATCACTTGGTCAAAAAAAACAACTTTAGGGCCTCCCAAGATATACAAGGTTTAGGCCTTCCTGACACGTGTTGTTTCTTTTTAAAGAAAACAGTCTAGTGCATCTTTATTGCAAATACATCATGTTTGTTTCATTCACTTTAAAAGGAATCACAGGTGGATTGCAACAGAAAGCTTTAAAAACATTTGCAAATTGCAGTTGCATGTAAATATTATTATGGTCAACAACCTCGTTGTTTTTCACATTAGCAGGGTTATTTACTTTTCAAATTTTATTTGCTTCCTATCACTAGTCTCATGATGCCGTAGTGTAAGATCAGGCACAAATAACTGCTTACACTGAAAATTAAGTTTCTGTAAGTAACTATTTTAAAATGGTTGCTTTTATGTTTACTGCTGAAGGATCTTGAGCACTCCTGCCAGAAAGGAAAGTATTTATTATCTCTCTTTTACAGATGAGGAAACTGAGACACTGTGAAATTAAAAGCTTGGGAAAATTAGTACACAGTAAATTACGGTGTGAATTTACTGTGTACTACCCACCCTGCCCGAACTCCTCATGTGGACTGGCAAAGAAAAAGGATTAAACTCCCTTAAATTATCTTGCATTTGCCATGGACAGACAGTTGCCATGGATCAGCTGACATGCAGCAACTTCTTAACCCACAGCGAGTCGTTCACACAGCGAATCCCCTCGGAGGAGTGGAGCAGATTCACTGGGCGCTGTGCTGAGTAGCTAATCTGCTCCAACTTTATGCAAGAGTTTATTAGTCGCTAATTTCCCCAGCTGGCCAGATCCTAAGCAGTTTACCTAAAAATCACAGAAGGAAATCTCTGGCAGAACTCAAAGAAAGACTTGAGTATCCCTGCAGCCTTAAAAGCAAATGCTGTGAGTTAAAAGTAAAATATCAGGAAGAAATAAACCTTGCCCTTTTTGAAGGACAGAGCATCTGCAGGATGTAGTGTGTGGGTTAAAGTGGTGAATTAGAGTGAGGGAATCAGAAGGCAAGTCCTCACATTTGAGAACCACCCTCATGTCTCTGGGTTTTTGGCAGTAAAGCTGCTTCCAGCATAGTGGCAGCACCTTACAGCCCAGCCCAGCAAACCTGCAGGAGTTCTGCAAAGCCACAGGGCATCCGTATGTCCTGGGAATGCTGTCAGACACCTCCTCCAGCCTCATGGCTGGGCCGGGTCTGTGCATGTGTTCAGGGCACCTTGCCTGCCCGGTATCCTTCTTGCCAAGTCTCCTTCCATCTCAGCGGTGCCGCTTCTGGAGAACAGAGCCACCCGACATGACCACTGCAACCCTGGTCGCTGTTCCCCAGCCCCAGTAGTGACCTCTGGGCTCAAGAGGCCACCGGCGAGGCTCCAGGAGTGACCTCTTCGCCCTGCAGCATGCTGAACAGTTGATGTTGAAACGACTTTGGCAGGAGCACTCACCATTGTGTCCGACAGGCTGGAGAGATGAGCATGTAGGGAGCTGGGACAAGGGTTGGCTAAGTGAGAAGACAATTACTGACAAGTTCATTCCACTAATAAACAAAGACATAAATGATGACGCTGTAAAGAAGAAGCAGGATTCTCTGGAGAAAGCCCCAGAGAGACCAAGTAAAGAGGAGAGATGTTTAGACGACAGTTTTGCATTATACCACTTTGTAAAATATGTTCTATTTTAGCTCCAAGCTTGAGTCCAGTTAGAGCTGCATCAGGGCTTAGGAAACAGCATGTATTTTAATGCCCTGTGAACAGGAATAGCTGATAACTAGCACATTTAAATGTGAAAAGCAGAACTTTTCTCTGGGGGATGTATTATTTTTTTGTGTGTGAGTATGGATTTAGTCTTCATAGTTTACAGTGCATTACTATAGCATTCCACTGGCAGTCATTTATCTAATGACTTACATCTTTCAGGCTGTGGAAAATGCCGGATAACAGAGAGAGAGAGAGAGAGAGAGAAAGTGGTAGTGTTGGGGAAGTTCTTTTTAATTTGCATCTCAGGGCTGAACCTAGGATCATAAATATACAGAAGTTAGCACCTTCCTAACATTCCTCTGCTATCTTATTTCCAGAGCATTACAATATGAAAACAATGGGGTTAGGGCACTATATACTTCAATCCCTCCCACCCCTGATCCCCAAAGTAAGTCTAAATAGAGCTGGATTTGCTTCTAAGATAATTGAAATTAAGACAAAGGGGTATGTCTGAGATACTATCTTAGAAAATACCTGTCTGTGCTAGAGAAATGGCTTGCATGCAATATGACAACCACCTTTTATAGAGGCAAACTGTACTCACTGGCCTCTAATGTTGTAAAGGAAAAATCTTTGCAGGTATAATTAACCTGTGGAATGCCCTTCCACAGGATACTCGTGAAGTACTGGCACTAATACCATCTGTCTTCATAACTCAGGGCATCAGTGGCCTACTAGCAGGCACAGCAATCTCCTGTGTCCCTTCATGGTGTGACTCCACTGAATGAATTAAGAGGTTATGGTGACTTTTGTAGTAATGGTCGCTGCTGGATTTGGAGGAGGTTTTGGCTTTGAAGGAAAAACCAGCAGTCATTGACAGAAATGAGCAAGAGGGTACAGCATGAGACCTATGGAAAGGACATCCCAGGCTGCTGCTGCACGTGATGAGGAGAGGAAGGTCTGCACACACCAGGGAGGTTCATGAAGGAGAAAGGTAGGTTGTGGCAGAGGTTTCTCCATATTATATTCTTAAATCTAGAAGTTACTAATTTAGATGGTAGATCTAGTGCCTCAGTGAGTATTGCTGATTTGCATAGGAGCGAAAGTAAATGTCAAGAAGGTCAGTGTAGTCCTGTGGCTAGGACTGAGAGGTAGTCTCGGGCTTGGAGCAATTCAATGTTCAGCACAGCCATGCTTCTGGTGTGTGTGTGAGGCAGCAGTGCTTCCATTCTACTCAAATAACTTAGGGGCTCATGCATGAAACCTTCGTATTAGTTGGCCCAGAGACCAGAGTGTGTCTGGGGGCCTGAGAGTGGGTACAAGGTGGGGGAAGGACCACCAGACCCCACCTGTTGAATCTGTTTCATTAAAGACTCATCTGTAAGAAGAGAAAAGTAGAAGCAGGGACACATGAGTGAAGGTCTCCAGTGGGATGATCCCTGGTTTGAGGATAACAGTGTTTGGAGATGAGCTGAACTCTTGTTGTCTGGTGCAGTGAGGATCTTCCACAGTGGTACATGGGCCCAGAAACACTGGTTCTCAGAAACTTTAATACCAAAATCATGGGAAATATTTGAACTTTAAATGACTCCAGACTTCAATTGCAGTTTAGGAGGAGTTTAAGGCTGGCACTTTATATATATAAGGCATATATAAATACACACACACACAAATATATATATATGTGTGTGTATTTATATATATGCCTTAGGGTTTTTTTATTCTGTCAAATAGATTCAGTAGCTGGCTCTTAAACTAGAACTGGGAGAGACTCTCTTGCCAGAAGAGGTTTGATGGAGCTGTACTAAGCGTTGGGGAATTTGGATCAGAGGTTTTTCAAATGTTTCATTCAATGCCAGCTTGTCGTTAACCTGAATATTTGATTTGAAGTCATGCTGGTTTCACATGTCACGCTACCCTGGCACTGCGTGAAAGTGGTGGAAGGAGAGGCTGGAGGAGGGAGAAATAAGCAAGTAGGGAAGGATTTGGTTATCAAAGCAGAGGACTTAGATTCAAAAGTAATCGACAGAAGGAGATTACTTCAGCTCATAGTCCAGAGAAAGGCTCTATCCCAATAAATTAGGCCACCCCCTCATACAAATGCAAGCACCTCCGTGTGCATCATCAGTTTCATCCAGGGACAAGGAGATGAAGCCATCGTTTTGCTGTCAGCCTGGCCAAACAGAAGGTTTGCTAAAGCCCAGCTCTCAAGAAGATTAATAAAAATAAACGATTTTACCCTTTCTGGTCTTGCTTATAGCAGGCTGCTAATAATGCCTTATGAGGCTGCTACACAGTTCAATCAATAGTTTGATTTTTCTGCCCTAGAGCTGCCACAAGCCAAACCCCACGCTGAAGTAGCTGAGCAAGGAGCTGGCCGCAGAGACAGCTGGAGACAGAGAAGGGGAAATGCGGAACATGGTGCCTCGTGACTTCCAGGAAACTTGGGCATGGACTTCTACTGAGCCCCATTCACCACAGCCCCTATTGCATCCCACTGAACCCACAGATGTCCCTCAGTGCCCGGTACCAGCTATTTATTATTTTCTGTGTCGCCTATGGACACATTCGGGTTTGACAAAGGGAAAAAGCGATTCAGCATCCTTTGACAGAGGGAGGTTGATTTTCATTCGAGACAGAATGGCTCATTTTTACCTTTTTAGCTCCTGGAAGAGTAAAAAGTGAGAGGTCAAACCTGCATCACCATGACAACCCCTGCAGCGAGGGTTTTTGAGCAGATGAAGGGGAGTGATAATGGAGCTGAAGTTTCTGCCCGTTCTCATAGTCGCTGGGCTTTTTATTTTGTTTTCCTTGTTTCTTTTCTTTAGGCCCTGTAAGGTGTGGCCCCGTGCATTTTTTCAGGGGCTGAAAGATAACACAGGCCAGTTTAAAACACGGTCATACTCTGTTTGAGATCAATTCTTGGTGTAGCTCTGCCTGGAAGTGCGTAGGGTACATATAAGCCATATAAAAAAGGGGATCATAAGAGCTAGCCATAGAAGATCAAATATCCCCTCAGATGCATTCCTTATACTACTGTAGCTACAATATGCCAGCAAGTGCAGTCATATTATCAGGTTTGCATCAAAGGGAACTGTCATCTCTGCCTTTCCTGGCAGTGCCTTTGGAGTCCAAAAATAAGCTCAATAAAACAGCCAGTCTCTGAGGAGAGCAGGCATTGTACTAATAAAGAAATCCAAAATGGGGGTAGAGGTCTAAGGCAATACACTCAGAGGGGTTGCAGGTAAACTGGAAGCTTATTTGAGATGCCGAGCTCATGCCCTAGTTTCCTAGACCTGCACAAGAAGGAATGTGTAAGAACAGATTGCAGATAACTGAGGTTACAGCTACTGAGCAAAACCAAGTCAAATTTAAGTCACACAAACAATCCTCCAAATTATCTTCTACCTAGAAACTGGGCCTAGTCCAAGGAAAAACAAGAAAAATGGCAGGTTCCTCCTTTTTTGAACATCTCCATTTATTCCAGGTACATACTAAATCTTGTCTCAACCTAAAATAGGAAGCCTTCTCAGACTGGAATACATCTCAATTAGTGTGCAAATGTGGCACCTAGGATAGGTTGTTCTCAAAGCCCATCTAGAGCCTCCAGATGTTGTCTTTTGACTACTATGTCTCTTGAGAAATTTTGCAACATCCTTTTTTAACCTTGTTGTGGTTGCAACAAAAAATGAAACAGAACAAGAAATACTAAATCCGGTATTAGGATGTCAGAAAAGTTATTTTTGCTGGAAGATTCCACTGGTGTCAGGCTTTAGTGAGGTCTGTACAGCCATCAGACAGTTATGCGGAGCAGAGTAATAGTGAGAGTTAACACTAAAAAAGTTTTGAATGGCTCTAAAATCTCGAGTTCAAGCTGTTCTCTGTGCCCAAAGGATTAGGTTAAAGCTTTTCCAGCGGGGATGAGTTATTCCATTTTTGCCTAGCGAGGGGTTTCTCACATCTTCTTCCAAAGTGGTGGACATGTCCCTTATGTCGGTATGGAGCTACACAGCTCATCATCTGGAAAGGCAAACTGCAAAGAAATGGCATAGCTATGGTCTGTCTGCCACCGGCTTTGAAACAATAGCTGCATCAACACATTCACCCAGCAAGAAAGCAGAGCTGGGCTATTTGGATCAGCCAGCAGATAAATCAAAGTAAATCTGAGCGATAGTGATATGATGTTGCAATAATAATTCACTCCTCATGCTGATTTAGAAAAGCAAGCCAATTCAGAGTTTCACAAGCACAAGGGCCAGCATAGAGCCCTGTGGGACAGTATGAAAGAGAAAAATCAGTTCACATGGAAAGAAAGTGTAGGTTATCAGTTGCCTAAAACACTGGCCTGGCAGAGAACAGCCAAGATAATTTCTGGAAAGGCCTTGGATTATAATCTGTTCTGATTTATGAACTGCTAGACTCTTGTATTTTAATCAACCAATCTGAAAAATTAGGTTAAATATGAAGCCTCTCTATGTGCGAGGATTGCAGCAACATTAATTTAAACAGGATGTTAGATTATGACAGAAAATGCAATTTCATCCTTACAGCGATGGGCCAGAAACCTCAATTTTCCTTTTCTTGTGGTGTGACTGGGCTCTCCTGAGTCAGATCTGAACTTTAGGTATGGTCTCAGAAAGGGCAGATCTCTCTGCTGGTGCAACTCAGGACAAACTCTTTTGGGGAGCTCATTCTTTGAGGACAAAATAATAAATGCCAATCACATTGGCATCAGGCTATTTGGAGGCTTTAATTACATTTATTTGATTTTTATTCCTCAACGCAACTCTACTCAGCCATTTCCAGGCACAGTGGAGTCAATGAAACCTGATGCTGTTTTCAATTTACTAACATCTCTTTGAAAAACAGACTCATCTCGCTGTGGAAATGTTCTTAAAAAAAATTGTGGCCATTCTCTCCCCTACCCCCCCCTCCCTCCAAGAATAATCAAGTGCCAGAGATTTATTTTTTGCTTTACTTGGAGAATATTTGGACATAAATGATACCTGGCAATTGTGCTTTCATTGGTGATTTGGCTGAAGCTCATAGACTGTCAATTTTTTACTTTTAAGAAAAAAGATTCCCATGGAAATACAGTGCTCAGTCTCAAGATGAAAACCGGCCTAGGAAAGACCTAGAGACTGGCACAGAAAGTGTGAAAGACCACTTGAGCTTTGTAAGAACCCTGTGTAGTACCACCTAACACTTGGGAGAAGAAAACCACCAGCAATGCATTTGTCACTTTCCAGAGCTGTTCTAGCACACCTTTCATCTGTGAAAAGTGCTGGCATGGCAAGCAAATATTGCTGTCCACGGGTTAAAGTTCAAATGCATCGCTTGAGTAGATGAGGAGTTCAACCAGGGCAGAATGACTAGACATTTCCTTCGGGGAACGGTGACCGTGGGGTATGGGATGGGGTGGGGAGAGATGTGGGTGTGTGGAGTAGGATACAGACAGTCACAGCCCTTGTGCAGCAATTACCATAAAGATTAAATAAATACAATAGCCTAATTTCACATGGAAGTACACTTTAATTAAGTCTCTGCAGAACAATGAGCTGCTTCCATAAAAGCTGTGAAAATCATCACTAGGGACTGTCCAGAGGAAGAGAGAAACAAACAAGAGAAGGTCTCTTTGTATAGAAAATATGTACAGGAAGTATTTTGAAAAGCTGTTCCCAGTTAATTTACCTAGGAAGAATTAATAACAAACTCCAGGCTTTTGCTCTTGTTTAATATAAGCTCCATATCCCAGAGTCTCATGGTGGTTACCAGACTGAGAGAGACACAATTCATTTGCAGACTAATTGCAAGAGCATCAGGGTGTATTGCGTGGGATACACACCAGTGGGTTTATCTAGGCTGAAATGCAGTCACTTCTGGGCTGGAAACTCTCGTGCAAGATAAGCTCCAGGTGTATAAAGAAAAAAGCTGTTCTTCCAACAAAGTTCATGATGCATTCCTTATGTTAATGTGGTCAGGTACAGCGTTCAGGAGGAGATGCTAGGAGAGCATCCTCCTGTAAAACTTCCCTTCATTCCAAATGCATTTCCCATTGTTTTCTTTATCTTCCTGTATGGCCAGAGTTTCAAACGCACCAGAAGTACTGCATGAATATGAAGAAATTTGCCATTAACATTCCTACAAACACCTGGAAGCATTGCTTAGGCGCAGGTAAGCTTGGCCAAGTTCATCATTATTCTCTTCCTGAGACTGGGAAGGCCATCAGAGGACAGTTCAACTACCGTCTCAACATCAGCCACCTTATGACTTGTGACAAGTTAGAGCTCAATAACACCTACAGAGCAGGTACCTTCATTGCAAAGACAAAATCGAGACATTCCCTAAACCCCAGCCAGATGCAGTATACATGCAACAGAACAGTTTGATGATCAGCTTGTGGTTTCTGAAGCATGATTTTGCCTTGAAGCCTGGATGAGTAGTGGGTTTAAATTAACAAATGGTCTATTTTTTTTTTTACCTCATAATATGTTACAGACAATTTTTAAAATTATTATTATTTTTATTTTTTAAGCCTTTTATTGCTTTAGAGACAGCCAACCAATAGCTTTCAGCAATGCAAGGCCCAGGTAGGTTAGACCCAAGAAATCACAAAATCACTTGACACTCATATCAAGGCTGCGGAGGCTTTTGGTCAGGCATTGCCTTTCTTTTTTGCTGTTGTTTTTATGCAGCTAGGTAACATAGTTAGATCCAGCTCCATGGCTGTTGTCTTGGGCACGACTGCACTGCAACCAGAAAATTGTTGAAACCAGACAATCAGCTCTCAGTGCATGCAAGTTTCTGCTGTCTGTTTGAAAGAGAGTTAAAGCACTTCTGGAGGTTTAATCGAAAATGAATACATGTGACTGAAATTGGCTCTCTGTGATTATTTATACAAGCAAATCTCTTCTTCTCACAAATTCCCAGAAATCAAATGCCAGCATTGTATGATCATTTTTTCAAGGAGTAAATATTTGTTGGAAATCCTTTGCTGTATTAATTCTACTCTCCCTTTTCTCAGGCAGCCCAGATACGGATGGAGAGATTCCTGGTGTGCATCAATCAACTCAGAGAAGAGGGACCAAAATAGCTGATTACTTGGTCCATAACATGCTGTCCTCAGAAGGAAACCCAAACTTTTCAGGTAGCCAGGCAAAGCACTTAAAATAGCTCATTTTCCCCATACGTCTGCACACTCAGCTAAAATCTTCCAGAAAGGGATCCTTATATCAACACTAGGTACGTCAGGTACAGGTATTTTAGGTAAGAGGCAGTTTAAGCACAGTGCTGCATATTCCCATGTTTTCTTAAGCCCCACTTGAAAGCACATCTGCCAGTAAGTAGTTTATAACTTGACAGTCATCCACCACTGTTTTTTTTTAGTGCTGTATAATGTTGTCAGTCCCTGTTGCTGACTTGATGACCTTTTTTTTTTTTCTTTTACTCTCTCTCTCTCTTTTTTTCTTTTTTTGGTAACCCTTTTGCCTTCTTTTTCCCTGCTCAGACCCATTAGCAGGATGTTGTGCAATATGGTGCTTGTCATCTGTTTCAAAGACACAGTGATGAGATACAGGTATGCCAGATGGATAAACCTAGTGTGACTAATTATTGTGTATTTGCCTTTAATTATTATCATTTATTACCAGAGAAAAGACAATAGAGGTTCCCAGACTCGGAAGGGAATGTCGGCAGAAGGGGATTTTTTTTTTCTTTCTTTCTTTTTTTACTTTTTTTCAAGAGATTGGCACATCAGCAAGAAAAGTTTTCTTCCTTTTTTTGTTGTTTATTTCTCGGGAGAAATACAAGCAAACATCGAGACAAGAGGAGTTAACGTGACCCATGCAATACTTTCCTTTCCCTGACACATAGTCGAGAATCAGATAGCTCACAGGTAATAAATAGCTTCTTTTCAAATATAGAACAACTACTGTCTTGCTTGAATGTCCATGCAGGGTGAAATGAACATACGGATATCCTTCAGTCACCTGCATGGGTATCCACTGTGGAACACCAGATAGTCCTCTCTGGTCTGGTCCTGGGAGATGTGGACAGCCCTAACTTTGCCCTTTTGGCACCAACAGAAAGGAGAGTGATCAGGGGTGAGTACAAACAGGCGCTCAGGTGAATGGAAGAGGTTTTCAATTGGTCAATAAGCCAGATGTACATTACCTGCTCCATGGAGGGGTGAAACCTGAGGTCCCTGAGCTGCCATTATTTAACAAATTAGGCTCAGGGTAGCAAATGTTGTCAAAGGTTTCTGGGCCATCAGGCTGAGCCCTCAAACCCTTGAATGCAATTTACCTCTGTACCTGACCTTAACATGCAGGATTTCTACAGTGCTTGGCATAGATGTAGATTTTCTTCTTTTAGGTATTATAACATTATTTTCTATGAATTTTATCACACATGCACATTATAATCATGTGCTTTTGTAAAACAAACATTTTAAAACAAAGACGATCAGAGGGCTGGAGTACCTCTCCTGTGAAGACAGACTGAGAGAGTTGGGGTTGTTCAGCCTGGAGAAGAGAAGGTCTCTGGGGAGACCTTATAGTGGCCTTCCAGTACCTAAAGGGGCCATGACTAAATGGCCTCATAACCTAGAGGAGCAGTCATATACCACAACCTATTGTAGATAATACAAGACATAATCAATGTCACCAGGCTGCTGAAATATTTCTATATATAGTATTTGTCAGAGAAATACATGCAAAGACATTAAAAAAACCAAAGTCCATACATGGATGATTTGTAAACAGGAGAAAAGGCTAAATTTGCCACTGTTTGCTCTGAATAGCTTACCCAGATTACAGGCCAATTTTGTTTTGGACAGAAATATTTTCCATCACAGAGTCTGCTAAAGTCAAAAGAGTACTATTCCTTTGGCTGCAGGATGGGCTTAAGGGCTGGGTCGTATTTTGGGACTGGCAACTCTGACCGTCTCCCTTTAACCCATTTGAACGCAGTTTGATTGGGACTTGACTGAGCACTTAATAGTCTGTGATTGCCTTGATTGTGGACATCTACTTTTAAACCAAATGCAGTGTCATTATTGTATATCAAGACAAAAACTGCCCCTGATAACAAAAAAAAAATTACATTAAGTTGGCAGACTGAGAATTAAATATGCAGAATCAGCCTAATGAAATAACTTGCCTTTGGTTGCAAGAGCCTTCATCATTCTTAAGAAGATTTAAAGCTAATCTGACTTGGAGCTGTTTCAGTCCAATTATTTTTCGGCAATATTTTAGGCTTTATTTTTCTTTTCACCAGCATTATTCAGTCTTGACAATTTTTATTTTGTTAATTTTTTGCATATTGAGTAAATGGGAAATCAGTTCAGAAACATTCTTAAGTAGAAATGAAATGCCCTGTAATCCAATTTTGATCAAAATTCATCTTTGCTTTTCAGGGACCAACCAGCCTGTGCAGTTATCTCTGCACTGCACAGCGTTGATAATAAAGCAAAGTAATGCTCGTATTCTTTTCCCGTTGCACGTGGTGGGAACGGGCCATTGTTCAGCTGGAGAACAATGCAGTGTTCCCTCAGCATGTGGCAATGCAGCAGAATGGCCAGAAGAGGATTTCTCCTTGTGCTTCTACCTTTGTTTTTCAAACGTCTACAAGTCCGAAGTAAACCTTTCTTCTCACCTCCGTGTGGGTGGTTCTCTCCCCTGGAAACCTTCCTGCCTCCCTCTCCTGATGCCTTGTGTTCGCAGAAGACAGCTCACTACTGCAGCATCTTTCCCAAAAGCAGTTTTGAGAGGAAAGACAGATTCAGATGTCTTCGCAGACCTGTTTTACCTGCCACTTCAGTATCCATTGGCTTTTGGTTTTGCACAGGTAAAGGAGCCAAAGTACATCACAAAAATGGAATCTCTTTCCAGTGACTGTACAAACAGGCCTTGTATGTCTTATATGGTGCATGAAGGTATTCCATGATTTTTTCCTTTATACTGGCTTCAGTGATTCCAGCTAAGTTCCTAAATGGCATTTATTGCAGAAGCAATACCTCAAGGAAAGCCTTTCAGTTTTCTTGTGCAACATCAGCAAAATTGGTAGCTTTGACATGGTTGTTTGCAATCTGTTCCTCCTATAATTGTCCTTCTTCCTTCCCACCGCTCATTTCCTCACCAGCTCTTCCTAACTATGGGACAAGCTTTTCTCCATGTTCATTTTTTCTGACATCAGTTTACTTCTGTACATTTTCAGAGTTCCTGAGTATGTTTATGTTCCTTGTGCCTTGCAGTGGCTGTGTATTGATGTTGCTTCAGGTAGATAAGCAGTGGAGAGAAAATAAATGGGTTGAGGAACTCTGGGAACAATAGTGGGAGTTGTAAGCGGTGGGACAGGCAGTAGAGAATGAGAATGGGAGAAGGGCAATAGTTTGGTCCTTAAAAGTCCTTGGTCTTCACTCTCATGCTGTTGGAATGTGACCATTAGAGACACTGAACACTATAAAATATATACACTCATATACAAATACTTCCAGCTTTTTCTTCTCCAGGTTAAGAGTAGTTTAAAACCTGTTTTACGATTACAAGCACATAATTCAGAACCAATAGTATGTGTACAAGTTCTGTTGTTGGAGAGGATGCCCAAATCTCTGAAATTTTAATAACTAGGACAAGTTTGACCACGCCGTGGTTCAAGTAATGAAAAAGCCATTGGTTCCAAGAGCAGCAGCAGCTGCAGGAACACTTGCAAATTTTATGTATCTAGATTTGTCTGGTTGCATTTATACACACATTTCCCAACAAGGTCTCAGTCATTGTCTCCCACCCCTAAAAAGGCCAATAGTAAGAATTACGTAGTAATGCAAAGGGTGTTCCTAAGATGAGGTAGAGCATTGAATAGCAAAAGGTTTTATCAACTAATAGAGCCTGTTTTCCAGGCATCTGTCAACATAACATCCATCCACTTGAACCACATGGGCTTCTGAGCTCACAGGATTCTGCAAGAAAGTTTGTAATGAAAAACTACGCTCCCGTGTGCAGCAGGGCTGCTCTCCAAGAGGGGCTTGGCTGCAGACCTGCTTTTGGGTTGTCACATAAAACAATTATTAGATGGCAAGATACGTTGTTAAATAATCATCTCAACATTATTGGCAACTGCCATAGGAGAGGTAAAACATCAATATGAGATATGATTAAATGTAGTTTGGTGGTACCCTCCCAAGACAAGTAGCAAATGTCTTCCTTTCCTTGGTGACAGAAAGCACCCATGTTCATAACTTAGGAATGTGAACTTTTCAGAGAGGTTTGATTGTCCTTCCAAGTTACCTTTATTTTCAGTTACACCTCTTTAATTGCCTTATTGCTTGTATCTGTTCTTCTCAATACATCTTACAGTTTCTTAACACTTCACCCTTTCTGTTTTCCTCACCATCTAACCTTAGAGCATTCCTTTCTCTCTTTCTCTCTGAAAATCTGCCTGCTGGTATTTTCCATGAATCCATCTGCATTGAATTATTTATAGATACAATAAAGTTCGCTTTTGTCTAATGTTTATTTTCTTTAATAATAAGAAACATGGGGAAAATGTTCCAAAGAACCGAAAAAGGACTTGACTTTTCCTGGACGCTAGGCAACAGTAGCCAAAAAGTACAAAACAAGCTGTAGGATGTTCGTAAGATGCCTTCTAAAAATAATAATCTTAGTACGTTGGTATCTAATGTGCTTTTTGCATTCATTATATTTCCCAAAGCTGAGCCTCGGTTATAATGTTTTCATGTCACTCTAAAGGCTCTAATGGACAATGAGTTACTATGGAGGCAACCAAGAGCAATAAGCAGATGGATTACTGCTGGTGGAGCCAGATCTCTACTACCTGTTTTCCTTTTCCTAAAGTTTTAAATAGGTCATGGAGGTCTCTTATCCTGGTCATTCCTACCAGTGGGTTTATCTTGTATCTGGTAAAAATTAGAGCAAACAATATATCTTACCTAATGAGTCATTGCTAGTCCTTTGTTACCTTTTACTGCTTGTTTGAATTTTCTTTTCATTATGATTTAAAGGCTTTTCCCATCTCCTCTTCCAGTGGAGGGTTTATGTTGCTCATTTGCTTCTTTCTTCCCTTCAATTATGCGAGTCATGCAAGCATTTCCCCTTGAACACTTTCCAGCTCCCCCCACCCCATACCTCACCCCCGCCATGTCCTCCTCCTCGTTTACACAGCTCCATTCTACATGGTGTTTCCTGCACTGCCTACGCTAATTGCACTTAGCATGGATGCAGTGGGGGAGGGAGTATGGAAAGGGAGAAGGCAAAGAAAAGACTTTTGAGGAATCTGGGTGAGTTAAAACTGGAGACTCCTCTGCACATGTGAAAGATGGAAGACATAATATAGGTAACAGAAGGAATGGGAGAGAGGAACGGATTAAAGTCCAGGTCCAGGGTGACCAGAGAGAACCTCAGGGTGGGGACATGTTGACTCTCATCTCTTTGGAGGGAGCAAGGAGGGAGACCTTGATGCTGCAGAGATGGAAGGTCAGGAGACTTGATCCTTGCTCTCCACTCCACCCACCTGATGCAGACGTCAGAAGGTGAGGCTTATGGAGCCTTCCTTGCCACCTCTCCTGGCAAAAGGTTATTCAGCACATGGGGGTGGTTATTTTTTTTTCTACTTATTCTGTTTCTTTTTCTATTCCATACCCCTTGACCAGTTGTACTATTGCAATTGCTTGTCTAAAACATGTCTTCACTGCCTCCAATTCCTAAACCACAGAAAAAAAGTAGGACGCTGACACCACAGAAAGGTTGTGCTGCACGTGTCGGGGCCGGTCTTGTAGGCTGAGGATGAAATCTGCCTGGAAGACTTGCAAAGTTCAGTCCTGTTGCTCTCCACAGTGTGCTGTGGCTGTGAACACTGCCTCTTTCTCAGAGCAGCTTTTAAGCGTGAGTATTTGCCTCAAACAAAACAAACACATGCCATCAAACAAGGTAAGTAACAAACAAGCCCTCAGAGACCGGCAGCTCCCAAAATCAGTGCTCAGTACTCTCTGAAACTTCACTCATTTGGATTCAAAGGTACCTAGATGCAGAGCACTCGAGCTAGAGAAGCTGCACATCTGTGGCATGTACTTCCTTATGTATTTATTTATTTTTCAATCTCACACCTGCCTACTTTAGCTGATCTCTAGCTATCAAATTGTGATGGAGCAAAAGCAATAAAATGCCCGCAGGATAGAAAACCCTGCCTGAAGTTCTCCCACAGCTCAGACAGACCTAGATGCACAATTCAATTAAAAGAAATACAAAGTTTCTTTCTCTTCACCTTGCCATTTTTCCCTTCTTTTCTGTGTATTTCATATATCCATATATATATATAAATAAATACACACACACGCACGCGCATACACACATACACGCACAAACCTGCCCCCCCCCCACCCCCTTCCAATCCTTCCTTTAAGGTTTAATTTAACAATAACATTTGCGATCGGGGTCCTGAGCATCTCAAGGGCATTGCGCTTGAAATTGCACACACTCCGCACCATTTATCATAGCCTGACATGTGTCATGTTCCAGACTGCAGCTCCAAGAGGTTACAGCTCACGACTGCTCCTTTGTTGATCAGCTGCCGAGACAACTGAGGCACCTTTCTTTCTTTTTTTCTTTCTTTCCTTCTTTCATTTTTTTTTTTTTTTATTATTAAAGCTGCACCGTCCTCATTTCAGAGGGTTCATTCTGACATAATAGAAAAAGCAAACAAATTCTTCTCCACTCTCTGCAGTCTCCCCACCCAGTCTTCATCAGCACCAATTCAGATCACATTTACCTTGGGTTTGATAGGATAGTCTGTGCTGGTTAATATTACTGCTTAATATTGACTATAAGATGGATAAACTGTTTTCAAGGTAGTTTTCTGACTGAGGAGAAGAGCCAGGGTGCTGTTAACTGCTAAGGATATGGTGGTAAGCGAGTCCCAAAGTGCTCTCCTGTGGCAAAATCTGGGCTTGCCAAACTGATGAGCTCCTTCCATTGCTCAACTCCAGTTCTGTAACTTTGGGGAAGTGAATTTTTTCTTCTCCAGAGCTGCTGTTTCATTTATTCCATCCCTTCCCCTTCACTTCCTTGGTGCTTTGTAGAGTTCTTATTGAGTGCAGAGCACCTGAGGATGTATCTTTGCAGAAATGATACGTACAACAATTCAACAAACCAGGTTGTTTATAAAGCATGTAGATCTTACTTCTGCCCGTTCTTCATCCTACCAATCAACATTCATACGGGGTATGGGTGTCATTGCAACTTAATGTGTGAAGGATGCAGGGTATTACTGAGAGAAAAAAAATAGAATTTGAACACTGTTCAAAGGTCCGAACAAAAGCAGAGTTTGCTTTGTATTTTTCTTCTTTCTAAAGAAGGTCGGCATGTCAGGTGAACTAATCATTTCTTTTTTAAGCATTCATAATGAACAGGACTTAAAGGCAAGAAATGCTGAGCTGGAGCTGATTTCTCCGTTTCCTCTCTCCGTTGCCTCTGGTCCTGGAGGACTTCAAGCCCAAATGTTCAGGTCCCAAGTCCGGCTGTGTTTTGGAACGATATTTGATCTTTTGGATTCCTATTCCCCTCTGAGCTCTAAATCATGCAATGTTCATCACCACCTGTTAGCATCAAGCACAGCCTCTGCAGACGCAGTTGGAGTTGTGTATGTTCTCTCACTGTCTAAACTCTTGTCAATGGATATTTTTTGGAGTTTCTTGGTTTAGAGGTTCTTCTTTCATCAGAAGTGCCAGCTGGGAAGGGTCAACTACTACCAACATTTGTGTGTTACACACCTAATAGATTCACAAATGGAGGATTTTCTTGCCATTGACCAGCAAGATTTCACATTCTGTCTTTTATATGTTTGTTGCAGCCACCCATCTTGAGCCTTTTTGCATTCCAGTTTAGCTTACTCCTCTTTAGCCATCTAACCAGAATAGTGTGAAGGATGGGTCATTTTCTCCCCCTTTCTCAAAGGGAGCAAGCTCCAGTTTATGTACCTGGGTAGTCCCACGTTCACAGCATCCTCTCTGAGCTGCTCCCAGGCTCAACAAGGAACCGTCTCTCTGCTACCAGCGATGTTCACTCCCCTTGCTTTGCTGCTTGCGTTCGTGACCTTGACTCCTGCTTGATCCCTGTCCTCCCCCTCTGCCAGCACCGAGGCACCTGCCCGTCCCTGTGGGGATGATGTAGTGCGACCAGCTGGGACAACGGAAAGCAACGGTGGGACTCAGCCAACTTTCAGTCATATAACTCTCCCTGTCCTGGGGAAGGAGACCACCTGCACAGTCTCGCCTTCCCCCCCGTCACTGAAGGATGGAAGAGGTTTAGCAAAAGTAGGACAAAGCACAGACCACAGCTGCAGATAAAGGCAGAGACCACCATGAATGCTGCTGCTCCATCAGTTTGCCACCTCAAGCAGCCGCCTTCCTGTGTTTGCCTGTCCCCAAGCAGCAAGGAAGCTTTTTGCTGCTGGTCTGTGCAGTCTTCAATGAACATAATGCCTGCACAAAAGTCCTAGTGAGACTTACTGAGGATATTTGAAGGAGCTGGAGCCACCTTATTGCTGGAGGGGCTGTGCCTAGGGTGTGCCTGTGCTTCTCTCTCTTTTTAGGACAGCTGTTCCCATGAAAGCTGCTATGGTGTTTTAATTCCTAGCTCCAGACCGCATAGGGGCCAGTTTAGCCCCCAGCAGTTTTAAATGGAAGATGAATAATTTTAAGGGTATTTTGTGGGTTTGTACGGAAGCAGCAAGCGGGAAAGCTGCACAAAGTAAAAAAAGTAAAGTGTATGCTATCATCAAACCTAAAAATAAAAATCCCTCTCAGCCTCCCCCTTCCAATGAGAGATATTCTCATCCTAATATTGCTCAGAATGGAGTCCCTTTGGGCTGGGAGTGAAAGGGATACACAGATACTCTGAGTGTAATAGAAAAGCGACGAGGAAAGCAGCAGACATAGTAATCAGGCAAGCGGGCAGTGCTTCATCTGAGACCATCCTCTGAATATCTCAACCATGAAGTAGTGCTAAGAGTGGATTCAGAATTGGCTGAACATCCTGGTCTCCCTGTGGAAGGAAATATGGCTAGAGCAGCCTCTATTTATTGGGATGGCATTGGGGGATGCTGGAAGTTAATTGGCTCCTCTGATACGGAGAATAAAAGTAACCTTGGGTCCCTCTGCTAGTAAGAAAAGGAGATAACCACCAAGCCAAGCAACGTATAAATAAGAGGAGAACCAATAATGACTAAAAAGAAGTATTTAAATGCAATTAGGCAGAGCTGCCTGTGAAATCAGAGGAAAGAATAATGACATGTGTACAGTAGACACAATGCAGATTACAATTTATAACAGGATACAGGATGGAGCCAGCACTTGATTAGGGGACCACGTTACAAATTTTTCAACATATGTCCTCTGTTTTTCTTTGCCTTGGCATAGAAGGCTGGGCACTGCTGGTAAGTAAATCAGATCGTCAGAAAGTGCCCATGTTGATGAGAATTGCAGGATCCAAGGAAATTAACTTGACTTGTATTTTAGACAGTTCTGCCATATCCATTCCTTGCCCAGAGCTGTCAACTGGGAAAGAGTTGTGCCTGCTTACAGCTTTAATCAGAGATAAAAATTATCCCTAGTTCATGAATATATATATCATGAAGATATGTCAATGGCAGAGAATAGCTTCTCAGCATACAGTTCTGCATGTCTTACACTAAAACATGTCGTATACTGAAACGTTTTGTTCTCTGCATAACACCCTCATACTCAATTTATTGTCTAGCTCATGCCCAGCAGCACATACAGAGACTGGGCAAGGGGATGTCCTCCAGGATGAAACAGAGAGCTTCTACTGATTAGCACTGAAGGGCTTAAAAGCTCCTCAGGTGTCTGCTTGCTGTGTCTTGGCCATGTATGCACACTTTGTCTGATTTCCAGGGAAGAGGTCAGGAAGGAAATTTTCTCTCATTTTGACCACAGAGGTTGCTGGGGCTCCTGCAATCTTCCTCTGTAGCTTATGGTTTGGTCTTCCTTCTGGATGTGTTCACAGCCGCGTGCCCTGCTGTTGTCCAGATCCGATGTTTTGGCATGGCTCTTGACCATTAACACCAGTAAGTTGTGCTTTTCGGTGGGGTGGGAGGAGGCTGTGAGGTGCCATTTCTTGTGAATAGTTGTCCAGATCTGACGCTTCAGCATGGCTCTTGACCATTAACACCAGTAAGTTGTGCTTTTCGGTGGGGTGGGAGGAGGCTGTGAGGTGCCATTTCTTGCGAATAGCTGGGTTATGAAAGCAGTCTCCATGAACAGAGAAATCCTTTCCACTTCTAAATGTCTTTTCCATGCCAGCCTGGTAACTCCATAACCCCCGGAGTATGCTAAATTAAAGAAAGCAATACCAGAACAACAACAAAACCAGGAATGTGAATGACACACTAGCAAAACAGAGAGCAAATGGCTGACAAGGGATGTTTATATGTCGCGTGGTGTTATTTTGGCTGCTCTGCTTGTCCAAATCCCCATAGAAAACAGAGAGAGCACCAGCAGCTAAATGAAGGCTCCTTGCAGGGCAGGGGCTTGCCAGATCCCACCGTGTGTGTGCATACCGGTGTGGGTGGATTTGTGTGTGTACGGTGGGGAGGAGAGAAGCTTGTCACTTTGTTTTCTTTTCTAGACAGGCATAAGCACCCATGTTTATTTCCAGCATGCCATCTAAATTCAAAATTAGCATAAGCTGATGATGTTAATTGATTTATATGCATGCAGGCAGTGCTTTATCAAAAGTAGAGGGACATAAGGTCGGTCCCCTAAGGGCCTCCAGGGAACAAGTACCCATCTGAGATAATATTGAGATTGGCATAGTTGGGTATATAACTGCATCCAAGTATGAACAAACTGAGTTCTTTGTCATTAGCAAAAAAATAATTTTCCTATTAATATTGTAATTTTCCTTTTAATAAAGACTGCCCTCATTGAGGTCTAGGAAAGTGCCCCCCAGGTCCACCAAGGGGTGGCCTGGGCTGCAGCTGGCAGGCTGGCTGTGTTCCCAGAGAAGGGAAAAGTCATGTTGAATTTGCCATCTGAGCAAGGCTCTAGGAATTTTGTTCCCTTCAGGTCAATCTACCACAGCCATCATGGAAATATCAGAACACTTCCTTAGAAGAGGTCAGCAATGACAATAAAACAGTGGGGACCAACAGGGAATTCTCTACATTCTGAGGAAATATCATGAAAATATTTGCCCAATATCCCCCAGAGCTGTACCAAGCCAGTGAAGGGCCTTGGCTCGCAAGTGGCAAAGGAGGAAAAATATGTCCCTTCTTGCACTGCCACCACCTTAGAAGTAGAGGAAAGGAGAAGGGACAGTCACTAACATACTGTGTCCAAATTGTCTCACTATTGCTATTCACTTTCACCATCTATTAAAAAAAAAGCTTAATCCTTGCTAAACATGAAAATGGGTTAATGCAAACTGACAGTTATTTCTTCTTTATTTCCTTTATTATATTTTTTCCTTCCGTATGTTTTGGAGAAACAGAAGTGAAATCCGTCTACAAAAAGTATTTTTCTTTTGTAAGCAAACCTCCCCTGGCTGACAAATGGGGAATTTTGCCCTCCCTAATGAGAGCTGCAGTATCTGATTGCTTTCTGACTAAGCAGGAGATCAACGAGGCCACCTTTACACCAAACAATCCTATACATCAGAGGCCATCCCTTTGAATTCAATGGCTTTACTGGTGCTAAGAGAGGATATTGGAAACAGTCTTAAATCACACCTTTCAGGTAATAAGCAGCAATGAATGGAAGAGAAAAGGAAGCAGGAGGCTTATAGGATTTAAGGAGTTTCTTTTGAAAAAGGAATCTACCCTGCTGCTGATGGCCAGATGCTCATGTGTGTCTGGAGATGTGCAAATAAAGCAGGGTGTAAAGCTGTTAGTGGTGGTTCATGGCAACAGACTAGCTCCTGTCAAGGAAAAGCAGGTTAGGTAAACTTTTCAGGTGTTTGGAGGTGAATCTTTTCATTTGTGCACAGCCCTCGTTTGACCCAACTATTTCACATCATTACCAATTGCTTTGTTCGTACGTATCAAACTTCCTTCTTGTGCTTTATTGGTTTCTGCTCTTGCTGACCTCTACCAGCAGTTTACTTTCTAACATCCTGAAAGCTTCATCATGACTGTTCGGCACACCTCACCCAGGGCTGAGATTAAAAGTTAAAAAAGAGAAAGAATGAACACAACAGGAGAGAAAACAGAAGAGCTTTTGGCAGCAGCCTGGTGACACTCTGGGGTAAGTGAAATGGGATGGGTAACCACCTGGAATAATGGTAGTGGGATAAAAAAAGAGAGAAGGAACTCAAACAGCAGTGCCTGAGTGAGAGGATTAGTGGAAACCAAGCTGAGCAGACCTCAGGAGGGGAGAAAGGCAGAAAGTCTCTCTATTTGTCTCAGCTCTCTGCACCCAAGAGAGACGTAGAGACTCGTTAAAAAATGAGCTTGCTTAAATCACAACACTGGACCCAAAGATCTTGTATCCAGCAGCTGCTTCTCTCCTGGACTAAAAATCTGCTCAGCTCTAAGGTGTAAGAGCAGTCTCAGGGATATGTGAAGTGTGGGAAGGAAGGTGGAAATCAAACAAGGGGAGAGGAGACAGTGTCTGACTTCAGCAGCTGCAGGACACTTTGCTGCACCGCAGCTAACGTAGCATCAATAATACCCTCCCTCCATAGGTGCTAGAGGGATGCATCTGTGCCCCTTTTCTGCACACTGGACTACAGGGGACAGAGGGGAAGTGAGGGGACATCGGTCTGGCTGACGCTTACTCAGGCTGAGCCTGGGACCTTCTGCCTTTTCTATTCTGGGAACTCACAGCGGGGTTATGTTTAGGCTGTCTAAACTGAGCATAACTGCCATTGGTGGAGAATAAACATTTTATTCAGCATAGGGAGGCTGAGATTTGGGAGCCTGGCTCTGTTCTGAAGAGGAGTGACAATGGAAATATTGAATACTTATGCCAGGAAACATCATAAGATTCATTTGGTGTCAATAAAAGAAAAAAAAAAGTTTTGACAAAACCAGAATATTTTGTTTGGGTTTTGTTTTTGTATTTTGTTTGTTTTAATAATAATTTTCTAGTATATGATAGAAAATTAAAATGTAAAACCAAATACTGTGTCCCCTCAAAAAGTTGGCATGGATTCTTTAGCACAGTCGGAATCTTTCTTCCAGTTTTTCTGCAAAAAGCAACTACTGGCAAAGTCAGCTTAATGTTGTGAAATGTTTCAATGTTAATGGAACAACCTTACTAATAGCCAGGATATATATATGGTTATCTCTACATTTAACTCACCAAAGAACTTGACCTTCAGGTGTTCATCTCTAAGGGTATCAACTAAATTTGCAAAATTCAGGCTTTTCTTTGGGTTACAGTACAATGAAGCATCATAGAGTTCAGTGATACATAGATTAAGTTCAAACAAAATAGAGAGATGTAATGTTAAAGAACAAGGGGTTTCAGGAAAGAGTAACTGGAGGTATATTTTGTGAAAATACAAATATGTAGTACTGCTACAGCTGTATGAAGTTTCCTAGCAAACAACAAAATGTAATTTATTTTTTTTTAAGTTGTTTGGAAACAATAAAAGCATTTGACACTGTACTCTTTTTTTTTTTTTTTCATTAAGTATATGGGTTTTTTTCTGTGTACATTCTGCTTTTTTATCACACACATATGAAGAATTAAATTATTACATCTTCAGACTAATGACCCTCATCAAGCCTATTTTAAAAATTCCTTCCCAACCTTTCCAAATCACTGCCTCGTGTTTAGGAGACACAGAGAAGTTTAGCTTCCATGTCTGCCTTTGATATTTCTACCAACTGTAGATTTGAGAAATACAATGCTATGTCCCAGGGTATGTGTCCTTGACATCTTTGGTCCTTTTTGTGGCTATCTCATAATTCATGCAAGTGATGCCATACAACTGTAAGTTTTTCATGAGGTCATAAAACTGATTTATAGAGGTTTTCCCATAATCTCCAAGCAAATTAAAGAAGGTTGATGGAGCTATGCAACTCACTGTTGCCTCAACAATGGTCTCATTCAGAAATGACACTGAACAAGATTGAAGTATTAAGATATCAAGAATGTCCTTAAGCAGCCTTGTCTGTCTGTAAAAAATGTGATGCCTACAAGCCAGGAAGGCTTGTTTCTTCTATAAACTTTGTTGATTTTAACCATGACATCTACCTTAAGATTAATCAGGTTTTTTTTTTTTCCTTCAGTTTTTCCTTCCAAATGCAAAGGTTTGATTAATCTGTTGCAGATCTGCACTTGGGAAAATAAGTTGAGGTTAATCTGCTTTCCGTTCTGAGATATTTGAAGTTTATATTTACCTGTTCTTCAAACAGTGTTTTCTTTTGCTTTTTGGCTTTTGAAATAATTTTACAATAAAGGAAATATTCCAATAAAGGAAAAGCCCAATAAATGAAAAATTCTACACGCACACATGCATATATAAATATGTACATTATTTAAAACAAACACACACACACACACACATATATATATATAAAAACTAAAGAAAACATCATGCTACAGTATTTCCAAACTGTTAAAAGTGGACATTTCAGAATTGTGGGAACTTTATTCTTCCATCTGTACTTCTGAAGCTGTTTGTGAAATGCTTGCATTTTGACAGAACTGCATAGTTCAAGAAAATGAGTTTTCACTAAACTGCCTCCAACTTCAATATATGCCCTGTGTCAAACTCAGAGAAAACTTGGATGCAGTTCTAGCCTCTGTGGCTGGGGCTGAGTGCCAATTATGCTGCTCCCGATGGCCTATAACTGTCTGTTTTGCTCCTGTGAATATCACATTTCTAGTTAAAACCTTCAGGATAGCTTGCAAACTATTTGCTACTATTGCTCTAGAGTTGAAAGTAACCTTGAAAACACTTCTCCATGGTAGCAATCGAGGTGCTTCTTCCATCCTTTCTCAAAAATGGCGCTATATCATTCCTATCTTTTCTCCTCAAACTCTCCCCAGCAGGTTTCTGAAGACCTTTTTAAAGTAGGTGTTATGTGTTATCCCTTTTTTTTTTTCCCCCTTTATATTTGAATATTTCATCTCAAGCTTCACAGGGAGACGACTATCTCCCAATTGCATGAAACCAGCCAGGAGTGTTTTATATGTATGTTCTAAAGCATTTGATGCAATCGGTACTGTGATTATACATAAATAAAGAAATTCATTTTAAAATCACCCCTTCATTGGAATGAGTGGGCCTTTTGGAGGAAAAAGACCATGAAGATCATACACAAACATAGAGAGATCTAAGGTGAGAAATTCAGGTACTTTAAAGAGTATTTGAAATATAAACAGAGAAATGTAAACATTAAAAGCATCAGTTCTATTAATAGAATTAAGAATTATTTCTCAGAACAATTTCTTGGGTAATTTGAAAGTGCTAAAGAAAGTATTGGGCCAAATTCTGATCTCACAATTTTGTAAATTAAAAGCAACTTCTCAATGAAGTTCATTGAAAAGATAATGGCATCAGCGTTGTCATATTCAGGCACAGTACAAATAGATTTAAGTACTTAAATAAAAGACAGCTTCTGTGACACACACATTACAGAACTATATTTCAAGGCACTCCTGGCTCGTGGCCAGTGAATTGCAACAGGTTGGTAAAAGAAAGCAATGAAAGCATTAGATACTGTGTCCTTGCATTTTATTTGCTGTTTATGTAATATTAAACCCTTATTAAATATCATCATCAGTGCTATTTTTCTAGTGTTGAGAATTCTTGTAGTTTTTTCAGGATATTCCTTAAAGTTTCAGCTGCTGGAATCAGGTGATCATTGTGAGAATTTCAAATTTCTTGGGTTTTAAATGTAACTTCCTAGTTTTCCTAGTTGTAGAAAGAAGTTCAAAACCATATTTTGAGTGCAACTCAAACCATATAATATTATATGACTGTATCAAATGAGTCAAAGTACACATTTTACAAAAAAAAAAAACCCAGTCAGTGCGTGAAACACAGAAACTGCCCTAAAAATCCCAGCATTTAATCAAAACTAACTCCCTTGTCCCCAGTGCCAGCAATTACAATAAGCCTGAGATTCCTTGGTACCCTGTGAAATTACCTGCAAGGCCTTTTCATATTGTTTCCATGCTGTTGTTTTCATGCTCAGTAGAGCATTAAGAGCCATTGATGGGCAGCTCTTGTGTTAGTTTATGAATCGTGGGGCATTTTCCTTTGGATGCTATCGAAAATCCTCAAGGTGTTTATTGACAAATGCTTCCTACAGGCCATTACAATAGAGAAGTCTCCTTTCTGTCTGCTCCCCAGTTCCTACAAGGCCCATCTGCTCCACATCTAGGCATGCTGTTTCAAAAAATATAAATACATTTATTTTTTTCAGTACCCTCTGTAATCTGCCTTCAACAGAAGCTATGGATCAAGTGTGCTTCCACACCAAAGGCACTCAGTCCTCCAGCTTTGAACAGTGCACTGCCATTTCCCCTCCATTTGTTTCTATGGAGCTGACTATGTGTGCGGTCATCCATAAGGGTGCTGAGATACCCTGGAGAGAGAAGGAATAGCTGTAGCTATTTTTCATTATTATATACTTCACTTCGTAATAAATGAGATCCATAGCATGTGAACACTGGTCTTGTAGATCATCATACCAGCAAGCACAAGGAACCTTATGTGCCACAAAGCTAAATAAAATAAACTAAGTAAGCCTGAGAAAAATAGTCTGGTGAGACAGGAGTGTTCAGGAGTGTACAGTGCATCTTCTCAGGCTGAGAATGACCTTAGGACTTACAGCAAATTGAGAACAATTAGTTTTAAAGGTAAAGCCATCATCTGTATTTCTATCTCATCACTATCTCTATCTGTATACACAGGCAGCAGAAATATACAGACTTGCATTTCCATTGTGTTCCAGATGTCTTGGGGATAACAAAGATCAGCAAACAACTTGTGATCGGAAAAGGAAATAGCAGCACCAGCAACAGGACTCTTGTTCAACCCTCGTGATGATGGTGAGTGTTGAGTGTCTGTCTCGTGCAGTGGAGTTTTAAGACCAAGGTTATAATAGTTCGGTTTTAAAAAAAACCCATGGGCTTTCAGGTAGAGTATCTGTCTGTCTGCATCACAGCACAGCAGGTTTGGCCAGTCCTGCTGGGAGATTAAAGTGAATTTCTAACCCCAGTAGGCATTTTGACCAAAAATCCAAGGGTGTGAATTATCGAACACTTAACCAATGCTAGCAAAATTATGGATATCTATTTCCTGAGCAGCAGTTATACTCCAGGAGATTAACTTTGCTGATATTTCCACAGCTCAGTGATACTTTGATACCTCCTGCTTTTGTTTAGTGATCTATTTCTGGGAAAGGCTAAAGGCCGTTATCAAGGCTGGGCTGATTTTATGGATGCAGACAAGTGTTACCAAGAAGCTCCAGAATACCAAAACTTAGTTCTAAAAAACCACATTCAGAATCACAAAATCCTCCCAAAGAATAACAACTGACAAAATTTATACAGCATTTAAAAATAGTGCCAATCTATCCAGAGCATAATGATTAACCCCTTAAGACTTAGGTTATAGGAGACATCCCTTTTAACATTGAAGTCCAGTGGCTCCATCTATCTATGGCCTGACAGCCACTCACAGCAGAAGAGGGTGGCTTTCTAATTTTGGTGGGGTTTCAAAACTCATGGTAGATTATAAACAGCAAGCTGACAGTTTCCCCACAGTTGTGGCTACTCTGGTGTATGAATTTTGAATATGGGAAAACAGATACTTGGAAAGTAATTCTTTCACCTGAGGATGGTGTACAGAGTCAGGAGTTCCATAGAAAGAAAAGAACTAGAATAAAATCTTCCATATTGAGGACTTCTGGAGGTGAGGACTCTACCTTTATAATTCTTTTGGCATCATAACATTGTAAAATTACACGCAAACATTTGCACACACACACAATTCTCCCACTGTTTCAAAATACAGTGGCTTCCTTTACTGTTGGCCTTGGAGTGAGTTGAGAGAATTCTGGTTTGGTTAAACTTTCTGCCTCTCAGATAAAAAACAGCAGCAATTTTCTGCTTGAATTTCTCTGTGACTAAATCCATTGATCATCCTTTCTCTCTGTGAGTGAGGAGTGTGTTTTCTCTTTAATAACTCCTATCCTTCTCCCTGAATATTTTTTTCTCTCCCCTTCGCTTGTTTGTGTTGTGTTGGTCAGTCCACTGCTCTATTCCTCCGAGAGACAGAGAGAGCGCAAAATTGAAGCTATTTTATGCTTGGTCTCCCTCGGTCCCAATTTTCAAATCTTCATGTCAATTTTCACACATCAGTGTCATATGGTGAATGCTATGGAAATTTCAGTGGGGTCCTTGGGAGACAATTTATACATGACCCCCTATTCCCTCCCCCAACCAGGCTGCAGCCCCTGCCTTTACAAAGAATAAATGGATTTATAATTAATGTGGATTTTAATGTATAACTACATTCGGAAATTTTCCCGTTATTTGCCTCTTTCGCAATGTGAGTTCAAAGGAACACAAGCCCTCTGCCTCTCTTTCTCCCCCTCCCTCTTCTAATGAATTGGCTGAAGCTAAATTAGCAAAAATTACTGCATGTTGAAAGAGAAGATAAGCTTGTTATTAATTTTATTATTTTTCCTAAAAGGTATGTTGAAAAAGGTTTATCATGCAACTAATTTGGTAATCACCAGTTAGCAAATGCACTCATTGCCACCTACCTAGGTGATTCAGAAGGTTAGTAGCAAATGAAACTTGGTACAGTTTGGATGGGTAATGACATCTTCTTGTAAACTAAGGAACATACATTGTCTTAAGAGTCCTTGGTGAGTAAAATCCTAGCAACAGACACAAAAGCTCAGCTGACGCCATCAGAGCATTTCAATCATTGACCTTAAAATGGGCCCCTGACATCAGAAAGGGGTACATCGAGCCTACTGTGGTTTACAGTGTTAATTATCCTCTCTGTGGGGGGGAGCAAGGGGTGACAAATTGTCCAAATTGTATCCAGAGCATCTTAAACCTTAGCCATTCATGAGGAGACCTAAACTGCCCCTGATCCCTAGTCTTTTGATTTTACTTAAAGATGGTACTGATACATCGCACATACTTGCTTCTCTGCATCACCTACCAGTGGCACCTAAAAAAAGATCTAACTTTATCAGCCATGCAGTTGCTTGTGGTTGGTTTTTTTTCCAAAAGCAGAGTATATTGTACCAGGGACAATGTGATGCCTAACTTTTCAAAAGAACCCCATCTTCCCTCAGGACCCTCATTCTTTGTGGACACTCAGCACCTCTTGCAGGTTCCCTGAACTACCAAAAAACAACCTTTTTGTCCCTCGGTACTTTTATGTCCTTCCTGTCATCCTTGTCTGACTTTTCCCAGTTTTAGAGAACTTTCTTAGGAATCACAGTGGTGTCGACAGGGGATGGTTGAAGGAATTTTCCTTCAAAAAACTCTGGGGATCAGCTTTGGGCTTTGCAACGCAACATCTCATCCAGGAGATGTAGAAATCAGAATCACATCATCTTCCAGTTTGTTTAACTTGCTTCAAAGCCAACTGGAATGTGTACAACAGCACACTGCAAACTTCCACCAAGCCCCCTCCCCTGGTAATTTAATGAGCAGACTCTGGATGGGATAACTGTATCAGACTCCTTCAATCTGGCCAGCAGAAAGTGAACTGGATGAGTGCTCTGTTGTGCCACACAGAGACCAGCCAACACTCTCCACAGGGTGTGCGGGCAACAACACACTGTAGCTTGAAGTTGTATTGTTAACATGATCCTCACAAGGGCTGTAGAAAATATATATTTATTATTTGGCATGGTGCCAGCGTACGGCTGGCTGTGATCTTATGACATCTTCCAGCCCAAGGCAGGGTAGCCCAGGTGAATTCCTGAAGGACAATTCAAGAGGCGAAAAAGAATATCCTGTAGGTCCTGGGGACTGCCTCATCCTTTGAGGTGCTGCTGACTCTGGAAGCACTACTCAGTCAGTCTTTAGAGAGGTCCTTTGGGATGCTGAAGCCTGGAAGGATGGTCTAATGTAAAGCTACAGGAAATGTTCACTGCAAACCATGTAAAGATAAAATTTTTGTGCCTTGCTAGGGAAACCAGTCTTGGAGAGGTGACCAAGGTTGACCAAATTTATCAGAGACCTGCCCATAGCACTGTTCCAACAAGTCTTCTGGTGGTGGATGAGGTGCAAACAACTGGGACAACTTTGCACCATGCAGTCATAGCAATATTTGCTGTTCTCACCAGCTCCACTGAAAATCGTAACAGCTTGCATCTAGGGTTAAATCATCCAAGGCATATTCACTGCTGGAGAAGTCTGCATTACACTGATGTAGCTGACAGAAGGATACAGCCTTTAGCTATATTATATATATTCCTGTATAGACAGGGGCAATACACCAAAGCAAAGCACTATAGCACATAACTCACAGAGTAGGCATGTGCTTCGGTGTGTGTGCACCTGGGTATGTGAGAGACAAAGATGAGATATATCAGGAAGCATATGAGAGATGAGACTGGAGAGATAATTTCCAGAAAGTACAGCCACCATCAGAAACTCTGTCTTTCCAGCTGGAGGGTTTTACACTGCTGGTGCTTCCCTCTTAGCTTGACAGCTCAACTCTTAGCCCAGCTCATAGTCACTGCCTATAAATTTAATTAGAATGGGGGTAGGGGAGGAACAAGCCTGCGCGGCACTTGGCACAGGGCTGAAAATAACCAGCTTTAATACCTTTGACATTGAAGCACCTGCTAAGGGCACAAACCGCTGTACAGCTGACCGACCCTTCTCTGAAGACAGGATGTGTCACTTCGCTTGTCCTCAAAATGTGCTGCCCGCCCCGAGAACCCGTGGAATCGCATGCGCGGCTCTGAGGCTCTGCACCACCAGGCAGCGTTTCAACTCCAGAGCAATCAGAGAGGGATGTTCAGCATCCCTGACCATGTGAAAAAGGGAGAGTCTCAGCCACCGCTGTGGCCAGCGTGCCTCATGGATTTCATTTTCCTCTTTCTGATGTAGTGGGCTATTTCCCATGTTTGCAACTGAGCGCTGCGCTGCAGCCAGCCGTGAACACTCCTGTTGGCCCAGCTGGTCTCTTGCTTTACTCAGGGCTTTGCCTGGGTAAAGCAGTGAAATAAACAGTTTGGAACTTTGTTGCCCCCATTTATATATATTTTTTTATATATATATATATATATATTTAATTGTGTGCTGGGGAAATTTAATAGATCAATCAGTTCAGACAGAAAACACCTAGCTGAGGCAACAGGTTAGAGATTTGCCCCACTTCAGGTGCTTCTTGAGCCATAGCAGCTCTTACCCAGATACTGAGTCATTGACAGAGATTGTCACACCCTTCATACCATTTCTGATAACTTCAGGAGGAAGTTATCAGAAGGAAGTTATCAGGAGGAAGAAAATTGGGAATTTAGGGGTTATTTGACCTCTTCCCTACGCATGCTGCAGGGATCTGCTTCTGCCTTTGCGATCATGGTGTTTGTGATCATGGCGTTTGGAAATCTCCCAGCTGAGGAGGGAAAGCCCCTGAGCTTCTCTCACAGAGTCCAGTGATGACAGTGCCAGGATGCAAAGGAAGCCTGGACCAAATTTCAACTTTTTACCACCAGCAAAAAGCAACATTGCTGCAGCTAGAACCAGTTTTCAAAATGGCGTGGGCAAGACAAAATACAGCTTAAATATGCTACTGCATCATGCAATATTAGACCTCTTCAGACTTAGCAAATGCCTTGCAGAGATAAGACAGGCAAGTACCACAAGTATAGTTGGGAGTATGCAACAGTCCATAATGCAACAGCTCTAACGTGAAGTTATTACCGGAGGCGCAGTGTTGATACCTGTGTTAAGCCTCTGAGCATTGCCCAGTGTGAACTATGTGTTTCCACAAGACTGAGCAGACCCAGACAGAGCTGATTGCTCTTGCAGTTAATAAAAAGCGCTGCACTTTCTCTCTTGACAATCCCGACACCTGAGTGCTTCCTACGTATGACAGTTAGCACATTCTGGTTGCTCAGTGGCCTGTGAGAAATGAGCCTCTTCTCAATTTAGTTCCTATCATCAGACAAGCAGTACACACAATAAAAAACACACCTTGACAGTCAGCCCCCAAAGTAGCCCTAGGGACTGAGGGTCTGGACTTTCCTTTTTCTCATACAGAAACCCCATAAAAGTGATATAATTTATTGGGCTGGATTCTGCTTCCTGCTATCTTCAGGTAAATCAGGATAACTCCACCAAGGTCAAAGGAGTCACTTGGGTTCAGTGTCAAAGCACGGAATAGCCTAGAGGAGGGGAAATTTTCCTGACTCCACCACATTTTTTCTCTAGGTGGAGTTTGTCAAGCCTTCCTGACTTGCACTGACAGCTGTGGCCTGTCACAAGGTCCCCTCAATCAATACAAAGTAAAAGCACATTAGAATCATAGCATCATAGAATACCAAGTTGGAATACTCAAGGATCATCTGGTCCAACCTTTCTTGGAAAAAGCATGGTCTAGACATCCAGCTGAATCTTAAAAGTGTCTAATGATGGGGAATCCACCACTTCCCTGGAGATTATTCTAATGGCTGATTGTTCTCATTGTGAAAAATTTTCCTCTTTTGTCCAATTGGAATCTTCCCCAAAGTAACTTGTACCCATTACCCCTCATCTTTTCCATGTGGCTCCTTGTAAAAAGGGAGTTTTCATCTTCTTTATAGACACCTTTTAAATCCTGGAACATGGTGATGAGGTCTCCCCTAAGCCTTCTTATCGCAAGGCTGAACAAACCCAATTCTCTCAGCCTTTCCTCATATGGCAGGCTTCCCAGTCCTTTGATCACCTTGGTGGCTTTTCTCTGGATTCTTTCCAGCCTGTTCACATCTATTTTGTACAGCAGGGACCAAATCTGAACACACTATTCCAGGTGTGGCCTGACAAGTACGGAGCACTTGGCCCAGGAACTAGCTTTCCTGAAGCAAAGAGCATCAGGACGTGTATGATCTTCCCTCCCAGGACGGTGAGAAAGGTGGACGGCAGAAGGGGGTGGATGTTGCGACAGGCTTTGCTCCAGCCCAGCCCGTCAGGTTGTGTCAAACGGAGCTAATATAAATGTCAGTGTGCTGCTTTCAGTTGTGAAATCTCTGTTTGTTGTAATGCAGTTCATTTTAAGTCTTCCAGCTCTATGGATGCTATCAGCTGACATGTCTGGCTGGTATCCTCTGCCAAAAATACACACGCTTTCAACATTTCTCAGGAGTTGGTTTTTTCCCCTCCATGACATACTCATGTCAAATTTCTTCCTGGCTCTGTGAGACACAAGACTGTCCACACCTACCAGATAATGAGTTTAACATTTCAAGGACAGAAGCTCTCAGTCTGAGCAAGACACGGGGTGGATTTGCAGGCCTGATTTAGGGTAGGTGCCAAAGGTGGCAGCACAGTTTTAAGCTACTGTGGCATGCTCTTTTTAAAATAATCAAACCCAGCAGAAACAGAAGATGTATGGTAATGGGGTACCATCAGTATTATTGTTACAGTTAAATAGTATGCTGTTATTAACAGTAGCTTAAATTCTTCTCTCATTGTTCTTTGCTTTTAGAATTGCTAATTTATTATAAATTAAATGACCTTTTGCAGATACACCTGGAATTGTAATCTGTTCAGCTCTCAAGATCCTCCTCAGGGTTGTCCCACTCTGGCCCTCCACTGGTACAGTTATCAGGTACATAGCAGCTTCACTTTCTGCTCCACATCTGAGTCATTTACCTCCTCTCTCCTGATGATGCCCACTCTCTTCTTCTCCTCCAGCTCATGGTCCCCATCTCTCACATCTTCTTCCAACTGCATTTTTGACTTCTTCTTCAACTTTCCCCTTTTTGTCTTTGTTTATAGCAGCGTACAGGCTTTTGATGATTTCTCTGAGGAGAAAATTGAATCAGGTTGTTTTTCCAGTCTTCCTCCCTCTCCCATCACAGTCACAAATATTTTTCTTCTTTTCTTACCCTTGTAACCCACAAGTCTAATTTCATCTCTTGATCTTTAGTTTCCCCTCTCATTTCCTTTCTCATACTGCTGAACCTCTCAGTGTTCTCTGTTCTCCAGCTCTCATAATACAATGCTTTATTCCTTCCATTTGTAAGCATCACTCTTGGTCTCTGTTGGCCTCCCTTGGAACTCTTCTCCCTTTCCCATCAAGGTTTGTCCAGTGCGCTTTCTCCACCTTCTCTGTCCTAAATACCCAGCCTTACATCCCATTGAAATAACTCTCAACAAAACCTTTCCATATTTTTGGGGCAAAACCTGGCAGCAGTATGCCAGGCCCAGCCTCTTGACCCATCAGAAATTTTTGGCATTATTACTTACTTTTTGAAATCTGTTCTTCTGAGCAACTGTGATTCAGTCCTCTACTGATGCTGCTCATGTTGATTGAAGGCTTTTCATCATGTCCCCACCCTTCAATTTTGTGTTGGTTTCACAGATACTTATCCTTACTCTCTTCTGCTCCCATACCTTTCTGAAGACAACCTTATCTGCATATACAAACTAAAGTATCACTGCTATGACAATGACTCACAAGTCTACTCCAGACTTCTTTTCATTTGTCCAAAAGTAAAATTTCAGGCAACAACTTTGACATGTACTCACTCATGGTGAGCTATTATCTTAGCTGACCATGAATTTCCACTTCACAAAATCCTGACTCTTTGTCTTTCCTTTTCTTCTGTCATGACCTGGAGCCCACACTTGCAGTCACTAAGACTTCTAATGTAAACAGTTTCTTCAACTTGCTCACCTCCCTCTAATTTAGTGCATACAGACTGTGTCTATGTCTTTCTGAGTTTTATTTATAACATACAGAAAAGATGGTGACTTTTCTGGGCCTTCGTACAACTGAAACTCTTACAGAGGCTCAGAATGACTTGTATTTTATCTGTGAAAACATCCTTTTATCTGGACAAATTGGATCACATGCCTGTTTTTAAAAATTTCTCTGTAAATGTAATTTCTCTAGGTTATTGGTGTGACCAAGTTGTTGCTATCTCGGCTTCTTCCCCTGGAAGGAAGATGTTTTTCCATGACAGTTCTGCTTCAACATATACAAGCTACTCTTCCCTTTGAAGGCACTCTTCTGACTCACTCTCACACTCCCACTTCAGCTTGGTCTGCTGAAACACTGCTGATCACCTTATGGGCAGCCAAGGACCTAGACTCCCCTCCACTCCTCTTCTCTTGGTTTTGCTTGTGCATTTCCTGGGGCAAGAACTAGATTTTATATTTGTACAGTACCAAGCAGACCAGCTTTCTAAATTCTGTGAAGGGGACTGTGAGACGCCTCATTCGATGTTGGTAATAAATAATACAAATTAAAAAAGGAGTTTTGAAATTGAAGTATGGGATTAGAATGGGATAGCAATTGGAAACATTTCTCCAAACCATGTGTTTGAGTCATCCGCACTTCGACCTTGATAACCAGTGGATCAGCCCACATGACTTCAGCAGTCACACCACTGTTTTCAGAAATGTAGGACCACCAAGATCAAAATCAATTCTTCTGGCCAGTGAGTACCAGCAGTGCCCTTATTTTGGCAGGCCAGTATCATTCCTGCAACCAGCACAGGGATAAAACATGCACACACGCTGCCTTCTCTGCCTATAGCAGACAGAGCACCTTTCAGATATCCTACCTCACCTGCTGACACAATCCATCAGCGCCCACCGAAATCAAATGCAGCTAATTGGAAGGTGATGACAGCCAAGGGACCGCTGGATTTGCATGCTAATTCCCCTATTTTAGCATCACACAGTCAAACTACAGGTAAAATGAGACTGTGCACTTCATTCCAGACGATTTCCTGTCTTCTCCTCCACAGCACGCACGCATACACACACATATACTTTCTCTTGGGCTTTGCTGTCCTGAAGCCAAAAATCAGCTGGAGATCTTATTACATGAGCTTTCCAAAAAGCCAGCCAAGAATTGCAAGGGGCAACATGTTTTTGTCCTCTTGTTAGGACAGGGCTGCAAACTGCAACTGTAGATGAGTCTTCAAATGTCACAGCAGCACAGCTCACGGTGGGGAACACAGAGCACTTTCTGCAGGCTGGGCTACAGCTTCCTCACTCTTTTTTTATGCCAGGGCTTAGGACGGATTCCTGGCTCTTGTTTCACACAGTATTGTTGAAGTTTTCTTTCGAGTATCTAGCCTCCTCTCCTGTTCTACCACTGGCATCTGCGCCTGCTCTAAGTCTACCAATTATTTCCTTTAAGTGTCAGCAGCACACCCGACACACTGAGATATAACCTTTCTTCAAGCTGATGCTGTTAAACTATTACTTGAAACTGAAGTTGCAGTTGACAAGTGCTACTTCAGTCACTAATAACTACTTCAGAAGTGCTAGTGGTGTCTTGGCTCTTAATGTTGTGGCTCAGGGCTCGGGGAGTGTCTTTACAGGTCATTTAGAGCCATCCATCTGATCTGAAACAAGATCACTCAATCTCTCCTCTGGCTCTGCGCCTTTCTTGCCGTAAGGTTCTCTCTTCATCCCCCAGGGCTGCAGCAGTGGTCTGTCTGGGTGGCTGTCGTGGCTGCCCAGCTCCTAGAAGACCCCAGCTGTGAGAAATAACCTGAATTTCAGTGTTTGCAGCAAGCAAAAGGTGAGGGCTCCAATCCCTTGAGGCTGAAAATGGCCCTTTCAAGGGAGAAGACTCTCCTCTCCTTGCTCCTGTCACAATTTTTTTTGTTATTTTTTGTTTGTTTGTTTTTAAATTAGGTTGAACACCCTCCTGAGAAAAGCAGGATTCCTGTAATGAAGGAAGATGAGTGCTAAGACACGTGCCCCAGCTCTGCAGCAGCAGGTAGGGAATAGCCCTTTTTTCCTCCCTCATTTTTTTCAGGCTCAACTCCTTCAGCCCAATGAAAACATCTGAGGTATCTCAGACCCAAGAGCGTCACAATTTGGCAGAGGTCACAAATATTTCCCTTATATTTTGGCAGGTTTTTGGAACAGTCTTAGGATATATTGGGAACAGAGTAATATAAGACAAGGCCAGATCATCTGGGTCACTGAGCCTTATGCCCTATTACTGCAGACAATCCTGCAGGAGATGTTAAATCCAGAACAACCTCCACTTTTCCTTTGCCTCCTGCACATAACAAGCAACAATGTGGTATAACAAACTGGGCCTGGCTTTTCAACAGAAACAAGATATGTCAGGTTTTAAGTCTCCTTGACATGACAATGACTTCATCTAAATCCTGAAGCCATCCTTTGGATAGCCCAGCCTTGGTCTAATGTCTTTTAGAAAATGAAGCTCATTTAATTCCTGAAATGTGAAATCTAGGTCTCAGGTCAAGAGCATAGATGTTCTTTAGCTGACAAAATCAAATCCATCAGAGACTGTCCGTAAGAGCCTGTAACTTTTCAAACTTTGGATTGCAACTAGACTTTATATATAGCCTTTTGAAGAGTAGAACCTAAATAAAAATATCCTTGAAGAACGGGGCACCTTTTATGCTCCCATCCCCACAATTTGTTAGGAAACAAAAGACTTCAGGGCCACAACTTGTCGGCACAGAACAAATAGCCAGACCTCAGCGTAAACTTTATTCCTTCTTTACTCTGTATCCAGTCCCACATTCCTTCCTCAAGCAGGAGTCTTATAGCACTCATGGGAGAATCCCCTGAGACAGTCAGGGTCAGATCATATAGCGGAAGGGACTTGCCACCATGGGAGATATGGAAGGACCTCAGTCAGGGAAGGGAATTTGCTTCATAAAAAAAAACCCAATCAAATTCTTATCTTAGTAATCACATGGACAAACTAAATCTATTCCCAAGCAATCAGGAGTCACTCTTTCATGGCTATAAGGTGACAGACCACTGGCCAAGCCACATACCTTTTGGTAGTGAAGTGATTAGCTAAAACTCTTGCCAGACACATTTCTAACCCTCAAAAGCTATGTTGGTAATGGGCAAGATGTATCTACAGCACGGTGAGATTTTCATCCTCAGCAGGAAATACAGCTGGGCCAAAAAAAGCTTGTACTGCACCTGTATCTAGCACAGATCGTATATGCAGATGAGTTTCCAGAAGGCAACAAAAAGCTGATTCATATTGCAATTGGGTCTTTATATCCTCTCCATGTGTATGAACTTATGGCTGTATGAACAGCCATATTCAATTACTGTAGTATTTGATGATCCAAAGTGCTCAAGGCCACCTTATTTTATTCCATTCAACCTTAAAGTTTTGTACAATCTTTTTATTGGCTTTCAGCCTGCGATAAATACAAATGACTTGCCAATAAAAGCTAGTGTCTCTCTCCATCAGGAGGACTATAGCATCATTGTTATTTAAGAGGTGGCAGTTTTGACACAATGCTTATTTAAAATTCGTAAAAGGAGAAAAAAGAGAAGATGATGTAATAAATCTGCACGTTCTTCCTAAGCAGCCGTTGAAAGTCTGAATGCTCTTCCCCTTTCCAAAAGCATCAGCCATTTAATGTTTCCTAAGTTGTTTTTACATGAATTAGGGCGTTTGAGTGAAGCACTGTCAGTTACAAAACCACGTTGTTGTCTCCAGCTAATTTTGTGTTAGCAGCTCTTTTAAACTGCTACATCTAGTTTTTAGTGTATGATGATTTTGTTTTGTGATGGTGTAAAACAGCTGCTACTTTTCTGATGAGTTGCCTGTTTTCCATTTTATGTCTCTGCAAGATGCTTGGTTTCGTCACGGCCCAGTCTGACAGGCAGCTGAGAGGAACCTGCAGAAAACCCCCGAACCAAAACACGGCAAGACCAAAGATCCCCAAATCCAGGGGTTCAGCCATCCATACATCCAAATTTCAGGGTGATCTTCACTCTTCACTTGTACCCTGAGATCATCTCAACGGTGGGCCTACACTAGGATGAACTAAATGAGGAGAATGAAGCAGGATTAGCAGGAAAGAAGGTTACTTGCTGCTTTAAGAGGACAGGTGAGAGGACATCCAAATTCCCCAAGGCTGTTTCTGGGGGCATGGTGCAGGTTGGGATGGCTGTGCCAGTTATGTCACTGCTGTGTGCATGTTGCTAGAGGGGGATACTGCATGACAAGAGGAAGTGGCACCTACCCAGGCTTTTCTGCACTGGGGTGACAGAAGACAGATGTAAAGCAGGGTGAATTGTGTTTGAACATTAGGTGCTTACTTCACCTGGATTCATTCCAGTACCAGAATGAGAAATTAGAGCCAGATACCATCCTTTGACCGTTTCCGTGTCCCTAACCTTTAGAAAAGGCCAGCTACAGAAGGCCAGGGAGGCTGGCACTGACGTGCTCAATCTAGTTCTCAACCTGATATAGTAGTGGAAGGTGGCCCAGGCATTTAACCCTCCTGCCTCTGGCCAGTGGTGAACCTCCTGAGGGCCCAGGAGGATGAAAATATGGCTTGGAGTGTCTTTCCAACCTAATTATCAGTCTGCTTTTCTCAGACCCTTTTTTTTGCCTGCCACTGATTTTTCATTGCAGTTTTGTATTAATTTCTTGGGTGCCAAACTCTTCTCCTCAGCAGAACCCAGGATGTGGGTACTTGTGGCAGAGCGGAGATGTGAGAGAGAGCCAGACTGACCATGAATTATCACCCCCTCACTAGTATTTCAGGGGGGCTCCCTTAGGCAAAATTTCTCTTACCTTTGTGCAAGGTATCTATCTTGCACTTAATGTTCACCAGAAGCGCTCATGAGGAACCACATAGTGTTCTCCATGTCACCATCTCCATACTTTCCTACTAACTTTCCAATACAGCCAAACAACCCTGGTTTATCCATTGGCAGAAGGCTGGAGGATTGTCTTTGAACTTGTCTTATCCCCTGGATTCTGTGGGCTGGCATTTGTTCCATGTGTGTGCCAATGCAAGAAAACGATACAAAGCATAAAAGAAGCGCTCACCTCAAAGAGGTGAGGACTCAGATGTTTCCAATAATAACCCACACCCCATAAAAAGATCATAGATTTGGACAGACAAATTGGAAGCAGCTTGCCTCCCTGATTCTTCCTTCCCTTTGCACTTACACCCCTCCTCAGCACAACACACAGGTTCTTTGCAAAAGCTGCACATCCCATTGAACAGCGGTGGTCTAAACTGTTATGGAGATCTTAAACTGCTGAATTGTTACAAGCTAAAATTGATTGCAACTGAGCCTGTGAACTGAAGTGCTAGAAAGTGCAGAGAGAGAAGTGGAGAAAGAGTGCTAAGGATTTTGCTTCTTTATGTTTTGTGGGGTCTTTTTACTTTTCTTCTGCATGCAACACCATCATAAGCTTTTCAGGCAATCTTCCCTTAATGAGTTCTGCATTTCTCTCTCTCAGTAAGCGTTGGACAGTTTCTCCTGGTATTTCCAACATAAAAGGTATTCTCAGTTTGTCTCCTAATTTGCTTGTTGCGGTGTCATTTCTAAAGAATTGTACAAGTGCTTCAAAGTCAGATCCAGAGGGAAAATCGATGATGTGGATACTATGATATTTACTCCCCCTCAACTCCCCCTCAAGCTAAAAAAAAAAAAAAAAAGCCTTTTTAGCTTTTTGAAACTAAAAATCCTTTCCTAGCACATTTCACTCTATTCTGCATTGGTTTTATTTGCACCTTCATCACCAGAGCATCTGAACACCTTCAAGTAGTACATTAAGCAACATGACTAACATCTGTCACGTACAGTTTACTTGTTCTTTCTCAGCACCCTTAAAATGAATTTAGGGCTTGTGCTGGATCGATAGTGCTGGAGACAGACAGTCTCTATTTAGCCTCAGTGCAGGCACAGCATCTGTGAGACCCTCCTGACCGGTCCCCTCAACCTGCTGCCCCGCTGCCCTCTCCCCCGAGTGCCAGTTCTCGTGTGAGGGGAGAGTTCTTGGTGGATTCAGCTCTGGACCAAATTCACTTGCAGTAGGACAGAGAAGTCTGAGCAGTCTGGGGAGATCAGATGCGGCTGTCATCGTTTGCCCAGTCTCAGCTGCACACTGGGGGAAACGTGTGTTCTTAGTTGCCTGAAGTAGCAAAACTACTCAGGAGCCCAGTTGGATCCAGCAGCCACTGTTTTTCCAAGCTTTTCTGCCTTCCTCAGGCTGCTTTGCTTACTTTTTAGTATCAGTTACAGTTTCTGGCTATTAATGGACAAGATTGTAAGTGTTTCTCACCATCAAAAGCCTTCTCTACTAGATTTCTGCCACTGGGAGCCTTCGACAGAGATGGTGGTCTCAGACACTTGAATTCGGGTCAACATAGGTCCCATGCTGAATAGGGCTGGCAGCCCTCTCCTACAGAGCCAGCACCAGGAGCAAGATCTAGGCATCCTGAGGCATTGTAATTTCAAGTAATATGTTTTCTTAATGGGCCAAGAACGCTTTGCCTAATTTTGCTTTCAGTGCGTGGGACTGTTATTGCTCAGTGGCCTCACACAGGTGTTTAAGCATTTTTGTGGTATGATTTTTCAGTAGCGGCATAAGGTTTTATTGACTGTTACCTATAGAGTAACTTCAGAGGAAATGAGCATTCTCAGTTGGTTGTGATGGATGCATGTGTAGCCGCGGCAGAAAACTCAGGAGCTGGTGACCTCTCTGTCACGGTCAGTTGTATTTTGAGTAAGAGCAAAAAGTAACTGAAAAAGGGCACTGCTTTTCATGCAGTAAGAAGAATTAGGAGGAATGAAGTTACTGATCTATTTCTTTTCCCAGAAAACTTTTAGTTTCTCAGCTCTAATAATATGAACATACCAAGGACAGTTGAATAGGTCAATTAAATTCCAGTGTTTGTGAGGATACTGGGGTATGGGGTTTATTTGGCCTATGGATATGCATTACATGGCAGACCAGGGGACCCTGGTCCCTGTTTGGCAATCTAAATTATACAGCTTTTGCACAGTTCCACAGTAAGTCAAAACTCGGGTGTGTAACAGTCATATCTCCTCAGTGCCATCAGCCTGTACCCTCCCATCCATACAACTCAAACCCAGGTACCCAGCCATTTGGAAACCCATCACCCTCCAGCTGGACCCACTCAAGGCATGTTCCAGGGGCCATTCTTCTGGACAATATCTGAGACTGCGCTGCAGTGTCCGCAGCAATGGAAACGTGAGTTATCTGATCAAGAAAGATAAATACATCTATTTCAGAATACATAATCTTACCCCATATGTGAAGTTGTTTAACCATTAGCAAGTTGTCAAGCATTATTGAATGGAATTAGCCTCTTTATTTCTGGTCAGGATCAATCTTTTTTTCCCCTTCCCAGTACAATGAGCGCTTACATGTTACACATTGCAACGCCTGGGGCAGATGACACTTGTGAAAGGGCTTGATGATCAATTCTGATACAAATCTGACATGAAGAGACTTGAGAGAATCTGGATCAGACGATCAAGGGGAGAAATAAACCCACATTTAATGTCGTGACACTCCTAAATATCTGTATGTGTTACATCTACCTCAAACGTGTTTGGATCCAAAAGCAAGCCTCACTCACAAGGACGCTGTATGGAATGGTACATGGACAGAGTACAAGGGTAAGGGTAGCATTTCACATGCCCTTTCTGGATTGAATATTGTGGAAGTGGGATTGACAGCCCTTCAGAATGGAGTATGATATTAATCATAAAACCATGGGATAGAGAAATGCTAACAGCCTCTTGTCCACCGTGGTACAGAGACCAGAGGCAGAAGAAAGAATTTGTGTGATTTTTATTCACTAAAAAACCTCTGTTAGATTTGCACCTCCGATTCAGAGATAAAAGTGAGACCTATTACCAGTCCCAGACCTTGGAGCCATGCCTTCATTTACCACCAGTCGGCTTTGCTCCTCTCCTTTTTTCTTCCCCAGCCTGGCTGCATATGAGTATTCATGAACACTCTTTATTATTTCTCCCCTCACAGTTGCTTTTTTCTTCCCACACCTGCCAACATTAGCTTCATTCTTTGAATCATGCTGCTGTACAGCCTAATGCATGTGATCTCCATGCCAAGATGTTATTTAATTTCCCAACAAAGTTCTTTTGGCATGGAATGAGCCAAGCAGTAAGAGCACAGGAGGGGAGGCATAGACCGGGGGTGGGAAGAGGAATGGGAAGGAAGAGGGACTCAAATTTACGTTGCCTCTGGCTTCCTGTACCAGAGTTGTGCCGCAAGGGGCTGGGGAGCAGTGTGGTTGGGGTGGAAATGGCAGCAGGGGGTTCATCGATGGCAGGTTGCTGAATCAGGAACCCTGACACTTGTGAAGTACTCTGTCAGGAACATTAAGTATCCAAAAGTGATAAAGCTTCAATTTGCTAGTCCATTAGACTAATTACTGCAATAATTAAGTAACTACTTGATTAGAACTAATGGGTACCTAATTATCCAGGAGAAAAGTATCAGGTGGCAATTATCAGGTGGCAATTAATAGACTGGAGTTAATGTCTTAGCACTGTCTTTGTATGAATTCATAAGCAAGGTAAAGAAAACAAACAATAACTTATTAATATTTATTGGTGCCACAGTGTTTTTCAGCTTGTTTCATTTACACAGAACCAATTAGTGAAAAGACAGTTAGTGTTGCAAAGATGTAAAGTGACTGAAGCAGGAGTTTGATTTTAAAGAAACAGGATCACATTAGCACTTATAAGCAAAGACAAATGGGTATCAGCCAGGGACTTGGTTCTGGTGCTACTAATTCATCAACAGAAGAAATCAGAGTAATTGAACTCAGTATTAATAATGAAACACACAGGAAGGCAGGTCCTGTCTTAATGGGGTTCACTTTAGTTTTGATCCCTCCCTGAGTCTTCATCAGCATTTTCTACGTTGCAGGGGAAATGGAGGGCGCACCTCAGTGAATGAACGGGAACTTCCCGCTCGTATGGGTGGAAGATACCATCAAGAGATCTTCCAGATCAATGCTGCAGAGTCTCTAAAGGAGGCAGATTTCCTGGAGAGCTAATGCCTGGTTGCAATGCTGCTACAAATACAGTTCCCATAATGAAGGTAAGGTGTAGAACTGAATTCCTGCCAATACGCTCTGTTTACCCGTGTAAAGAAACCATAACGACATCTCCATTTCTGGTAATTTCCCCTTAGCTTAGCACCCATTTGAAATATCGCTGCTAGTTCCCATGAGTGAAGCCTAAAAATTGATCTTACCTGCTTTAGACCTCAGATGCTTGGTGTGGAGGTTGCTTTTTTTTCTGTTAGTGAGGTTTTCTTTCATGGTCATGCAAAGGGCCAGCTTCTCAGATGACGTAAATTGCTGTTGTTTCTTTGGAGTCAACAGGACTGTAGAGACTTATGCAGAATCAAAATATGGGCTAGGATCTACTTTTCTCCACTCTCTTCTCCAGATTGAAGAGGCTTTAAATTTCCCAGAAGAAAAATGAAAAATCCCAGGGAATTCTTTCCTATGAATCTTTGTGGCCCTAATGATCATTACTCCTCTTAAATGAGCTCCAAACCAAGAAACATTGCATATGCAAGTTGTCTCCTTATCTCTCTATGGGAGAGCTCATATTAGCAATAATTACTCTCACGAGTAAGAGTTTTTACAGTGTGGTATACAATGAGCTGGTGTTGCTTTTACAGTGCAGAATAAAGGGTTCCCTTAAAAATGTTAATCCTTGAAAATTCAACTGTTGGCAAATCACAGACCAAAATCTTTGATGGATTTATATCAGCGCAGTAAGATGCAGGTCTGCACAGTAAATGGTTTTATGGACGCTGAGGATCTGGCCCCTACGATAGGTATTTCCCCCTCTGCATCCTATGGTATAAATAAATGAAAGGTGTCCTAATCATATTTTAGACTCTGTGCGGAGACACACGCTAAACCATAATGTCTGTATATTAGAACATGTGGAATGATAAATGGAGATAAATTTAAAATTTATAGAACATGAACATTTGCATAAACTGCAATGTCCAAACATATAGGCTGTTAAGTAACAATTGTCACAAAGAGCATAAAAAATTCAACTTTGTTTCAGGAAAAGAACTCAAATTCCTAACATGATTAAGATAATATATCATTTGTTCCTATCTTATTAAAGGCGTAATTGTTGTTAGATACAGAAGTGGCATTAACTCTAATCTGGCTTTATATATGTACAAATAGGAGGGGAGGTGAATGTGAAAATTGATGCTTTTGGTGATCCATAGGCATTTTATTAATGTTTGAATAATAACTGCCTGGAGGGCCTGTTATAAATTAAAGGGACGAATTGAGATATAAATTTTTATGAGGACTAGTTATACATTTCCATTATGTGTTTAAAAATGAAGGAATTACTGTGAACACAGCAGAACTCACATTTATTTGAGGTGATTTGGATGGGAGGGAAGGTGCAGTGAAGGAAGCTGCATGCTGGCTGTAAGAAAGATGTATCTGTCCCTTTGAAAAGATATATCATATGTCATGCATGAACTCTGTTCTACAGGAGACTTTTCTCTGCAGCTGATTTCGCATGATTATTTATTTGACAACAGCAAGTGATGATATAGCAGCGAGTTTTAGGCCACTTAGAGAAGAATTCTTATTCTTAAATCATAGAGGAGTTCCCAAACCCCAACCACTGTCAAACTAGAGTTAATCTAAGAGAGGAACCCAGTAATCTCTTTGGCATTTATTTCTCATTATTCCTCCTGTCTGGATATACACATCTTCATTTGCTGTGCATCTATGGAACCAACTGCATATTTCAGAACTTCTTCCTGCCCTTTGCTGTAGCCATTTGTGGGAGCTCAGCTCTCCTTGCTGAGTGAGCACCAGCCCTGCTTTTTTATTCACCAGTACAGATGCACTGAGAGCCTCAGATAGACCCATCAATGTGCTTTTGCTGTGACAATAACCCAGTATCTTCATTCAGGCAGCTAATTTGGCCCCAAACTCCATCTGTTCATAAGGGAGAGGATAATTTACCCAATACTGAGCCCGTCACTTAATATGTGGGGACCTGTTTTCCACCCCTTGGTTTATTGCTGCTGACCCCCAAGGGTAAACCCTTTTAGATCAAATTCTCCAGGTTACTTAGTGTTTAACCCTTATTTAGAGGTTTGATTGTTCTAGATTTCTATATGTGCTACAAAACTGATGCCTTAGAGGTCCTGAGCTATATTCTCTGTGCCTCAGTTTCCTTCCTGTAAGTTGAGGAGACTCACAAAAGTGGTTTGAGGAGGAAAGTGTTTATTGTAATGATGTCCAGAGAGATGACAATATACCATCATCTGCAGACGTGCTACACTGATGTAGCAGCTGTGCTAGTGTGTGTCAGTGATATTTTAGTGTAAGAAACACAGTACAGGGGCCTTCCATCTTGCAGTCTTTTAGTTTAGTCAATTAATTTCAAATTTTATAGATTTCCTTTTTTCCTGTTGCTTCTCCCAACCCTCACTTTAATCAGACTCATAAAGGACTAGGCAAGTACTTTCTGTTTGGACTAGGCCTGATTCATTGGAAAATATGTTATACTCATGTTCCTGCCTTGCATGGAGCCTGGAGCATTAATGGAATTGATAAAACATTGAGACTTAGCTCAGTCTCATTCCTCATCTTTGAAGCATCGCTCTGGGCTCCACCATCCAGGGTGATTGCTCTGTATGCTTGGAGAAGAGCAGTTGGGAGTGTCTTTTGATGTACAAGAAGTTTTTTGGGTTTTTTTGTTTTTCCCAAGGTGGAAATGAGTTGTTCTGCAATAAATATGACAAAATGTCCTCATGGTTCACATGAAGGTTCCTCCTTTTCGCAGTCCTTTGAATTTGGACCAGCTCCCCAGGCAGTTCACTCTAAGACAGTAAACCTCACCCTGTGTTTTGATAGTAAGATGAATGATCATCTCTACTTAGTACCTTGTCCATTGACACAGTTGATCCAGCTTTCCATGACCTCAGTTCTTTGGGTCCAATCTTGCAGCTGAAAAACTCAATTTGTGACACTCCTAATCTTACCCAGAGCAAGTTCTCAGTGACCATTACCTTCTAGGATAGTAGTACCATGGTTGTATCTATCTATTCTCTAATGGTACTTACATAATGCAGGTCACTATCCCAGAAAGTCATACAACCGAGCTGATTGCCCAGGAACTGTTGTGAAAATACCATCCAACAAGCACTGAAGCAGCAAAGAAATATTCTCCAGTCAATAGGAGCTTTTCCTAAACACATCACAGTACTGAACAAGTGACTAATTAGACAAGTCGTACTGTCTGTTTTCCAAAACTAGGTTTTTTTTTTCTGTGCATGTTATTGAAGGGACAGCTTCACAAGAGTTTCTTTAGGGAAGGTGCAGGGGAATGTTGCAGAGAGTAAGTTCTATGACAGAATTAGCAAATGTATTAAGTACAGTGCCAATCTGGTATAGCAGAAATGACTAAATACCCATCAGGGCCTGTCACTCGTCAAGAAGTGAAATCTTAGACCCATTTAAGTCAATGACAAATGTTCACAGAATCTGGCTGCAAGTTAATAAATGTTTGGAGCCTGTAAAACTCAAACTCTGATATTTGTCAGATTAATTATTTGATTGATCTTATTGTCTGTCAGATAAAACACAAAGCGTTCTAACTTCACAAAGAAATTATTACCTATAGTTTTAAATAAGAAAACATCATACATGCATGGAGATACATCATTGCAAGTTTTATGCCAGGTCATGGACAGTTATTATACATAATATGAAATCATATAACGAAACATGGAATTGTGAAATGTTCAAAATGGGTCACAGCTGAGGTTGCATCTCCTGCCTCCTTTGGGTCATTTCCTGGTTCAGGAGCACTTTAATATTCAACGTGAACTTTCTTTTATCATATTGTTCTCATTAGGCTACATATATGTAAAATGAAAGTAACTCTGTGTACACCAATTCCTTCAGCTTACCCTTGACTTTAATACAAAACAGAGGATTTCAAGACTATATACATCAGGTGTTTTCAGCAAAGTAGCAGCAGCAGCAGCAAATCATAGACATTTGTCATTCCTTGGAGCTGTCTGACAGTTCTGACAATTCATTAGGCTGGGCTGAAAAGAGGTTTAGAAAGCAAAGGAAGGATCGCAGGTAGTGGAGTTGCTTTTGCATGATCCAGTAATAGCTGATTTGTATCATTTTTGGTGATGGATACACTGGTCAGATTAAACTCAGCTGAATTTTTCCCCTTCATTCTTCTCTTTTTTTTCCTTCCTCTTTTTCCTCCAACAGGAGCTTCTGGGCACATTAGTCTAGATTTAGACCTCAATTTATCCCAAGAAGTAGATGCCAAGGAAATTCTTCCTGGTAGCTACTGATATTTGTGGCTTACTGGAGCTAAGGAGAAGTGAAGTGAGCTCTGCTATTCAGTTTCTGCCCAGTGAGGCTTTTCTTTTTCGTCGTGTTTGAGTTACATTCTTTTCTGTGGCTATACCATGACACGTGCCATTCTTCAAAGTCAAAGTCATTCCCACCTGAATGTATGCAAACCAAACCTATAACATAGTTCAGCGGTAAGTGTGTCCATTACCCCGCTTCTTCCACTTACCAATTTGCTTTTGAGACGCGTACACAAGCAATTTTTTGACTTGAAGGCAAATCCTTTACAATAACGCTGAGTCTGCAGGAGAGGCCACCTGGAAAATATTTGGTCTTCCGTGGGAAAACACTTCCCTCTTCCAGGTTGGTAGGCCGTCTCAAATCATGCGACAATGTAAAATGCCTGGATCAGAAACTGAGTTGATGAGGCAATGCTGTCTGGCCAGAGAGTATCCTGAGGGTCAGGCAAATGATGGTCTCGGGGATCAGCAATATCACGGGGACCCGCTTCGCCCTGCAGAGGATGAATAGCTTTCCATCTTCATTCTGTCTGTTTTATAGCTGCCACAGAATAAGCAGTCTGAGATTAATCTGGACCGAGTAGTGTTATATGGAGGTCCTACAAGAACAATATTTGTCTTTGATGACCACTGAAACATACTCATGTAAAGAATTTTAACATACTGCTAAAAGAAGGCCTTGCACACAGCTTTTTAAGGTTTGTTTCCTTTTTTTTTGTTTTGTTTTTTCTTTTTACACAGAAGGTCTCCCAGACCCTTAAAACCATCAGTAAAGTTCTAAGTACTTTCTAATTTGTACCTTTTTTCTTCTCTGAGGTTCAAAGAGCTGACAGCACCTCATCATCCATCTTGGATGTTATGCCTTCAAGTAGAATTGCTGACCCGTCTCAGCCAAAGGCTTGGCAGATTTTGGCTGTCGAATACTCGGGGAGAGCAGAACCAGACTTTATAGCTGGACAATCTCAGAACTGGAAATTACAGCAGAGTTCTGCTGCTTCCAGCATGTCTTTATTGGCCTGAAGTCAGCGCCTTTCTTCTGGAAACAAAGGTATTTGTGGCCCTGTGATCCTACGTGGGGGATTAGGTGGTTTAAAGTAATTGATGATGACACTTGTGGATGATGGCTAATGTGTGTTGTTGTGTGATGTGCTTCCATATTTGCATGTAAGTTGTGTGATTTTTTTTGTAGTTAGATGCGAGCGGCAGGCTGCACTTGCTGGTTTGTTATTCTGGAGTTGTGCATGTGGGTTGAACTGTTGGCATTAATTATTTTTAATAGTGAGTCAGACACGGAATTACAGGATCCTACCCATGATAAGAGGAAACAAAGAAACAAACGTCCCTCCTCTCCCTCCCCTGACATAAGTCATATTTTGTCTCCTACGACCTCAACCGGCCCTTTAAATTTCGTATCAAACATTAGAAAGAAAGAGGTCAAAGTAAGAGCCCTGTTGAAAAAAAAAAAAAAAAGCCTCACAGCCAACCCAGATATGAACTATGGGAACTTGTCATCTTATCATCCTAATTGAAGTCATTCTGCAATGTATGACAGTCCATCATATATTCTGCCAGTCAGTGTGTCATACATGATGTGTAACGAGAGAGCTCATAAACCCAGAGGGGAAGCCCCTTCTTTTTTATTACTTTATTTGATCATTTTCATAAAAATTCTCCTTGCTCAATACAGAGGGACGTGTTTATTAGGCCCATTAAAGCTTTGTCCATTCATTTGACACTGTGATTTACACAGCTTTGCCCACAAAAGAATCCCATTATTCCCAGTCTGGAAAAGTGTCTTTTTTATTGTGTGATGAAATATAAGTATTTAATTCCACAGGTGAAGGCAAAGAAAGGGGAGGTTGTTGTCAGAGGCTCAGAAGTAAACAAAAGGATGCTTTAGGTATAATTGACTCAGAGAAAGAAAACATTCCCAGTAAATATAGAAAAATAAATAAATAAAGATGCTCTTCCCAAGGAGTGGGAATTGAATCAGGCTCAGCTGAACTTTTTTTTTTTTCCTCTGTGTGCCTTCATTAAAAACAGCAGAATTTGGCAAAATTTCCCTCTGTGTTCTACTCATGAATGTTTCTAGAAAATATCAGCTTTCATACGCAAATATTCTTGAAGTGAAATTGGTGGCTTCCTTTGAACACAGCTAGTGCCTCAAATCCCATCTGCTTTTCCTACAACACGCCCACTCATTATCTAGCTTATTTGGCTTTATTTTATTTTTTTTTAAATGAACACAAATTAAGCTATTTAATCAAATATGTACATGATTACATGGCATTTTTGCATAAGAGTTATACACCCACGGAAATCATTAATCACAGATAACAACACTATGTTAAAATTAGACATTTTGCTTTCTTTCTTTTTGTGTGTGTGTGCTTTTTAACATAATATCCTGCGTAGCTCTAATTTCACCTCTACTCTCATTTGAATAAAGCAGGATTGTTTTACATCAAATTATTCATTTGTCTGTAGCTCCGATAATTGGTATTTATGTTTAGGCTTGATCTCAGAGGAATAATAATACAGGACTTGAAAATAAAAATGGAATGGATTGGGTCTTTTTTATTATTATTTTTCCCCCCCCTCTTGCTTGCACGGAATGTCACCATGAATGTCCATTGGCAAACTGGATAAGAAAGAGTGTCACAGTGCAGGACAACCTAGAAGATGACAGGTATTTCCAGGCATAGCAATGATGAGATCAAATTCCCCTCAACCTGCCTTGTTTGCTGATCTTTTAATCAGATTCAACTTCACTGCAGCTACAGCACAAGGTTCCCTGACAATGCATGACAGCATGTGACAGAAAAATATTTTGATTTTTTTTTTTTTGGCCATTTGATGCTATTTCAGATAAATCTGAAACCCCAGCAGCATCTGATAAATCTACCAAAGTATTTCAGTGGAGGTTTTTAAATGAACATAATTGATCTGGAGGGTTTGGGGTTTGTGTTCATATGTTTGTAGTGGAAACCAAACAGGAAAGCTGGGAAATGATCTAAACCTTTTGAGGTTAACATGCCATGAAAGAGCATCAACGACCGAAGAGGACATTATTAAAAAGCAGCCAACCTAGCTCAGAAAGAACCACTGTTTGAAGCAAGAGCCCACAGAACAACACCCAAGGCTGTTTGTGATCCCACAGGGTTATGTATTTCATCCCCTGTCTTCATCTCTCCAAATTTCCTCTGAAGAGCTTCTGAGCTGCATTCTTGAAAAAGAAAAACACCAGCAACTACTGAATGCGTCTTATCAACCTTTTCCCCACAATCTGCTTCATATTCCTCTCACACCCCTGTTCTCGTAGTGTCTTGGGGAAATGCTTGGATCAAAGATAAGAGAGAACAAGGAAAAGAATGAAGCAAGAGACAAACAACAAAACAAAACCACCACCACCCCAAACTTTTTGACTAAAGTCCTTTGTGAATCGTGTGCATGATTACGGCAAAGTTAAAACTGCCTTCTTCGCCAGTACTTAATTCCTGCTTTTAAAATCAGGCTCCCTTTGATCTTGAGGATTGAAATGATCTGGAAATGAAACAGCCATTGCTTTGCAAAAAATCTGGATAGGGTCCCAGACATGGCTTTTACCTGGAAGCCTTCCAAAACAGGATGAAATCTCTCTAGTTTCAGAACAAATTGCAAGATTTTTTTCTCTATGTCTAGTCCAACTGCGAAACTCTAGCCCCCATGTCTGCTGTTTCCCAAAGCGCAGATGTAATAACCTCTAAGGTGAACTGGGACCATATTCCCCCATCTTCTCCCTTCTGCTTCTCCTCTGAGGGTTGAGGGCTGAGAGAATTTTATTAAAGCAAAGGCTTAAAGGTCTGGGCAAATACAAGTTAAGGAGACAGTTGGTTGTAACCCAGCCTAGACCCAGACATTTGAGGGTTGGAGAGGACAGGGGACTAGGGGCATCTGTAACATCTGGATCCTCTTTCGGGCACAGAAATATCTGCCTGGCTTCTCATGGCCTTGTCCCGGTGCCAAAAGGGCTGAGAAATGTGGTTAAGAGAGAGTGAAGCAGGCTTTGCCCTAGCAAATAATTCCCACTGAGAAAGCAAGCACATCAATATTTCTTTGAGTATGTTGTTGGTTTTTTTTTTTTTTAGTTAATATATTTCCATATGTTGCATGAATATTTCTTTTTTTGGGGGGGGAATGTAAGTCCATCTGGTACTTGTATTGGCAGGGCTCGAGCTGGCAGATCCCTACCCTGTGCTCTGTTGCACACAGAGACTGGGACTGCCTTTACAAGGACAGGTAGCTGGTTGGATAGAGACAACTTCTCCTCAGCTGTACTTTTAATTAGATGAACTTCTCAAAGCAATCAAGAAAATCACGTTACTTGCTGTTGATAAGCTTCCACAGTGCCATGTTTTTATGCTACAAAATTAGTATGGGCTCTGTCTCTGAAGCATATCCACCCAATAGAAAGAAACCTCTCTCTTTTTGTGTGCTAAATGGCCAGTCACTGCACACTGCAGCTACCTCCATCTAGGAAGTGTAAAGGAGAAAGAATGCCTAGGCACCAATACTAAGCAGAAAATGTGCTGAAATATCATAGTTTGCCAAGACAATAAGAATCACTTTCCTTTGCATTTGTTATTAAGGAACTGGGAAATAATTATCTGCTTTAATACAAGCTTTTCCCTTCTGCATGATTAACTTCACTGGTATCAACAGTGAGTGTGATCACTCTGAAATGACAGCTCCTGGTAGCACGTTCTGGGATCAACAAAAAGAGGTTGTCACTTTACCCCAGTCACGAACAGTCGGTTGCTCTGTGCTGAGTGCTGGGCAGAAGAGCCAGATTCTGCACCAGACATACCACAGCCTAGATCTCCAGCAGGTCCAGCCTCCTGCAAAGTGGCTCTCAGGTTGGGCACGCAGGGCTAGCTGCTTTGATAGGAGGCTTGATTTTCTGATGTAGCCCCGTGTAATTTTAGCTATGCAGCTTCCAGCCTGAAAGCACTCAGTCCTCATGCTAAACTACAACCTCCATTAGCCTGGAGATCTCTGACCAGCTCCACTGCGAGGCACAGAGCTCTCTCACGGTTCCACTGTTCTTGTTCGATAAAGCATAAAGCATTGAGCTGAGTCTAAAATATTATGTACTTTAAAATGCCTGGCTCTAATGCTAGCCCTATCTTTGACTACTTAATGTGCAAAGTGATGGCGCATACGTTGGCCAGTGGAAGGGATGGAGGGAGAGGTGGGACAAACAAGCAAGACAGTAACTCAGAGTAATGGTATGGAACAGCCAAGCAATTCTTTCACTCTTACTAAAGTTGTAGTCTCTCAGATGGCTTCTGTGGAAATTAATCAATATACAGAAAACTGCATAGCAACAGTGTGGACAGCAGGAACCTGCCTATAAATTAAAGGCAGCTACTGTGAGTATGCAGAGCTATCTGGGGAGAGTGTGGGGCAGAGTCGCAGGGCTCGGGAGAGCTAGGACAGGGTCCATGGAAAGGAATCCTTCAGTAAAGTTCTCATTTTGTCAGTGTCAAGAAACATAAGAGCTGTAAAACAAAGCGAACTGTGTGCGTGGAAGCAAACTAGAAATTTGGTGCAGCACCATGATCTTTTGAAAATGTTATAATAATTTTTAAAAAGATGATGAAATATCTGTATATTTTTTAAGAAAAATAGGAAATGCAAAGACCATTTCTCAAAATGTGTGGAATATACAGTGATGGGTTATTGAGGACTGGTGCAGGGGGTGTTTTTGTAATTCTGTAGGCATCTCAGTCCTCTGGTGAAATGATGTATGGGGCAATCGTCTGGTAGGGGCTGATGGGATGTAAATGAAACTAATTAAGGAAATGTCAAACATAATTAATAAAACAGGTTTAAGTTGCAAAAGCACTGTCAGCTGAATGAATGGGGAAGAATGCCGCCTTCCCATTGTTTTGGGGCTTGCTTGCTTATTTATATATTTATTTATTTATTCCTTGCTCTCCCCCTTGCCCTCCCACCAGTTTTTCAGCTGCACCATTCAATTAGATCTCAGAAAGCTCTTGGTAGCTGCTCAAATTTCCACCTTGCTCCCCTTCTGAGCTGGGGTCCCATAGAATAGGAAGAATATAAATTTGCCCTGTCGTCTTGCAGCCTGGGAAGAAGAAGAAGAAGAAAAAAATTAATTGCTAAGTCCTCGTCTTCCCCAAGTACTACAGGACATTAACATAACCAATTTGCTTGAACTCCTCACTGGCTGCTTAATAGAGCATCTGACCAACTGATAAGACCTGGGTGCTGCTGCCTATGATACCTTGTTATTAGCATTTTCATAATATTCAAATATTACAGCCCCATGATTCACTAGCCTCCATTCATTATTGATAAGTACAAAAAATAAATAAAAAGGGTTTATAAATAGCAAAGGGGGGTGAGCGACCTATAATTATGGCAAGCAAATTAGGGTGCATGGTAGAGTCAGTTACATTTGCCTAGGAGTAATGATGCTCAAGAACTTTTTCTCCCCAGAGACCAGAAAAATAATGGATTCCCTGGCAGCTGCAGATGGGCTAGGAAAGGCTGTCACCCAGGATACTGTTTATATAAGTTAGGCCAAGCATATGGTTCTGTGTCCTGCCTGTACCCACCTCCAGATATTGCAATTTCAATGAAAAGAAGTAAATACATAAATAAAAATAGCCCCTCACTGGAAGGTGGTGGTGAAGGAAAATGAGGAGGAAGGTAAAGGGGAGCAAGAAAGCAAACAATCGAAGTGAGTCTGCTCAGAAATTTCTGTTGAGCAATCCCAGCAGCTTGGGGATCAAGTAGAGGTGTTATCTGTAAACCCAGAGGCTGTTGCGCTGCATCACTGAAGAGCAGAAGATGAAATGTGATTTCTGGTAACACAAAACTTTTTCCATGTTGCAGTCCAAGCCAGGTGTACTTATACAGCAAAGCTTTGAGCCCAAGATGATACAAAACATGGTCCTAGTTAAAAGTAGGAGCTACTAGAAATAACCACTGGATACTTCATAATTTAATCCCTGTGGTTCTATTTCCATTAATCCAATCAAAGGCCTTTTTTCTTTACTAATGAAACTGGAATGAAACACAAAAGGGAGGCTGACCTGTTAGCAGGTGACTGTTTCTTATAAGTTATTCATTAAAAACACCCTAACGCTCCGGTGCTGAAGGAGGCTGTACCTACTTCTGTATAAATTAAACATAATTGAGTTGGTTGCAAGGAAAGAAAAAAGAAGTTATGTTTCCTCACTCTAAACCATTGTACAGCTAGCAGGTATTGGAAACTGTACCTGTGCAGAGGACTGGGGACTAGCCCTTGCATACCAGCTGCCCCCACCATTTTCCATTCCAAGCACCTCTGAATGGCCAATTCCATTGTGGGTACAAATATCTCCCATGTTTTCCAGTCATTGTGCTTTAGATAAGATAGGAATTGGACTTGGTTTGGCCTTTCTTGTTAATGTTAGAGTAAGTACAGAAATGGAAGGGAAAAACTTCCGCAGAAAAACTGCAGTTTGGATGTTTTCTCCGTTTAATTTTTTTCTTTATTGAACACTAATTATTAGTGAAACTGGTTTTGTCATAATATTGTTGATTCATGTAATTTGATTCGTTTATTGGGAACTTTGACCAATGCGACACTGGCTTTTTAAAAAAAAACACTATCTGAAAACACCAATCTGCCTATAAACTTCACAGTTTGTTTTTCAGTTTTTCCAGGTTTTTTTTTTTTTTGCCCCAGATTCTTCCAGCATCTCTATGGACCAGCATTATTAGCTGTACCTACTCTGGACTGCCTTCTTGTCTGAATATAAAATTCTTTAGAACTTTCATGCATCTTAGCAAAAAAAACGAAGCGGCGATATTTATCAGAGCAATCTTCCAACTAGACACCCTCAACAAGCTGTGCCTGGAGCCTTGTCCACTTTGGTATATGCAACAGAAAGTCCAAACTTATTCTTCTTTAGGCTCTGAACTCTGGCAAGGTTTACAAAGTAGACACAAGCTCAACCATGAACCCTACTTCTGCAGCAAGCTTCCGCCCCAGAATATGCTCACTCCTGCAGAAGTTCAGCCTGTGTCTGACCTGTCCACCTTGAACATGCACTCGTCATACAGAAGGATCCTTAGGCATCCTATGGGCTCTGCTCTGCCTTGAAACTCACGTTAACATCATTGAGGAGAAATAAAAATTTAAACTGACGCAGGCTTGCTCCTACCTTCCTTTGTGTTTAAACACAGATGGTTGCTTTTGTTGTGCCGCCACATTTCAGCCAATACAGGCAGCAAAGTACTTAACTGGAATATATATCTCTTCTCCAAACATTCACAGGTTTTTTGTAGGTGAAGTATCATTCTTAAGAATATATACAGTGTTTTCATGCATCTTGATCTAATCCATTAGTTCTTATAATTTATTGTTAACTGCTTGGATATAAGAGCCGTGACAGCTCTGAGTAAAGCATTTAAGCAAGCATCTGCTTTGTATAAATTATAGAAATCTTGGTCACACAAGTTTTCAGAGAGAAACAAAGGTCTTTTACCAACATCTGTAGCTTTTGGGATGGTGATTTTTTTTTATAATTTTTTTTTACTGTATGGAGCTTTGGATCTTGGAAACCATAACAGAGCAAATATATGATCTACCCACAGACTTGTTATTTACATTTGTATTTGGGATTGTGCTAATGGCTCCAAGGCAGAAGGAACATGATTGACGTGGGGGTTGGGAGCTGGAAAACACTTTGTTAGTCTCAAATCAGCTCCTTGGAGGCTAAAGCCCTGATTAACTATAACTGGAGTGGATTGTCTTAATCTGGCTGCTGTTGTATTTTATGTCTAGTCATTCAGGCTTATTTCTGTAAATACTTAGATAAGCTTGAATCAATTACTTCAATGTCTCCCTTTGTCTCCTACCATTGGAAATGGCATGGTGTCATGATATAAGTAGGCAGAACAGCAGGATCAGGGAAATGATACCTTGCGCACACAGAGCAAGGAAGATAGGTGTTAAAATGAGAGAAAGACATCACCTCGGAAGATGACTTCTCATATGTAAAGAAGGATGTTCCACATTCTTGCTCAGTATGTCTCAAAAAGAAAACCTTACAACCAGAAGGAGTTGCAAAATCAATACTATTCTGAATATTAGACTGTCCCAAAGCCCTTTCTCTCCTCTTTTGATCACCAGTTCTGCCTTTTGACTGGCTATGAGATATCTGAAAGGACAGCAGTATTTTTGCTGCTGATACGGAGTTGACCAAAGGTCTGATGTGCACATGCTCTTCTTGACTTATTGCTTGTGCTGCTTAGATTCATTTGGTGCACTCATGAAGCTTTATGCATGGCACATTTCCTGACTAAAACCGAAGAAGTCTGACAGAGCAAACTAATTGAAACACAGTACTCTGCATCTCACTTTGGCACCATCGTTCCATGCCGTAGCCGCACGGTTCAAAGTTAATAGAGTGCCGTGTCAGGGATGCCACTCACCAGGGTGAAATGCAGCGCAATGGTGGACAAGCCTGGTGAGTGGTTTTCCTCCTCAAAAGTAGCGTGGAGACATGACTTCACTGTCTTTAGTACCTCCGGATGCACAAAGGCATAGATGTGAGGGTGATGGGATCATATCAAATCCACCCAAGTGCAGAGCTGTGGTTTAATTTATTTTTTTTTATATATATATATATATCAATGGCTGGTCTCAGCTCTAATTAACCTACTCCCCTATCAGTCCATTCCCTCCCCACATGCCGTCTTTTCCCCTTCCTCTCTGTGATCTCCATTTCACTGCAGAGATGGCCTGGCAGAGAGACATTATTCTATTTAGAAGCTGAGCACCTCACTAGGGGTGACAGGCCTGTTTTTAGGTCATTTATCTAATTGCTCTTTGCAGATAAGAATTAATTAGCCCGATTATTTTTCTTAGTTTTTGGATGGGTTCCCCACCTGGAGAGAAGAAATTCCTCTATGTCAGTGATTAATTGCTGAGCCAGAAGCTTTCTGCCTTGCATTTGTAATAAATGCCGACTGGTTCTTTAGGTCGCATTAGGAACTAGGCAGATTGTGGTTAAAATGCACAGGATAATAAAGCATTTGTACAAACAAGATCACTGCCGTTACATTTTGATTAAATATTTTAATTTATCTGGAGGCTGAGGGACTGCAGGAATCAAAAAGTTTAAGGTCTCCTATTCCCAGCATTTTCTGATGAGAGCCACCCTATAGCCCTTTGATCTAAACCAGATGAACCTCATGGCAATGCATCAGTTTAGGATATTTGGCACAGCTGGTTTGTCTCATACTGGTCTGAGTGCTCGGAGGGTCGTCAGTCTGCAGCCAGCTCAACTTGGTTGGGATAACATTTCGTGAACTATAACAGGGCAGGAGTTTGGTTGAGCTGAGGGAGGAAAGGTTAAGATTTCTGTGTGAAATTATGGCAGGTTTATATCCAGCTGAATTTAACGCAGCAGAAGTGCCTTTCCCTTCCCTTTTATTTGTCTTTCTATTTCCTTTTTCTTTCTATTTCCCTGTTTCCTTTCTTTTTTTTCTTTTTCTTTTCCTTTTCTTTCCGTAATAATTCTCAGCATTCAGCCCAAAGAAAGTGGTGTTTTTCTACAGGACCTACTAAAGAAAAGCACAGTGGCCTCAATTCTCAAGGTGGTCAGGCTAGGACAGGCCTCCTTTCCAGGATTATACAGCAAGTCAGACAGCATGATCGCTTGTGCCCTTAAAACCTGATTTCTGCCCTAGAAAGTTCATGGCAGAAAATGGGAGGCTTGCCATTTGTTTTGCTGTGCTTGTGAACTGTTTGAAGCCCCTGATGTCCCAGTAGGAGAAATTAATTGCTGGTGTTGGAGCGGTTTCTCTAACACAGCTGAACACAGAAGACATGGAGCTGCCTACTTTACGGTGATCACTGCCACCTCAGAGAGATCAGGGCTGAAAAGGCAGAGGAATGAGATACTGACTCCCCTGGTCTCACAGCTGAGAGATGTTAGGAGGGCAGTATCAGGGCATCTGGCAGTGAATGCCTTTGCTGTGTCTGTTCTCCAGAAAAAAAATAATAAATCTTTCTCATCCTGAAACGCTTACACAACCTTTACATTGGAGAGAAGTAAATTAGGCTCCCTGTGCAGACTTTTGCTGTTAGTAGGCAGAGTTATTTTACTGGGGATTTTGTTTGGTTGGTTTTTAATGGAAAGTGGGGGGAAAAAAAATATGAAAAAAACAGAAAACATGACAATTCCTCTCCTGACAAGTTGGCTGAAGACAGAGGAGGAGAACTGATATTTCTCTAATGTATAGGAACGATATTGCATTGTGAAAAGTAACTTTCCATGGAACTTCAATTCTTACTCAAGCACAGCATTTTGAGAATACCATTCCCAACTGTGATTTAAAGACAGAAAAATCTAGTGCTACACTGATGGTTAGTCAAAAATCAATGCTTAAAAATTGCTCCTACCTTCAACTTTGAGCTATAGAACGGCTTTGAGTATCGAATAAAGCCCATGCGTGTCAGATACAGCTGATATATCTCAATACCTACAGAAACGATCAACATTTTTTTACCTTTTCGTTTGTTAAATTGGGAGTTTGTTCTGGTCACCAATACTGCCTGAATTTCCTAACTAGACCAGAATAAACACCCAAGACAGAGGACCCAGTTCTTCTCTTTACCTGATACCCAAGGAGAGTCAGATACTTGAAATCAGTGGGAGAAGAGCTGCTAAATGCCATTTTTGATTGGAACATATTTTAACTAATATATTCCATAGTAATTTGGGAATAAAGACAACATCTCACCATATCACTGGGAAGATACATTAAAACCCATTTTTCAGATGTGGAAATGGAGCCCCTTTGAGTCTGAGCTCTCTCCCTAATGCCACAAAATGTGTCACTGGAAAAACTTCACACAAAACCTTAGCAATATCTACTCATGTTTTAAGCCCACACCAAACCATTTAATTTAAGTAAGATTTACCTCCCCCACCTGCAGTGTCATTTCTGGCACTGTACATGAGGAAATTTAACAATATCAAGTGGCCTGAGTTATGATAATGAAAGATGGTTGCTAAGAAAAACTGTGATGATAGCCAAGAAATTAATATTACAAAGATGAAAATCTTCTTATGGACCCAAAATAATAGATGTTCTGTATCAATATATGACTAATCAGCACTCAAGGATTTATCTTTCAAATTACAGAACATGGTGGAGACATTTAATGCAATATGGTCTCCCTTCAGAGAGATACAGTATGTGACTAAATATCTCCAGTGAGTAATATTCACACTTACTCAAGTACTGTAAATATATCCCTGATAAATCTGGAGAGCGAATTCTTGTAAATTCTTGTTTAACACTGCAAGGAAGCTTAATAACTTTCCAATCTATCAACATGTTTTAATTTCCTACTGTGCAGTTTCTAACTGAAACAGGGCATTTAACAGAGGAGAGTCAAAACGAACGGCGAATGGATTACCGTGCATTAGAAAAGCTTGGTCTCAAACGTGCCACTGTGTTGTATGGGCTTGGGCAGGACATTTTCAAATGTGAACATTTCATTGCCATTATGCCTAATTATGCATGCAACTTTTCATGCAAAAACAAGTGCATATGAAATGTGCAGGTTTAAAAAAGAAAAAATCTCTTTCTACTACTGAGTGGAAATGGCGAAGAACCTGACAGAGGGATGCAGCCAGGTGGTTACGTCGGCAAGTGACATTATGTCTACTTGGGCATATTTCCTAAGGTCCAGAATGCAGGCTGAGTAGAAAAGTCAGTAAAAATCATGCCACACTTAAGAAAACCAACCTGTTTTTAAGTGTGATTTAATACTGTTAACCTGCATGTATTTTTACAAGGCCTGGAAGGGTACAGGTTGGCTGATCAGTAAATCAGCTTTATGTGAAGTTTCAGTCCCCTTGTTTTGTCTTTTAGTTATATTTTTCTTTTTTTAACCATGTGGCTGGGGTGCCTGACAAGGGCGGATCCTTAAAATCTAGCAGACTGCTCTGTGGTAAAGTGCTAGCAGCCACACCACTCAAAATCTGAGCTGCCCAGTCGTTTTCAGATCTTGCCCCAAGAAGAAAGTTCAGAATTAATCAGATCTGTGATGGATCGATGCCTGAACCATAGCTGCTACGTTTGTTACATGAATCAATTTTTACTGAGAAAAATGAAAATACCTCACTTTTTTTTCCTAGGTGTTAAGTATCTTTGGTTATCTACATTTTCCCTCCCCTAAGCTTTTGGGATATTTCCATGTGCTTTAATTTCATTAAATGTATTTATGCCTTTCTCCGTAATCGTTTTACTGCAGAATCTGTGGTCTGCTGTGCTGGTTTTTCTTTGAAGGCTTTTTAATTCTATAGACATTTTCCATGGATTTAATTTAAGGAAATGGTTGGTTTGGCCCTTTACGTGAGCAAAATTATAAATGCCTTTATAATATTCCATAAAGTGTGCAAAGGCTTTTTAAAATATAAATTATTCAGTTATGCTGCTGATGATGCAACTGTGTATATAAACATGATTCCAGTCCCAGAATGGGCATAAACTCCTTACTTTGAATAGTAAACATGAAAGAAAACAACTGAGCTGAGAATTAATGACTCACTATTCCTGTTTTTTTTTTTTTTTTTGCTTTAGGGGTCTCTGCAAAAGAAACATCTTCCTACAAGTGATAATATGAAATCTTGCTGTCCCTCCTACTTGCCATTTTCCTCCATGGGGTCTTTAAAAACTTACTTCAAGTATTTGAAGAACTTCCTACATTTTTCCTATGATCTTCCAAACCAAGTTTCCACCGCTTGTTGAAGACATTTTACTCTCTTGTGCCCAACAGAACTTTCCAGCATTCTCTGCAAAATTTATATCTGATTTTTCTTTTTTTTTCTTTTTTTTTTTTCCTTATTTCCTCTACACAAAAATATTAGATGGGGAAATAAACACAGAAAACCAAGTACTCAAAACATTACAGGACACCTGCCACAGGCCAAGGAATTAAATCATTATTTCTTGACCCACTCAAGTTACTTTTCACCTACCACAGTACAGGGGAAAATGGAGTACAGACAACCACCTCCTTTTTGCCTGTTATTCATGTAATTAACAAGATTGCAACAATTCACAACAGTCCTAAATGTGAATATTATTAATATTGATGCTTCCTTTTGAATAATACATTCCTAGACATCTCTTGTCATGATTCACAACTCTCTGGTGCTATCAAGCCCCTGGTAACTCTCTCAAAAGTTCTTGAGACGTGTATTTATTTCCATCATTTCAGGACACTCTTTGTAAAGATGAATATCTTTTAATACCTCTTGCCCGGGTTCAAGGGGTGACCCTGATTTTTGCAAAATCTCATTTTGCAAAACACATGCTGAGTATATTAAGGCCCTGATGAGATACAGCACTGGCGAGAGAAACCTTCAAACATTACATTTTTTCCTCCATAAAGTGGAAAACTCTAAATGATACTGTTGATTAGATACAGCATGTTGGTAAAGGTCTTGCTAGCTCTCCTGAGCATGTCTGCTTGACTTCTAAATTCACAGCACTAAAATGTTTTCATTCCCTTTCCCTTCACTCCCCACTTAATCCTTAAGCATTTTCACCTTAATCCAGAAGTTTTCAAATGCCCTGACAAACCAGCTAAATGTAAAGAAATAGCTGCTTCTCTTTGCTTTTTTTTCCTGTCAATCATTTAAAACCCAGCGGAATGTGTGATGAGGATGACTCAGTTTGTAGAAAAGCAGCAACTTAGCAGTTGGCTAATGTTTTGCGAGCTGCTCGGCTTCAACAGATGGAATACTTGTATTTCATATCTCGGCACCATTGCTTGATTACAGTTTTTTAGTAGTCCCAGGTACTAACTACCTCGGTATCGGAAGAGATTGGTGGCAGTCTGGTGTTCACAGCTTACTTGTGATTCTGTAAGGTTTTCTTATTATATTCAATAGTTCTGTCAGACAGGTGTTGGAGGGATGCAGTTGTGCTTTGGGGAATAGCAGGTAAATTTATGCATCTTTAAAGAACTGGCAGATTTAGCTGCCTACGTATGATTTAAGGGCCTGATCCCAAACCCATTAAACTTAATGGGAGTTTTTCATTGACTTAGTTGGCTTTGGATTAGCTCCTAAGTGAATTTCCAGTAGAAGGCAAAAACCCAGCCAACAAACCTGTCGATTTCTTGGCACACTCATCCCCTTTTAGCGCGCGGTGGCATAGCCAAACCTTGCAGAGCTGCCCGGTGGAATTATTCTGACAAACACAACCTTTACTTGCAGACACTTTTACCCCTCACCTGTCACTCCCAGAATATTTGATAAAAGCTTGAAGAAACAGTCAAACATATAACAGGATTCCGCGCCCCCTCTC
>VXBJ01003379.1:1489136-1620785 GCA_013400055.1 Nycticryphes semicollaris
CGGAAATTTTGTTAAGAATGGTAAAAAAAAAAACCCAAAAGGTAGGCTTTGTTTAATTAAATTAGCCTCTGTTGCCTTAGAATAGGGAATTGCTGCACGATGTTGGACTTAAGGGCCATACAACCCAGTGTTCTCTCTGGATTCAGCTAAGAGCAGACATCTTGTCAACAATACAAGGATATTTTTCTAAAATACTCTGCTGTTTTTCAGTTCAGAAACTGCCCAAACAAGAGATCTCCACGCACTGAATAGCTCTCAATGTGGTTTTCTTTTCATTAATTTCTCCATAGATTGTTTTTTAAACTATGCAAATACCCCTAAATCTTGTTGCAAGAAATTTTACAAGTTGCCTTTGTGTTACAAAGGGACAAATCTTGTTTGTTTTGAGTATGCCACTTGCTAGTTTCATTTGATGACTTCTAAATCTTGGATTACTAGAGACAGTGAACACTTATTTTCTATTTGCCATTTCCAGGGCAGACAGAAAGTTAAAGACCTATATCCGACCCACTCCTCCTCCCCCTCCTAGGTTTTTCTTTTTCAAGACAAAAAGTCTTGATCTATTTAGCTTAACTCAGAAACTATAATGTAACTTTTCCTAACCTCAAATAACTATGGACCTGCAATTAAATTTTGTGGTCAGCTTGGATTCAATCAATACGTTAGGCTTACTGGACATGATGATATTTGCTCTGAATTTTTTTTTTTAATACCAAAATTAGTCTGACTCAACCTCCCTCATGAGATATTGGAGAGGAAAATACGCCGGGGGAGGTGGGGAGTGGAGAGAAGGAGAGGAAATCTCTATTTTGAGGATTCCTGCCATTGCATTAGTTAATAATGAGGGTTATATTAGTATTCTGGAAGTTCCTATAGTCTCTATGCTTCATACAGAGCTGTAAAATAAAACAGCCATATCCATTAATATGCTAATGTTATATGCTACGACCACGTTGCTCTCTCTCTGAGTATCTCCACTGTCTTCCTATCTCTTTCCACATCACATTAACACTCCCCGGGTGAAATCCTGACCCTTTTGAAGTCAATGGCAAAACTCCCATTGACTTCACTATAGTCAGGATTATCTCCTCCGAGGAGCTTTATGACTTTGCTCCTGACTGCTTTTCTGTTTTCACATCCCAGCATATCCCCTACTTGTTCTGCCTCTTTTCCGATAAATGCTCACCCTCATGCTCTTATTTATTTTGGTCTTGCACTCCTAATTCTGCACCTTTTTTGAAATGAATCTACCAGCATGGAAACGTCTTCCTCTGCCCTGCCTGCCCATTGACTCCCTCCCTCCTGCTACCTGATCCTGCTTAAATTTTGTATGGCTAATCTTTCACTGCTAGCCACCCTTTAGGCATTCTCCTCGCTTTTTCCTACACCCAATCTTCATATAAGATATAGTGAAAGTGCAAGAATAGGTGAAATTTGCCTGCCTGCCTGCCTGCCTTCTCAGACGACTTCAGACAATATTTGACTTTGCAAGACATCTATAGTTAGGGAAATGCTTTCGAGGCATTTTCTCCCTTTCATTTTTCCACCTTGTATTCAGTCCCTGCATTAGATAGACCTGTAATATTAATCCCTTGCAGTCCCACCTTATATTTTTAATTTAATTTTATTAGAGTTGTGCATGGTTATAGAAAAAATAAATTACCCTAAAATTAGCTTGTTGAATAGGCGAAGGAGTATTTAGAAATGAGCCGAGAATAATGCTTTGTAGATAATTTATCATGCAGGCAAAAAGAAAGAGTTTGCTTGACTAAGGACTTCAGACTCTCCATGAATATATAGTGTAATCAGTAAAGTAAGAAGTTTGCATGATCAAGCGCTAACCAGAAAAAGGTCACAATACAAAGTTCATTTAAATCAATAGAAAGTCTCCAATTGTCTTGGATAGAGGCCTAAGTAAGGATTTCAGGATCTGACCCATTGCATCGCATTGCACAGAAACCTTGTAATGTGTATAGTAGTGTTTTATTTTTAAAATTTAAGTACATAGGCTGAGGAGCTTTATACTGTTGACTTTGAATAGTTTTGAGTCTAAAGTCAAAGACCCTAGAAACTATTAATACCCTCCAGAGAAATATCAGCCTGCAATAGTGAGTATGGATCTCTCTTGTTGACCTAGTTTATATCTACAGAATCAACCTACACAATTCTTTTCACCAGCTGCTCTGTGGCTTAGGGAGATGGGGTGTTAATTAATGAGACATTTGTTGAAATTTATAAGGGCTTTTCCTATCCAGGTTAGACATAAATTATGAAGGCTCTGTCGAAGTGGGCAGAATATTGTTGACTGTAACTGTTCTGCTTATTTTAGCCAGTACTGGAGAAAATAGGTCTTCCAAGAACAATTTATGTGCAGGAGCAAGCTTGATGAGAAAAAGATAAGAACATTTAAAGAAAAGGAAAAAAAAAAAGTCTCAGTATGAAGTGATTTGTTTTTCCTGTGTTCTGTACTATTACTTTTTCAAATTTCTTTTTCAGTAGGGCCTTTCACTCCCTGATCTGTTAGGTAAAGCATAATCATATGCTTATGAGATTGTGATCTGTCTGAAACGTGTATGATGTCATAGAAAACTCAGTAGTATCTGCTGCCTGGATTCCACAAAGATAAATACATTGGAAATGCAGACATACAGAGAAAATTTGATAGATTTGCTTTGATTATGTGTAGTTTCCTTTTTAATGTTAATTTCTCACAAATATTCTAGTGTGGGAATTTAATGGCAGACGTGATTGTAGGAATAGCTACTTTTAAGTGAGTGTTGGAGAACAGTGGTTTTCTTAAAAATGAAAAGCAAATTTCCAGTTCTGAATCATAAGCATTGTCATTGTCAAGCTAATTCAAAACCTGACATGTTATCAGTCAGGAAAAGAAATATGTAACATGCATTTAATTAATATCTCCCTCTGAGGGTTTGAATGTGCATGGGAGTCTATGATAGCCATTCATTTAGGAGCCTTTCGGTTCAAGCAACAGATCCAGATCTATTGGTCCCTGCTCCTGTTCACCCTCAATCCTTTTCATTTCTTATGACACACGCCAGGTTACACACCCATGGGCCAGACGTTTTGCAATGAAACCTATTTCCATCAGAAAATGCTGATTCTCCAAAAGCAAAATGTTACTTGGAAACATACCACTTTTGATGAGCTCCTAAGGAAACCCAGGTGGGCTCACCTAAATGTTCATGGGCCTTTTTTTTTTTTTTAATTCAGCTGGCTTGGTAGCTCCTAGGATATGTTTGAGGATCTGCAAATGCTGAATTTTCAGGACTCTTGCTCTGATTGTGAAATCCAGTCCCGGCCATCTCCCACCAAGGAGACAGCACACCCTCATTTGGGATTCAGAGCCTTGCAGACCCAGAAAGCTTAGGGAAGCCTGCGCAGAGCTACTAATTTGGGGGCTTGGCTTCTGAGTTTAATTTTATTCTGGAAATTCGCTTTTATTCCTAGCTTTTGTAGAAAATTTTGTTTCATTTGAAAGTAAAAAAAAAATAAATAGTAATCTTTCCACAGTTATTTTCTTCTGGCTTTTTCTCCAGAACTTCTAGCAAAATCACATCCGCTTGTTCCATAACAGTTTTGTTCATGAGCACCAAACACGGCCATCTCAGAAACCATTCTCAAGACGAGAATCTGAACTATCAGATAGATAGTTCCAAACGCTAAGAGCTGCTGCAAGCTCAAAGAAAAAGGTTAAATCCATCAAACAGATACCTTTCTGAATTACTATTATGGCAACTTCAGGAAGAGGCAGCTTTCTTTCCTGGTTACTAGACCATTAACCAAAAAAAAGCACAAGTCTACGTTCTGCAGACGATGGCTCAGCCTTAGTAAGACATTTCATGAGCTCCTGTAAATCCTATTTTCCTGAGAGACCGAAGGGATATCATGGACTCAGAAATCAAAGGCAACCCTGTGCTCAAATCACTCAGATCATCCTTTGCTCTTTCCTTACCGTGGTCTTCACCCTGAGACTGTGTTTCCCCATGAGCCATGTGGGCTCCTTGCTAGTCCTGTGACTGCTCAAATACAGTGATCTGCAGGGCAATCAAAGAAGTCTTTTCATGTTCCTTGTCACGCATTGGGCCTCCTGATCCGTTATCAATTATCTGTCAAAAGAAGAGGGTGTTCTTCTTCATTAACACATCGCTGTTTGGTAATTAACAACCAGATAGCATAAGGCTTAAAAAGTGGCCTCTCTTGACCACTTGTTCAATAAATATTGACATAAGCACCAGTAAAAGTATGTCATATGGCTCTTAGCTAAAAACAACAAGCAAGAAAAGAGGAGAAAGGCAAACAAAGTGTAGCACGACTTGTTTTTTGAAGAAACTTCTATCAGGTTTTAGCAGCAAATGGAACAATTTGGGCATTATTCAAGCCCAGGTTGCCTTGTTTCTTGTTTCTCTCCTGACTAAAGATGTGTTCCCCCCTCCCCCTGCTTCTGAGTGGGGGGCAGAAATGGGAGGTTACCTTCCTGTTGAAATAAGCCAGCAAGAACTTTGTCAAGGAATGAACTCTTACTGTAACCCACACCTCATTTGTCACCCTGATGGGCTGAGGAAAAGTGACATTTACAAACTGAGAATGAAAGTACATCCATTTCACCAGTCTGACACCCTGATATAATAACTATTTACCTTGAGAAAGAGGGACTGAGATTTCCGATTCTTGTGAATCTTCTCACTTTGGCACTTATTTTCTCACTCTGTCAAACAGCCCCAGATTAATGGAACAATTTGTTCAACAAATCATATTAGCAGAAAGCGCACAGGGTAAAGAGAAGGAGGCGGGGGAGCAGGAAATTTTTACTCATTCATAGCAGTGGTATCTCTGCAAATAAAAATGTAGTTATGCCTGACATTTACAGAGGTACAATGTGAAAGGGAAAAAGTGTAATGACTTTGGGCAGTTGAGAGATCACTTTGCAAGAACAGTAGTGCTCAAAAGGGAATAAGATAAAGTTACACATAACATCTAGATTGAGCTTCTTTCTGGAACATATTTGTCAAACACAGCAGGATCCGTCTGTGTTTAAAAAAGAGTTTTCCATTAAAATTAAGCACCGTTTGCTTTCCTAACTATAAAGGAATGCTCCCTTACAGTCTGCATTTCAGAAATATTAGGTAAAGAATTAAAGTTGGAGCCATCTGGTAAATGCTATGAATCCTTGCTGGCTTGATAATATTCAAGAGACTGATACAAACCCTGTCTAAGTCAATGGATGATTTTCCATCAACTTCATAGGACTCTGAATTGGGCATAGAGCAATCAGAAACCCCACTCTTCCTCTGCATTTCACTCATTTACACTGTATAATACCACTGCAAAATCAAAACAGACAAACAGGGTTCTTTTTGTTTTCCTATACATGTATAGTTCTCACTGTGGAGGCGAGAGAATGGAAGAATGCAACGATAGTTATTCCAGCTTTATAGGGGCACAAATGTAAGTGTAATCAATCCTGAAAAGTCATCTTGGGTATATGTTTTGGTTAGGAATTGGTGATGAGTTAAAACTGTATTAATGAGTAGTTCACTGGGACAGCAAACTACATTTATTCCTCTCGGCTCTTTAACCCACAGCTCCCTGCAAAACTGTATGTCAGTATTTATAGTATATGCAGAGCAGATTATCTTTTAAAAGCCTTTCTTTTTAAGTCTGTGATGCCTGTTTCTGCTAGCCATGAAAATATACAGAGCAATGTAGCATCCTCCCCACACGCACACTCACACACTTACAGACACATTTTAAGAGGACACTCCAAGTTTGCCATCACGTTAATTTATTTCTGTTAGCTTGGTACAGCAGCACTGTACCCTGCATCTTCAATGAAAATTGACGCTCCCTTGTTCCACGTTTCTTTATGCCATGACCTTGGGTGTCAAGGGAAAATATTGCTTTGCATCCTTGTGTTGTTTGAGTCCTGCTTCTCTCTTTAAAGCTTATTACTTGGCACACTTCAGAGCGCTGTGTACGGCAATGAGATATGCACTGTACTGCTGGCAACACAAGGAATACTTCAGGCTATGGAGATAAGGAGAGCTGAGTCTGGTGTGCAAATAATATTTTGCACTAAATTCAAGAATTTAAATGTACGGTTCAAAGATTTCTGGTGGTAAATTATTATTTTCTTAATAAAATTTATTCTTTTATGGCTTGTCCCACAGCCCAGTGAAGTCATAGATCAGCCCTTCTCCATGAGGATGCTGACTCTCTCAGAATATTTTAGGTAGGTTTGTATGCTCAGCAGGATGAATGGGGAGGAACCAGACTTCTACATGACTGGGAAAAAAAACCTGAAACCCCAAAGTCATTACTTATTAATTCAACCATTTTTTACCTGTGTTTGTTAGCTAATAAAATACATGCACAATTTGCTAAGGATCCAAATGAAGGGAACCTGGCACAATTAATGCAGTCTGGATTTGCAGCAGCAGCACAGAAAGCAGAATTTGGATGCTTCAAAATATGGTATGGTTGAGGGTGTTCATTGTCGACATTTCCTGAGCAAACACAGCAAATGAACAGTTGCTGAAGCTAACCTGATTTTAAGTGGCTCAACCTCTTCAACCTATTTCAGTAAATTGAGAGCTTCTGAGAAAATGCTGCTCCCTTCCCATCTCCACCCACACCGCACTGAGCAAGACCCAGCCGTGAGGAAGGCTGCAAAGTCCCTCTGCTGACCCTCCTCCTCCTTTCTCCCCAACATATACCACTATACTGTTTATTGGCTTTGTGAATTCCTGAAGTTCCCTACCCTAGATGTCCCTGAGGGCAAAACCACCGACACGCGCTATGGATGAACAGTGACCAAGGATGAAAGTAATAGAGACTTATTGTCTGCTCCTCCTTGGACATCTCCAACCTAGCACACATACAAATAACAACATAATTAGTTCAGAACCAAAGAGGCTTTGTATACATTGAGGTTCACACCTTACTGATCTTTCTGGACGCATCCCCGTTCCATGGAAAATAAATTACAACACAAGGACTCAGTTGCAAGAAGAAATCTGCGAGAGCTGGCACATGCTGTGGTCAGATGGCAGGTTCTCCTGCCAGTTTGCAACCCCCGAGGTAAACAGAGATCAATCCCAGCCTGGTAGGAGGAGTTTCTGGGGATTATATATATCTTTTTAAGAGCAAAACTCCCCTTTCATTTTGATAGGCTACTACAAGAGGGGAAAAAAAAAACAACCCTGGTTTTATATTTTGAGGGTTTCAAAAAATTGTTGGATATCTTTTGGCAAATTTGAAATATTGTGAATGGAGCCTCTGGAAAATTTTATGTAGATACTGAAAAAAACTTCTGATAAGGGCTGGTCTTCCTAGTCCTTCCAGCATTAAAGCAAGGAGAAAGGAGGTGCCAAGGTGGCTATATTGCAACTGGAAATATGCCATAGGGAAGCTAAAACCAAAGCAAAAATAAAAAACAGAAGAGCCCTCTGTCTCCAGGGACCTGGAAAAGAAAGAGACACAAAGCCTTGATTGCGTGTCTGTCCTTTCCAAAGCGTCTCTGTTTGCCAACATATTCACATTACAGAAGCAAGTGCTCTCATCTTTTCCCAGATGGGGATTCTCCATCACTCTAGGCCTGTTTGCTCCCATTTAGTCACAGATGTAAAGATGGGTTAGAGATTTTTTGACACCTTTTCTAATTTTCTAGTAATTACTAGAAAGCACAACGATTATAGCTCAGAAATGAGCTCTACATTAGGGGTCAGTTTCCAGGCTGCGTGACAGTGAGGGATGTTCCAAGAAACGTTCCTGATTCTATATTAAAAAAAAAATAAAAAAATCTGAATCTCAAAACCTAAAATCCATGAGGGGTGGACTTGTGGAGCACTTTCTTCAAGAAGAGTAAATCATGTATTTTAATTTTGACCTCATTGAATATTTCACATTTTTATTGTCATGGCAACTGGTGTTTTTTCCTCTAGCAATATCAGCAATTCAAACCATAATTCTCTTTCCTTCCCTGGCTTCTCCATATCACTGGATTATTTGCCCCAAAAAGAACTCCAGTAAATTGTCTGTGCTCCTGCTGTACCACTTAGGTGAGCCAATGGAATATCACATACTGGTGTAAAAATGGCTAACCGGGCACTAGAGTAGCTTTCCAAGTCAACGAGATGGATTTTGGCAGGAGCCAGGAATTCTCCAGGTGCAATCACAGCTGTCTGGGTTGGATGTTTTGTGTAAGCAACACCGCAGCCCAACTCTTAGTTCTTTGTATAAACTTCAGTGCCAAGGGTGTATATGAATATTAAAAAATAATAATCCCCAAACAAACAAAAAAAAAAGAAACAATAATTAAGCTACTGCCCTATGTTAAATCCTATGTTCATAAATGGATCTTATGGGGTTTAACCTTCATGGACTAAAGCTGAAGAAACACCCACGACCATCAGCAGAAGTTGTGTTAATCAGATCTTATTATGGAATTGTTTTGCAGAGTATACAGGCTAAAGACCTCTCTCACGCATCAGTCATGAATATTTGGAGGAGGGCTTTAACTCTCAGATAGTAATATTAGTTCTTGTGTCATGTGAGATGGCTTTGGTCATGTGGAAGTGCAACCTCCTGAAAGCTGAGCTCTGCCCAGAGCTGCAAACCTGCTTGTGCCAAGAAGAGAATTTTGTAAACTGAAAAATAAACCCCTTAAAAAATGTATATATCTTGCACTGAAAAAGCAGGAGTTTAATATGAAATATAAGTAGCATTTTCCTTCTTCGGTGACATTCTTTAAAACTTCTTATTTATAAAAAAAATTAGGTAATAAGCAAGCAGTTCCACAAGTGTATAGTAAAGTAAGTAAAGTAAATAAAGTGTAATGAAGATTTTTAACAGATACGTGTTACTCTGTGGTTTTTTGAAGGCGAAAATACTGACAGTAGCTATTACTCCAGGAAGCTTTTCCTGGTCTAGGGACATTCATAATGCCTCTCTCCTGTGCAAATTATCTGATGTCTAATGGTGACAGACGCGTACACACATACACAGACTGTGATTGCATAAGCCTTGTTTCCTGAGTAAACCATGCTGAAAGAACCCATCAAGAATGCTAATCAGAATTTGAGACCTTCAAATACTGCATGATACAACATAGCTACAGCTCTTCATGTAGTTGCCAAACTTACATGCACATGAACTTATATATATGCGCATTTAGAGTTTATAGATATATGTGTATATATTTGTGTATGTGTGCATGTGTTTGTGCACAGTTTTCCATGTATCAGAAAGAAAATCCCTTCTTCAGGGACTGTATTCTCAGTTTTGTTGCCTGTGCCATTGAAGGCATATTAATTCCATGTGGCTCAGCTCGTTGCATGATTCACCTGGACTGTGAAAAGGGCAGAGTAGGTGGATTGTCATTTACCCCAGGTGCCATAATATAGGCACCTGGGGTAAATGGGCCCTGGACATCCATGTATTTAGAAATCCAACATACCTGTGAAACCTTTTTTCACCCCTCTGATTAATTTGGAGACACTGGTGTGAGTTTTATACACTCTGCTCATCAGGCCAATGTATAGAGACTTGCTGAGCTGAGGCATAAATATGGCCTAATCATCAAATGCGGATTCAGGTCTCCCCTGCTGAGCAGGTAACAGTCCAAAGCGTTTAAACTGATACCTGCCCAGCATGTGGTATCTTAATCAGCATCACATTCCTGCACTTCCTCCCTCACTTTGGTCTACAGAGACAATGACCTCAGGAAGACAATTTTATTTTAGTGTTCAAATTTGCCTATATGGATATATTTTTAACTCCTGCATTGCCTCCCAGATGAACACTGCAGTCCCTCTGCAAAAGAAAAAGGTCATCTATACGAAGGGAATTGTAATGAGAGGTCATCAGATGGAAGGTTGAAAACTGAGAACCTTAATGAGCAGCTTAAGAGTTCACAATTTTTTTCAATTTTCATAATTTTAGGCCAAAATCAGAATTTAGGCTGGTATGGAACAGATTTACAAGCCACACTCATCTCCTGCAAAGCACGGCTGCAAACAGCTGTGGTCACCCTGGAACATCCAGGCACAAGCAGCTCATCCCTGACAATGGCATCTCCCTATCCCTATGCAGGGAGTGATCCAGTCCCCAGGGGATGGCAAAACCTTCACCTCTGTATGCCATCATCCTTCTTTCTGGGCAGCTCCAGCTGGAAAGGAAAACTAGTTTTCTCCATTGCTACTCAACTCCTGTTGGGCACGTATGGACTTTTAAAGAAGTCACTGCTTTTTTAATTTCAACCCTGTTGAAATTAGGGACATATTTACTTGGAGGAAGCCTGGTGTCATACTGGTGTCATACTTCCTCAGCTCAGGAAGGATACGGACCTGTTGGAATGGGTCCAGTGCAGGGCAACGAAGATGATCAGAGGGCTGGAGCATCTCTTCTATGAGGACAGGCTGAGAGAGCTGGGGTTGTTCAGCCTGGAGAAGGCTCAGGGAGACCTTATAGCAGCCTTCCAGTACCTGAAGAGAGCCTACAGGAGAGCTGGAGAGGGACACTTTGTCAAGGATTATAGTGATAGGATGATGGGTAATGGTTTTAAATTGAAAGCAGGGAGATTTAGATTAGATACCAGAAAGAAATTCTTCACTGTGAGGGTGGTGAGACACTGAAACAGGTTGCCCGAAGAATTTGTGGAAGCCCCATCCCTGGGAGTGTTCAAGGCCAGGCTTGATGGGGCTTTAAGCAACCAGGTCTAGTAGGAGGTGCCCCTGCCCATGGCAGGGGGGTAGAATTTGATGATCTTTAAGGTCCCTTCCAATTGTAACCATTCCATGACTCTATGATTCTATAGTGCCTGGCCAGAGGCAGAGACCAAATCCCCAGAAAAATGTGGATTTCATATATGTCTGGAATAAGCCATTTGCACCCTAGTTTTAGTATGGGCAAATGGACAGAGAAGGGGTGTGAAAATGTCAATACTTGAGCACAGCCCTGAGCATCCTTCCTCCCATGCTTGTCCCCGAAGTCTGGGGGTTCCCAGCACACTCCTTTACTCCTCTCCAGAGAGTTGCCTTGTCCCTGTCCTTCCCATAAACCAGAGCTGGAGACACTGAGCATCCCCTTCCAGGTAAAAGAGGTCCTGGGAGAGCAGAAGGAGTCTTCTGGGCGCCTGGGCTTTGTTTCCCACCTTCACCCCAGCGGCAGAGCTGGGTGGCAGCCGGCGCGGCAGGAGGGCTTATCTCCAGCTCACAGCACTTCCCCCGGCATGCGTGTGGGAGCCGGCGTGCCACGAATATTCCAGCGGCGGAGGTGGGGGAAGAATTGGGCCAACAGGAAAGCTCTCTCTCGCCGTATGCCCGCACACCCCTGCCGCGTCCCACCGGCCGCCGGCCTGCAATCGGCCATCTGCAGGGATTTCCCGTGGCTTCCGCCCGGGCGGGCGCAGGCCTCTCCATCTCTTCCTGCGAGGCTGGCGGCGGCTGCCGGGCCTCAGGAAGCCGCCCGGCCGTGAGCAAGTGGCGGCGGGTGGGCAGGCGGGGGGTGAGGAGGTGACAGTGGCCAAAACCTATTTGTTCGGTGGCCGCCGCACCGACACGCGCTGGCCGGGCTGGAGGAAAACAAAAGGGGGATGTCTGCTTCAAAAAGGCAGGAAATGAAGCGACACGGGGGACGGAGAGACCTATTGGGACTGGGCTGGGGCTTTTCTCTTAACCTATTGTTTTGTTATATGAAAAAAAAAAAAGAGAAAAAAAAAGAGAAAAGAGAGAGAGAGAAAAAAAATAATAAATTGAACACATCCTGTGACCTCTTATCAAGCCATCGGTAAGAAAAACAAACAGCTCATTCATCTAAAGGCTGAGGGTGTTTTTGATGTGACTGCTGGACTCGTTAAATCCGCCAGGCCAGACGGGCCACAGAGGGGTCGGGAGCATCACCCCTCCCAGCCCCCGTTCGCCGCCTCCCCATCCTTGATTCTTGAGCCAGGCAGGAGCCCTTTGTTTGGGAGGGTTTCTATGGACAGCACTGGGCATTTCCCAGCTGGCCACAGCCCCCCTGTCCCTCCCAGGGCCTCTGTTCCCTGTGTGCAGGAAGTCTTTCATTCCCCTCTTATCTACACACCAGAAGATTTTGATGGTTGATGTTTCTCCTGCTCCATATCCACTCCCTTTTTTTGGACAGACACCTATAATTTTCCACTCCTCTTTTTCTTCCAAAGGAGGTGACATTTAAGGGAAAACAATACCATTGCTTTATTTAGCTCTTACCTATGATTTTCTTTTTAAAAAATATTCTTTTATGGCTGCCATATTAATGAAGAATTGCACTTATGCTCTAAAGTGCTACACATCTGTCCTAGAAAAACCTTGGCGAGTCCTGATTCACATTCACATGCACATCCACATCCACTTGTTTACATCATACCTATAAAAAAAGCTGTGTTCACTCCTTGGATCTTTGGCTGAGCTCTTAGATTTTTAAAGCCAGAAGGGTCATCAGGTCACTTATGCTAAGTTGCTCTATAATTCCAGTCTTAGTATTTCACTCATTTCCCACTGTAGTGAACATAATAAATCATTTTCAGCTAAACGATGTGTGTCAGAAAGACAACTACTCCTGATTTGAAGACTTCAAGAGGTAGAGAACCCACCATATCCGGTAGTAGCCTGGGTCATTCAACTTTAACAAAGCACTTAAAATATCTTCTGAGTAGGAACTGGTGTGCTATTCTGACACATGATCCAATCTCATGGACAGGTCTTTTCCAGCTGCAGAAGAAGGGCACAGTTAAGTGAGTAGCTCTGCTGTGTAGATGTATAAAGGACATAGTGAGGACTCACATTAACTGATTCAACCAACTTTAAAAGAATGAAAGCTGCAGCTACCAGCGATATATCCCTTTTTCTTGTGTGGTGTACAGCATGCCTGCTGGTTTGCACCGGCCTCACCTGAAGTCCCCATGATAAAGGTAAAAGGGAATGGTTCAAGTATTATTGAAATCCCAGGGGCAGGAAAGGTCCCTTGGGCATTAATGCAAGGACTCTGCCTTCTGTAGCTTGGAGGAAGGGGAATTGTCCATCCAAAAGGTCTTTTATGAGAAAGGACAATATGTTTTTACTACTGTATAACCCCACACTGCGAGGAAACCCAGTTAATCTCAACAAGATATTTTACTCCCTGGCCTGCTCCAGACAGGCTGCAGGGATGTGGGCTGTGCTGACTTGGTCCAACACCAGAAAATCCCACATCTACACTATCTATCTTCATGCCATAGCCAGTCCACTGAATAATTAAAACATCAGCAGGAGCCTGCAAACAATTAGAGGATAACCCACAAATGTAGTCTCTTTTGGTACTAATGCCGATTTAAAATTTCCAGCAGGATAATGATCCCAACAGGAAATGTAAATGAAACTTATAAATACATAACAGAATATCATCCATAGCATGGTTAAGATTATTTCTTTAGGTGCTTGGTTGCTACTGGTGCTTCATTTTCCAGAAAGCAGGCCATGGTAAAAGTGCAATGATATATCATTGTGAAACACTGTTTGGAAGCTCACTTGACCTTTCAGTCTTGGTACTTTCTATATTAATCCCATGCTGCATAAATTATAAGAGGGAAGATAAATATTTAGTTTCTTACTGTTCTGAACAAAGTCCCACAATGTTTTCTTTACAGGCTAAAGAAATTCAGAGGCAACCAGGAAGGAGGCAGACAGCCCAGTTGTCTTCCCATGATACTGGTAACACAGACTGAATATCTAATTGCAAAAACAGACTAAGGAATGGAATTGCAGGAAGGTTCTTTGCAAATTTTCAGAGACACACAAATACAGGAGAGTGGAGGAAGAAAGAGAAATAGAAGACTAAGGAAGAGGATTTTATTCAATTCACTGCCACCGTGGTACCTATATTTGCTCTAGATTTATGGAAAGACTTTCAGAAGAGCAAAGAGGATTTAAATCCTCCCCTCCGCCCCCATCATTAATATTCAGTACAAAAATTACTCTCAGAGGCTTTGAACATTTCCCCATCAGGTACTTTAGAAAAGAAAAAAAAAAACAAACTCCAAAACAAAACATACAACTCAGAAACTGATTATTGTTTTTTCTCTGATTTATCAGCCTAAATTAGGACTGTTTGGTAGGAAAATTTTGCCCAGAGGATTTAGATATATGTAAGCAATTTTCCTCTTATTCCCAGCACAATGTTGCTTTCAAAAACATTTCAAGAACTTGATAAAGTTGCCCAGTAGGTCTAACGGTTAATTCAAACCAATTACCCTGAGTAACAACAGTGCTTTCTTTAACTAATTTATCCTTGGCTATCTTCAGCGAGCTAAATCTGAAGTCCTGAAGCTGCTTCTAAGTTCCCATGAAGTTTAGCTCCAGTTTTTGGCTTCAGCAGAAGAAGAAATTGCACAGTGCAGGGACTGTGAGTTAAATCACTATTGCAGATGATTGTAGATCTACAAGGGAAAAGGTCAAGGGTGGGTATTTGGTATCACATCTAAAACTGGAGGGAGAAGTTAAAGCAGAGAAATGAGGAAGAAGGGAGACAGCTGACTAAAAGCTGATAGCCTATAATTTCTAGGAAGTTTGAAACTGACTATTTAACTGTCTCTGCTTTTTACTGATCTTGCTGACAACCTGGACAGCTGATGTTATGGACTTCTCAATTTCCAGATTCTAGCAAAATCAACCCACATCAAATAAGCATTAAATTTTTGTATGGATTGGACTTGGAATTCCCAAGGTTCATCCATCTGCTTTGTCTCCTTGCTTCTTAAGACCCCTTCATTTCATTATAATCACAATATACTGGTGGTCCTGGAGCAGAGCCTTTAGAGAAAGTCCTTTACAAAGAGCAAGTATGAAGCTCTTGAAGGCTATCTTATCCCCTCATCGAGTGTTAACAGGATTTATATTGATTCATTGATGGGAGATTACACTCCTTAGTGTCTTTGTCATTAATGCTTATTGGTAAAATGTACAACATGTGGAAGGTCAATATCTCATCCATATCTTTCTTTTTTCCTAATCTGTTCCCAGTAGTTGTAAAGTGGCTCTGAGATAGCAGCCAACTGCACCAGGGGCTGTTAAAAGAGGCCCCAGCTACCAACAGCCAAAAGAAAATCTTCAGACATTGACTTTCACACACAGATTGGCTCCACTTCTTCCTATACATACAGTACCAGAATGATAAAAAAAAAAATTAGACAAATATTTATACATATGGCTAATGAGAACACCTGGCATAGCAGGCAAACAAGCTAATGGGAAGGAGATGGAATAGATGTGGAGCTCACAGTGTGTATTGCATCCCAAGCAGCTTGTTCTCCCTAGTGATGTCTCCCTTCAAAGAGCTTTTTGCTCCATTGAATGAATCTGCTAGATCTACTGCCTTGAAAGCAGTTGGGTTCCCACTCTACCTCAGGGTAAAAGCAAAAGACACCCTGCTTTGCAGGAAGGCTCATTAAAACCTCCAGGTACCAGTGACTTTGCAAAGATGTCCAGCAAGTTGGTGTTGGCATTTGGTTATAGACAGATGTCTCCTAGAACTTGGGCTGGCACCATCAATTAATCTCATGTTGACCACAAAATAACGATCACCTTATAAAGACTTTCATTTATTACTAGTGACTGGTAAACCTCTGGAGTGTTGCTTGGGAAAAATACCAATTCAGCTGCCAAACCTTATCTGAACTATCTGAACCTCTTGTGTCTAAAAAAATTGGGCTGGAAGTCTCATCAGATAAGGATTTACTCTGTGACTGACTGTAGTTATTGCTTCCAGATGGGCTAGAATTACTGACATAACTGCCCTTTCGCTTGGTATTTGGTATATCCAATTCTGGCTCAGAACTTAGGAAAAAAGTATAGGCGACCAAAAAGATATACATATATTTTACATTGTATGAATTTAAACTGATCTTCATTTTTTCTAGTTTTCATTCTCCAGTCTCCATTTCCTTATCGCTCTTGAGCTGACGAGAAATCTGAATTTTTTCAGAAGGCAGCCCTCTGATCCCAGTGAAATCTTTTGGTGGTGGCCTGCCTTGGTTTGGTAGGAATCACTGTAAGCAAAGGTAATCAGGAAGGGTGGGAAGTTGGTAATACCACCCCATTTAGGGGAGGTGCTGAATGAAAAGCCAGAATAAATACAAATAATTGATTACCTGAACTTTGACCTTTTTTTTTTTTCTTATGAAGTCTGTTAACTGAAATATTCTGTTCAAAAGGTGTCCACAACAACTCAATTTCTAAATATTTCCTTTATTCAAATGTTTGATGTGTACTTGGATTTCTAAGTGTAATGTTTCATTCATTCAAACCTCCTCCACCCCACCCCCACATTTCTTCATCTGCTGAAATTTCTGGAAATTTTGTATTGGTTTTGATTGACAACAGTTTCTACCTCCTTGACCAGACTTTTATGTGAGGAAGTAGAAAAGTGAAATACCTCTGTCTAACTCTTATGGCATAAAACAAAAGCTACTGTAGCAATAAATAAGTAACCAAAATCCTCCAGAAAGGAAGCATCATTGGTATGAGGGAAGAGACAGGCCCTGATGATGGGCCAGGACTCTGTGAGAATGAGAAACTTGCACTTTGCATCACAAGTGCAAGGATCCAGAGAGGAGCTGAGATTGTTTGGATGAGTCTTTGCTTAAGCCATGTCAGAAGCACCATGTGGTTTTGAGCATCTTCATGCAGGTCCACCTAGTGATTAGGAACAGAGGAATTCCCAACTGAGCACAGGTCAGTCGTCCTTCTAGTTCTCTAGCCTGTCTCTGACAGTGCCTATTTTGAAAGATGAACTGTGCAGTAGTTCCCCAAGGGAAGTAGTGGAAGTCCCACGTCAAGGGACTTTTACAACTAGACCAGACAAAACACTAGAAAATGTACTGTAGCTGTAGTGAGCAATTCTGCATCAGCAGGGAGATGGATTGAATGATCTAATACAGCTCTTCCATCTGCAATTCCTGTGAGTCTATGAATTACATTTCTGTGTGGCAATGGAGCAGAGTAAATACAGTGCAGAGCAGCAGCATCAGCTATCTTGGTATCTCAGTAACAGTAACAAGAGTAAATTAGGCAGACAAATTCCAAAAAGGGATATATTTGACTCTCCAGTTCTAAATCCATCTGTTCAAACTGGCTGTAGTACAGTATGCTACTGCTAATTTCTTAGTGGTTCAGGCTGGATAACAAGATATTTTATGACAGGTATTCTATTAGCAAAGACCTAAACCATCATTACTTCACATTTTGTTGCACAGAGTTAGTGTGTCCTAATTCAGCCAGCACATTTTGGATTAATACAAAGGGTGACCAAGCTATCTATGGTCTCTGTGAATATTAACTTTAACCATATGGAAGGATCTTGCAAAAGTAGACTGTAAAAAGGGAAAAATATGTCAGTTTGAGATACAAAGTGTCTTCTGACATTAAAGGCAAGAGTGGAGGGGTTGAAACATTTTATTACTAGACAAATGAGCTCAAGCTTCATCCTGGTCCTATGCCCAGATGAACCAGACAAATGAATTCATCGAACAGTTGGGTGGGTGTCAAAGTTAACCAGATGTCAGATTAACCACACATTTCTTTTGTGCACCCAACCAACACCAGTGGGTCAACTGGGCTTCAAAAGACCTCTAACGTTGTTGATTAGTTTGGGAAAGGGAAGTATCAAACATATCAAACTTCACATTCAACACTAATCTCTACTGAGCTGCATTATATGATACATATTTCCATAGAAGCATCACACAAATAAGGGCCATATACAGGAATGTTATGCAGATGACCAAGTCCAGTGTTTCACTCTGATACATTTACTTAATAGATGAAGTTTCTCTAGCAGTCAGGAAGATACTTTTAGTTGTTTTTCATAAATCAAAAGGAAAGCAAGTGACCTTTCTTTGCAAACTCCTACAACCCCCACGACCAAAGGCTTTCCTCATCACTGTTCATTCCCTCCCCTCACAGCCATGATCCTTCCATGGCTTTTCTCAGTTATCTTCATTATATGTTACTTCATTTCCTGGATTGATAGCATGATGTTTCTGCCACACTTGTGGGATCATATCTGATCCATCATGTGGTCCCAAAAAGCCTTGCTCCCAACTAACTGGCTTTTGACACTAGGTTCTGAGAGAATGCAAGACAGAATTAACTCCACAGCATCACTTTCAATGGCAGAGGCCTACATCACTAGGGGATTGAATAAGAATGGCCAACCTCATTAGATTTCTGAGATTTTGTCATGGTTTGGGCTAGATTGGCCAATGACAAGACAACACACACTCTTCCCCTACCTCTTGCTCCAATGAAAGGAAGAAGATAGACAAAAAGACTTATGAGTTTAGAAAAAAACTAAATTATTTTAATGAAATATTAATAATAAAATAAAAAGGAAATAATGAAAAAGATACAATGTATACAAAATCATACCAAACTTCCAAGGAAGCATCACAAGCAGACACTCAGAAAGTTCCAGACTGGACTCTGCAACAGAAGAGGACTAGATTCCAGAACATTCTGATGGGGAACCTCCTCAGATGCCAGTCATTGAAGAAAAATGGCCATCAAAGACAAACAGCCCATCAAAGACAAGCCAACCTGATTCTCTACATCCCTCAGGTTTTATACTGAGCATGGCAAGTGCATGGAATACCCTATTGGTCAGTTTGGGTCACCTGACCTGTCCACACCTTCCCACAGGTGCAACCTCTCCAAAAGGTAAACAACCAAATCAGCTGACCTTGGTCGCCACACCAATAAGTAAAACCTTCTCTCACTGAACAGAAAATTGGCTCTGCTCCACCACAACCCAGGACAGAGTTGACATGATGTTTGAAGTTCTTCTGTTTCGAGTGCAAATAGTGTGATTTGGGAGGAGTGATTATTACTGGATCCATGCACAGCTATGTAGACCTACCCATATAGGGTAGGTGTGCTCACAGCACACCAAAAAAGAAGGGCTGGACATTTATATAGGACATCATTTGAGACTGTATGGCTACATATATTTGTGCGTGTGTGTATTCCAACCAGACCACTGAATGTGCAGGTTTTTACTTGTCAACAGGCCTTCATGAATACCCTGACTGACTATTCATGAAGATACTGGAGAATTCAGTTTCATGACATTTAGACCTGTTGACTTATTCATTCTGAACTGCAGCATCGTTTCTTCACTAGTTTTCATTCATTTTTCCCTTGTTTAAAAAGTTTCATTCACCCAGTCATAAATAAGTAAGTAAATAAATAAATAACCAGCACGTGGCTTGGGTAACCAATTCCACACCTTTGTGGAGAATGAAATTGAACTGTTTATAAATAAACCATAAACTGAAATGTGTTTGCATAAACCATTTGATAAACACTTAGGAAAAGAGCTATTGGGAAAAAAAATCTATCTTCATATTTTTCCACTGTGAAAATGAAAACAATTTTCGAGGAGGGGAAATATTTGCACCTTTCCCTCTATTTTTGGACTCAGCATAAAATCATTAATAGAAAATGTTGAAATTGATACGAGATTACTGCTTGAGCTTAATAGTGAAAAAAGTTTTTCTGCTAATGCTAAAAAAATGAGTTGGTCAAGTTTATTAGTGTGAAGGGGGACTGTCTGTCTGTAGCTGTCTCAAGTTTTGGTGCCAGGTCTGGACAAATCAGCCAAATCCTCTTGACAGTCACAGGAAAGAGGGTCCTTTGTAGGACTACCCAGCCCAGCCCGAGAGATGTTTGCAGTAGATGGTATGAAGACAGAGAGACAACCTGGACAAATAGTTTTGACATCTAGCTGTTGGTTGGCTAAGGCTGGACTAGAAGAGTACCTCTATAATGTCCTGTTAAACCAAGATAACATTTGTTTCTGATCTTATTTCCAATTTTCGCTCAACTACCAAAGGACCTATGAACATCAGATTAACGATAACTATATGAACCCAGTAATAACAAAATGCAGCATCCTTGCTACAGCTGTAGAACAAATGCCAACATTTAATAATTAGATGTTTATACTGACATTGTATCTGTTTTATACCTGGATTTACTAGAAAGGAATCTACAGTTACAACAAACAAATTGTTTGTGCAACTTTGAGGCAAAATAGACTGCCAAAGCCGCTGAACTCAGTAAAGATTTTTATTACCTGTAGGTTTCTGGATTAGGCAAGGCATATCCTGAGAGGTTTGTACTACAATATAGCCCCCAAACTTAAGTGTTGTGACATTAGCAAGTAGCTTATAATTAAAGTATGTTGCCATTTCACCAGGCTTTCATTTATAGGAGAAAGTGCAAATTCTATTCTATGTGAACTTTAGATACATCCAACTTTTTTCTTTGTTCTTTTCTTTAAAGCTTTGCAACAAATGCATCTCCATATGCTTATATTAGTTAATCTAGTATTAAACATATTGGCTGTGCAAAATGTTGGCATGCATTAATAAATGTTTTCATTTTTTTATTCTTTTTTTTCCCCCTTACTTTAAATTCTTCCTTTGACTACACAAGCAACAGCTGTCTAGCTTCCTGTTCAGTACTGGATCTAATGCCTCTACAGAAATCTAGGTCAAAACACTTGGAATGCATGAATATCAAACAGAGTTTTCAAAACAGCAAATGAATACATCTTTAACTGGTGACATTTTCCTGTAGCATATGGCTGCAAGCTCAGGGGACTGCATGCTTTTTTGATGAATATGTTCCGTCAAAAACTAAGGAATGGCAGTGGGCTTATATCACCTTCTGTTTTGCCTTATGAAATGATAATGCAAACTCATAAATGGATACTGCTATCACAAGACTTCTGCCTTTTGTCCAATCCCAAAGTAGTACAAGGCCTAGTGGTTAAGAGCCTAACTCTTTGGTCATGTTAAAGTATAAAAGATAACTGTCAAAGATGCTTTTTTGTAAAGCACTTGCCCATGTCACAGAGGGCACGAGATTACCTGCATTTCCATACTAGTGGAAAACAGCAACATACGGTAGCAGGAAAGATATACAGATTAATTCTAAAATTCTGCGAAGACATGAAACCATGCATATAATTTCTGCAGAAGAATGGCATGAGAGAAAAAAGCTAATATTAATATAGTTTAGTTTGCCAGCATAAACAGGCAGGGAAAGTGGTACATTTTTAATGATCGAAATAAGAGCATAAAAGAATAAACTAAAATTAAAGTGCCGGCATCTCAATAAACCCCATATCAACACTAAAGTGACAGTCCAAAGAAAGCTGCTCTAACAAGCTTGTCTGTTATTCTCTGAGAAGAAAGCATGGGTTTGGCAGCAACACCAGAGCCTGTTGAATAATTAACCAACTACCGATTCTGACCAGTAGGAAATGATGGAACTATTATTTCTGATCATGTATTCACCTTCTCAAACAACAAAAAAATATTCATACCTAGTATCTCTTTAGGTTGATGAAGCAGGTAGAAAATCGTCTAATTAAATGCTCTCGAATATTCCGTAATACCTAGGGCTGGAGGCAAAAGTCAGCTGGAAGCATGGAGGGGCTCACTTGCTGGACTTACAGGGGATTGTGCAGGGGTTGAAAATATGATTGTGGCCAAGGTCTTTGCAGGTTCTGATTCCAGTGCCCTGTGGGATGCAACAGGGCAAACAAATGCTGAATCCAGGGCATTTAAGGCATCCAGCAGGTTTTTTTGTCTGGCTCAACGCTCATAAAGCAAATGTGAGAGCTGGGCCCATCTAGATAAGGTATGAAACTGCATTTTTATAGGGAAGCCTGATTTTAAACATCTACTTGGGTAACGTAAAGGCTCTGTGTTGCTGAGTAAGTATCAGAGCTTCCTGTGTAGTGTGAAGTCTCTTTTCAGTTATGTAGACCCCTCCACACTTTCCGCTGTCCTTCATCTCCCTAGCTTCATATGAAAACAACCAACAATGCAAATTTCATTGTGTCTTGGATATTTCACTGGTCTCACACCACCTTGCTGGCTCAGCCTGTAGCTCTGGGCAGAGGCTGAGGAAATAGAGGCTGAGAGGGAAAGAATTTCAGAATTCAGTAGATTTTGAATATTTTTTTGAAGAGCTCTTGTAAACAAAGCCAGTTTACTGAAAGATGGAAGGATGGACAACTTAAATGTACAAATAAATAATGGCTATCAATAGCCTCCTGTGCACTCCTCACCATTTATAGGAAACATACCTGTTTTTAAAGCTATTTCAGGTAGGTGCTTGATAAATCTTTTGCAAAAAAAGTAATTGGTTAAATAGAAATTAAGAGCATTGATCTTTTCAAAATAGATAGCTTTATTTCCCCTTCATTTTTCTGCCATTTCTAAGTGCAGCTTTGGAAATGCACGGTCTCTTTTTTCCCTGCTTTGTCTCCCTTGTTGTCTTTTATATATCTTATTGTCACTCAGGTCAAACTTAATTACATTTAACCCTAGAAGGGGAACTGCAAGTGTTTAACCTTCACACTAACAGCAAATGTATTTCTTATAAATATCTCTATCAACATAATATCTATAGTAGGGCTTAACTGATTAAACTATGCATGTATTTGGTCACTGGTGATCCTTTCTTTGTGTCATCCAATGGTCCACTTAATAATATCTCCCTGGCTGATAAATATTAACAATTTAGCCCAAATTATCCATTTGAATTACTGTCCTTTATTTTAGCAACATAAAAAAAAAAAAGGCCATTTTTGCAAAACCTTTCTGAAAAGTTAGATGAGATTTTTTTTAATACATTATCTGCATTTATGATGCTGCAAATATTTATTGTTGTAATGTCTTAACTTAGGTACATTTGTCTCATCAGGAAATTGTAAAATTTATATTAAATTGATATTAGGCAAATGAACCAAAATGCCGGGTTGGTACAGGTTGACAAGTAAAATATCAAGCCATTTCATTTTGAAGATGAAGATCTATTTTCTCTGAAATCTGCAGGAAAAATAATACCACTTGTTGTACTTTCTTTAGTTCTAGAATTTCTCTATTTAAATTAAATGAAAGGATGTGTATACTTATATATCTGTCTTGCTATGGGAAAGAGAAAGATAGTAGAGCTGCACAGCTAACTGAGCAGGGACAGTAATGTTTGAGCTATGAAAGCAAAGCTCATTTATGTTCTAAGCTTATTTTATTTTTCTTAAATCAACATTAAGAAGGAAAACTTGAGATATTAATTACCCGTTTACTGCCAATGTAGCGGAAAATGTAATTTATAGACCACTTGCAAAAAAGTGCTTGCTTAATTTAAGAACTCAAATTATTCAAATAACATTTTGAATTTGATTATTCGTATAATTGAAATGTTGCTCTCGCAGCCTTGAATTGCTTCTCTGAGTTACAACCTGAGCAACGGTTAACTAAGACCTCACTCACTGTGGATATCATCGTGAATGTGAGCAGGAAAGGAAGAGAGACTAAGCCAATGTACAGTATTCACCTGGAGAAATTTACAGGCAAAGCATCAAGGTTTAATTTGAATTTGGGGTTTCCACAGCCTTTAGCAGCTCTATACACACAGAGCTGTTGCTACTCCCTTTATTTTTCCACAGGGACCAGGATCAAATTAATTTGTTCCAACAAATTTGCATCCCTGAAATGACTGATGTGAAACAACCAAATCATCTAACTCTGAATTGGCTGATTGTGCCTTTGACCAAGCGCTGGTCACTGCATTGTGACCAAGGCACAACCGAGCTTGTATTCTGGTCCACCACCTCCAAAATTTTGGAAATGCGGCTGTATAGATGTCGATCTGAAGTTTCCCCAGTCCTTCTCTAAGACCTTCCTGAATCTTTCCAGAATCGGGCCACTAAATATATTCTGTGAAAAATTTACACTGAAAGCAGGGATCTCACTTCAGAAATTCTGACATGAATAATATGATATATATTCCCCTTTTCTTCAATGCCAAGAAAAATGGGACAGAATCAATGCAGCTAGACACAGGCTCTCTATTGAATAAGATCTTCATTTTTCTTAGTAAAGATACCTTTTAATTCAAAGATATCAGCCTGTATCTTTTCAATTTTAAAAAAATAAATGTTTCCTATCCTTAGTAAAGGGGAGAATGAGATTAAATGGGATGAAAGATAAATGCAACATTTCATACTTGGCACCTAAAACACTCATGGAAATAAACCTGAAGCACAGAACATATGAGTCTTTAGAGAAAGTGGAGAAGACCTACTTTACATTTTAAAAATGGATTAAAATATTTAATCAATCTTGCATCCATAAGGAAAGAGTCTCACCTGGCCTAGAGCAAGATTGATTCCAGTGCATATCTCAGCTTTTCCAGGATTTAGAAAAGGGATTCAGATAGATCTGTAACAACTACTATTTGTATATAATTTTAAATTCTCTACAGTAAATGCATGGCAATTTTTTTTTCCTCAATATGTAAAGGATATTATAGTTATTTATTAGATATAATAATTAGAAGTAATTTATTATTCCTGGCACAGTTTCCATGTTATTCTCCTTCTCTCTCTCCACCTGTCTGTTAGTGAAGCCAAGGTATCCTCAGGAGATGCAGAAGCTCATGTTTGGGTATCTGACAACAGGATAAAATCATTAAAGGTTTTCTTCCCACAGAAGAAGGAAGCTCAGATGTGTGACAAAAATTCATGATGGGAGATGCATCCAAAAAAAAAAGTTTTATTTCTCATGTGTCTAGGTGGAGAGGAATTGTGCATATTCTTTAACTTGGACAAGCAACATAATTTCTTCCAGTCTCTCAAAATGACTGAAAACGTTTTTGCTGAAAAGTATAAGTAAGAAAAATGAATACCTCAACCCGAGATATACTCAGAAAGGTTAGGAAACATTTACAAACAAGTAAATATAAAGTATTGTAACAAAAAAGTGCCCCATATCTTCACATATAGGGGGTTTTGCTTACATTTTATGACAAGAAGTTCTCAGGAACACGCATTAGTGCACCATGAAAACTTCTTTGGACCCTGATGTTTTTCTTGCAAATCTAATGGCATCCTGCTAAATCAAACAAATCAAAACAGAACCAAAACTGTGGGATTTTCAAAGGAAATGTGATGATTCATGTCTCATTGAGTTTAAGTACCTAACTTCATCAGAATCTGAAAGTCCTATCCGTAATCAAGGACTCAGTGTATAACAAGTTAGAAGGTTTTTAAACGACAGATGAGCTTTGAGAATTATGGATGAAATTAAGTAGAAGCTTTTTTTTTTTTTTTTCCCAAATTCTCAATGTCTCCAACAACTATGCTTCATACTTTGCTGCCGAGAATATGAAACACTTGGACAGCCAATGGCATAATGTTTTCTGTTAGTTTTTTTTTTCACACCCTTCTTTCCCAGCTTGTCTTTTCTTGTCTAGTCTTTTCTTTTCTAAACAAGTCTAATTCACTCTTCACATTTCAGCTTCCCCATCCTCCAATCTTTATTATTCTTTCCTTCTAGTCAGCCTGCCTTTCAGCTAGGAAAAAGAGGGGTTAATAAAGCCATGATTAAGCTGTAAAAGGCTGACATTTAGATATCAACTTTGAATCAACAGCTAAAGTATTAGTGGAAATGATTTTTTAATTTTTTTTCTAACTTTGGCACCTTCTGCTGCTTTTTTTATATTCCACTTTTTCAAGGTGCAAGGGGACAAATTACAAGTTAAGTCGCTACATCCCTGGCCTTCTCCCATTGTACAGCCGACTTCAAGTCTCCATGATAAGCATTCAGAATCTTTTTGCTCTGAAAAGCTAAAGGTGGAGTTATTAAACACAGTGGAGTGGCTTATCTCGGGTGCATTTTCCCCTTGCTCGCAGGCAGCCAACTGAGGCGCGAGCCAAACTAGACAGAGAGAGACGGAGGAGAGGAGAGAGGCGGCACAGAGACCCCATTAGCGATTCCCCCGCCGTGGTCTGAGTGGCAGCTGGGAACAAGGCACTAACTGTTTGCCCATTGCCCATTCTTGTGTTATTGGGTAAAATAAAAGTTCTTTTCTATGAGAATCTTTGTACAATAAAACAACTCTCAGTCATCCGCGAGTCAGGGGAGAGGAGAAAAGGGCCTCAGTGTAAAGTGCTGCAAACTGGCACATTGTTTCCAGTCATTTTCTCACTATTCACATATAAGGGGAAAGAAGGGGGAAAAAATAAAAGGGCAGAGGGATGAAAAAGGAGGGGGAGGGAGGAGGGGCGATTCAGGGTATCTTTTGACACAAATGTCAGATACGCTGAGTTGCTGGGGGAGGAGAGGGTGAAGTGTGTGTCTAAGGAGGGCAAGTTTTGCCTGAAAGTCTCCAGCTGAACTCCTGGCCACGTGCTTTCTCCAGCTCTGACTTTTTGCCTGGCCCTGTTTTCTCTCCTTGGCTAAGATGGGATGGAAACCAGCTTCTCCAAGACCCAGAGGTCGGAGCAATCCAAATGGTGCTCTTCAGAGAAAGGACAAGATGAGCACTTCCCTCCCTCCTCTTGCTGCATTTCTCAGGGTTTTCCTAATAACAGACACACTTAGCAATTTAATTAGCAGAAACTCTACAGAGCTGAAGGTCTGACTCCTGCACATGACATCTCATATTTCCAGGGATCAACGGCATAATAAATAGCCAGACAAAGGTTTTTAATGAAATCTTTTATTCAAGAGTCTCGCATGAACTTGGCTCATATTAGGTGTTTCCACAATAATAATAATTAAAAGACCAAAGAGCCACATGACACTAGGTAGTGCACAAAGTAGGGCACAGAAACTCCCTAAACCACACTAGTGTAACTTCTCTACCACCTGGATGAACAAGCACCTAGAAGCCCTGATTGCAACTTCTCTGCTCAGAATTTTTCTGCTAAGCTCTGAACCCAGGAGAAAAGCGTTTCCTCCGGAAAAAAATCAGGACCTTTAAAAACATTGTGAAGTGATAACACAAGTGAAGACGAGATTAATGGCACTACAACAAAGATACTGGTATTTCTTTCATGGTTCCTCTAAAGCAGAAAAGACAAAAGCATCCTAAAAGTGTGAATCCAAAAGTAAGGAGAACTTAGAGGACTGATAAACAAGTGGTAGGTATGAGTAAGGCATGCTAGCAGCAGACATGGAAAACTATGGCACAGAATGAGGTTGATGACTAATTTATTCTCATGCCATGGCCTGAATGTAGACCCAATCTGAACAGAGAGGCTGATGGATTTCTTGAACTTGCCCACATCAAGCCACCCCTAAGACATGGGTTGGTACCAATGGGATCCTGCAAGTCCCCAAAACCTTCCACTTGGAAATCCCATATATACACCTCACAGAGTCCTCGGTGAATGTCCGTCATTAGACTCTTCCTCTGTAACTTAAGTTACCATGAGATTTTAATTCAGTAGAGGGAGCTGTGGGTGAGAGTGATGCGATTCCAGCCAAGGGAAGATTGATTGTGTTCATTCAGCCCCCACAGCCTGAAAATGCTCCCTATTTATTTTATTCAAGTCCTTGTTACAACACATCCCTGAGTTGCCAAGTCAGTTTTTTTTTTCCTCCCTTTTTCCTGCTCACTTATGTGATACAATCAATCCCAAGAGAACTCTGGTATTTCACTCTATTTTTGCCCCTCTAGTGACCAGTCTGTTTCATGATGGTTATGTGTATTACACTAGAGAGAACTCAGTATTTTATAGGGCTCATATAGACTTGGCTGCCACTTGTTTTATATTTAAATATGGTACTGACCTGGATCAGATACATTCTCAGCTTTGGGATGGTCAGAACCCATGATCTGAGCAATTCACATCTAATGCCATTGGCAAGCTTCTTTCTGTAGTAAACCAGTGTTAAAAATAACATATACAGTGATTTTGCATCATGATTACAATAATTTCACAGCTTCATGGCTGCTAGTTAAGCCATGCATAATGCTAGAGAAATAGTTTTATCACTTGAACTGTCATCCAGTAAAAATAAAACTTATTGGACAGAGACTAAAGGATAAAGTAAGTTCAAATACTGGAGCAGAAGTTTGTGAGCCAGAACTGATCCAGCAGAAGCTAGAAGTACTTTTACACATAAGCTAGTAAATTATGTATTTGTCCACTCAGTAAGTGTAAAAAATGTCAGCCCACTCAGCAAGAAGAGACCGTGTTACAAGACGAGTGCTGTTCCCTTCAAAACAACTGAGGAGTCCTTGTCTTTCCTACCTTCCCCTGGCATTTGAAAGCTTTATTTGAGCACAATCTGCGAACTATTTGGCAAGAGCCGAATTACAGCTGGCCTCTCAAGACTCTGTCCATGAAAACTGAAGCAGATTTCTGTTCATGGGCTCTTATGTTTTGAATATAGGTAGATTTCTGAATTCAAAATTAGGCTTAATAAATAATACTGCCATTAACAAGCTTCAGAAAACTTTTGTACAAACTAAACTAAACAGGAAAATGAAAAATAGTAATGGAGCAAGAGTTTATTTGGTCTACTTTTCCACTAGCTTCCATTTTTCCTTTACTCTTTCTTCACATGTAGTCTATCAAGGCTGAAAGCTCTTCCAGAGTATAAACCATATATTTATATTTGTAACTAAAAAGTACAATCCACACTGATGTCTATCCCATTACTCATCAACACTAACAAACTGTCTTGTTCCATGGGTTCATTTGTGTCCTTACACGAAAGGGTGATGACAGTTTTCAAAAGAAAATTGCAGAGCAATGGTACATGAGGTAAGGACATTCTATCAACTCACACCTGACTCCAATTTTCATCATGTTCAAATTTGGGAAAATCCTTGAAATATGAAATGTCAGTTTTACAGTGAAATTCCTAGGTAAGGTTCCTGTGCTGTTCCTAATCTCTACTTGAGCTTGAAGTACTGTGGCAGTGGACATAGAGTGTAGAGAGCTTCACATTTCGGCTCTATGGCTGGAGGTAGAAGGGTAAGAAAACAGGTCAGACACAGGTTGGGAAAGTTTTGTAGGTTGGGAAAGTTTTGTAGAGAGAGTTGCCTGTGAAGCACAAACACTCACTCGAGAGCTTATCTCTGCCTAGTGTCAGGTGAAAACGACTCTTTTTTGGATACTTTACAATATAGATGAAACTACTTTGTCCCGTTAGCCCAGTCAACAACTTCTTGCTTATGTGAATTATGAGAAACCTTTATGTTCCTGAGCACTGGATTTAAATGTAGTCAACAAAGGAGATGGGAGCTGAACATCCACAACAACTTACAAAGTCTAATTTTGTGCCATTAAAATGATCACCACTGTCATCATTATTATTTCTCTGTGTGTGCGTGTGTTGCTCTACTACGATGTCAAAAGGCTTTAAAGCCAGGAAATTTGAAAAACACATTGAAATTAGCATGCAGCTATTACAAAAGTCTGTAAAAACTTATGGTCCTGTTAATGCAGTGTTGTGTGAAATATTTCTTGAGACCATTTGTCTTGCAAGATACCATGATGAGCACATAGGACGTTAAAAATGATGAAGCTATGGTGAATGGAGAAAAATACCATGTGGCCATTGGACTAAGAAAACAAGAGTCAAAGATTTTCCAGTGTTAAATTTGCATCTGACTCATACATCTATTCAGGTGTGTAGCAGCATGACCTGCACTTGTTATCTTATTATAATTATTACTCAAGCATTTGCTTTGTTATTTAAACTTATACAAAACTCTCCTTTCCCTGTGTGTTTTGGGTATAGAGACAAGGAATGCCAGTGGTGTCAAGGCTGCAACTACAAACTCCGGAATGCTGATCCTTCCCCTGCTGCTGATTTATTGCTGATATGGAGACTACTGTTTCATCTTCCTTAGGAATAACCACCCTCATCCAGGAAAACTAGTGGCTGTGTCCCTATCACTCCCAATAATTTAATGCAGCTAGTACATTGCATGAAGGTACAGCTGGCATACAATTTGTTGTGATTTTTCTTTTTGCTGTCCCATCTTCCAACTAGTTAAAAATCAAAGGACACAAATAAAATAGGAGGGAAATAACAAATTCACCTTTTAAGTGTGAATTACAGCAGGCAGAGCTTTCCAAAGGCCTTTGGATTTGCACAGCTTCATAGTTTCCGAGGCTTATAAATAACTGTGGCAGTTTAACCTTAAAATGTGTCTAAAATTAAACTGGAGAATTTGCTATGGAATTATGACTGCAGAAAGTATACATATGACAGAACCTTCCAGCTCAAACATCTTTGCTTTTAGCTGCCACACGCAGAGCCACCACGGGTACAAGATGTGGTGGTGCTCCCTTGAGCAGAAGCTTGAGAAGTCTGCATTTGTGCCAATGAAACTATGCATCTATAAGCAAACACAAAATATTATGCCATAAATAAATTAATTTTATTAGTGTGATATTTACATGAAAATAATATTTATGATTGCGGTCATTGCATTGTGAAAGTACTTCAAATCTAACTCTTCATAGGTCTCCAGGAAGTTTTGGAAATGCATTCTATATCATCCAAACTAGTCTTTAAACTCCAGCTCCAACTTTCAAGTGGCTTTCATGAATATGACTACAAATGCAAGCCTGTCAATGATCTTTCCTTTAAATTTGACATCTGGGCCCGAAAGGACTAAACTTAGGTGAGAATCATTTAACTGAAAAGCAGTCTTTGAAGAATCATTCTTTACCGCTACTGATCTTCAAACAAAAGCCAGTATACACAAACACACATCCATACAGATCCCCAAATCTCTGAATAAGCTCATAACTCCCTGTGTACAGTGTTACTTGGAAGAGCTGTAGGGCTGCATAATTACCCCAACTCCCGCATCAGGCAGGGAAAGTTAGTGACATGTTGAGTGAAATGCTACACTGTGTTAATAACGGTTTTGAAAGAAATCAGAAAAGTTAATCATGTGTGGACACAGGGTTAAGAAGCAATGTAACAGACTATTAAGTTTAATATAGATATGTGATATAAGCATATGCAGACAGCCATTAGCATAAATTCATGTTACAGTAGAGCAGTGCAGCATACCGCGCGATGGATTTATAGCATACGTGGTGTGCAGGGCGGGCACCAGAACGAGAGAGAAATGGGTCAACAAATTCATAGACACATCTTGAGTCAGATTGGCAGAACCAGGGCAAATGCAACCAGGCTGCTTTTCAATGGGGATGTTGTCTCAGAGTGACTATCTATCACATCACAGTCAAATTGCTTGGCTGCTGTTTTCTACGGGCTTGAGCATGAAGACGTCAAAGTCTGGAGTGCACATGAGGTCCTTTACTTTGCATTCTTACTATGTGACGAGGACAGCTCTCACAGATCAATTTTTGCTCCCTCTTTCTGTGATGGAGATACTGACAGATTCTTCCAAAGCAAAAGGTTCAGTGCTGCTCACCGAGAATAAGAATTGCAGAAGTCTGCTCATATTTGTCTCATTTACTTGGTTTCAGGATCCCTCATTCATATTGTATTGATTTTGCCTAGTTACTAGCATAGCTGAGCAAAGAATCTGCAACAAGTTCTGTGAATTTGCCTCCTTTTTCTCTTTGCAGAATGTCAAAATTATTCATTACACAAATTCACTGAAGAATTCCCCCAGTTTGCTAACTGCTTGCCTTGCTATTTGACATCATCTAAATATATGTGGTTAAAACTGGCTCATGCTAACAATTCCTACTTATAAAACTTGATTGCAAGCACATTTCCAGAAGATGACTTTTAAAAAAGTTCAAAATCATTTACAGTTAGATTGCTCACAATGAATTGTGTCATATTCTAAAAGAAGCCAAGATGGAATAACGGGAACTCCTAAAGTTTATTTATAACGACCAGCATTTTACCCTCCTCATCACATGGTTAGTGCAATGCAGGGTAATTGGTAAGAGGCTGCAACTGGACTTTTGACAACATTGATAGCATGTATAAATTGTACTGAACCACTTGTCCTTCGTAATCCCAGAAAGAGCTTTTACACTCGAGATGCTTCCTGCATTCTGTGTTCCTCCTAGCAATAAAAGCCCACAACAAAATAGTGGTAGGGCCTGATTCAATTTAATAGTGCTCTCCTCACGATACCTACAACTGTTTAATGTTATGAATCCTTAGAGCTATGCTACTCTTTCATCAACAAAAGAAAGGGTTACAACCTTCCCCATGTACAATGTTTTTATTGTATTTTGCCTTTGGGAATTTCCAGCCCAGTCTAATCTCTATCTAATTGTGTGTGAGGGAGAAAGTCTCCCATCAGCTCAAAGAGTCATTGATATTCAGGTGAGATCCAAGCTGTTTTCCAAAGTTTGATCATTCCTTCATCTTCAAGGGCTGTTTGACATCTTATCACTCACACGTGAAATCAACTCTAAAGGTGATTGTCCTTTGCAAACGTCCGTGTGGGTCCAAATTTTGCTCCATGTATTTGCAAAATTCCACAGATTTTTAGCTGACCTTAACTTGTAGCAATTTGCAGCTAGCTAATGGTTGTTTCAACAAATTACTCAATTAAGGTAATTTTTGTCTGTCCTGTAACTGCAGTGCCAAAGACTCAAGCCCTCAAAATAATTGTTAGTGCATCTTACCAGGACTGCTACAGAGACAAATTTAAAATGAGAACAGGAGTAAATTTAATGCTGAAATTTGAGCTTCAGTTCTGAAACACAAACCTTTGGCTGGAAAAAAAAAGTGGGTTTCATAGATGCAAAGTTGTCTGTAATGATTTTGTGATATCTGGCCTTTCCTGCATAAAAGGTTATTCTGGATCCTACTGAACTCTTGGGTTCTGCGTCACATTTGCTTTCTGAATGCTGTTTTTACCACCGCAATTAAAAAGAAGAGGATAGAGAAAAGCTGTCTGACTGAAAGGACACCGATTGCTGGACAAACACAGCAGACTTCTGCTGATTGCACTAGGATGCCAAAGAGCAATTTGGAGCCAGCCTTCTCTGGGCTGGCTGGGATGACTCTTGGAACCACTGCTGAGCTGCTGATTATGTATCACACACTCAAGATGGTAGCAGCAAAAAATCTTACATAGGCCTATTGACATCACGGTTATCTCGTGGACTAGGTTAATATACTGCAGAAAAAGGTTTCTCGTTGTCAGGGGGAGGGAGAGAAGAAAGAAGGGAATGATAGACAGCCATTTGTGCTAGGTATCTTGAAAAATAAGGAGAAAAGTGGAACGGTTGAAAGAAAATGCAACCTCTACACTGGTATCAGTGTACATATTGATTTAGATAGTGCAGATACTTCATAAACATTTTATTGCTAAATTTTAGCTATGGTATTTAGAATTTAGCACTTTCTTTCTGTCACCCTACTAAGCCACACTGGACATCTCTATTTGCATCTATCATGACAATTGCTATATTAGTCAAAGAATGTGGTAGATTATAGAACAAGGAAGATTTCCAATGAAGCCCAAAGGCAGGTTTGATAAGAAGAGCGCCCCAATATTGTCTTGTAGTTGTGGTGGCTGAAGAGCTCAGCTAACTGCTCTGTATTCCCAGCCTGGCTCATTCCTCCCCACCTTAAATAAAGCCCTCCCATCACACTTATTAACATTCCAATTCATCAAAGCAATTGTTAAAAAAAAAAANTTCAGCACTGGCGGAAATTATTCTAACATTACATTTCAATAAAATACCCCCTCCCCTGGTCCTCTGTGTATAAGCAATCAATGGGTTAAGTTTAGATCACTAACGTATGTTCCATGACCCCAGAATGCTTCATCAAATGTACTCATTACCAACTGAGCAAGTGAATGAGTAGTTGTGAGCCGCAGTTTAAGCGCTGATGGGATTGTGTGTGAGCCCCAACGTGGCCGAGGTATTTAAATTTTGATTTTTGTAATGGGCTTTGACATGTTTCATTTCCTCCGAGGGAGCACTCAAGACCTCTGAAAGTAAATGTTGCTAAAAAGTCATCAAGGCAGAATATTAAAATGCCATCAAATGAAAATTTCACTAATGCAATCCGGCTAGGCCTTCAGGTACCCAAGCGAAAAGGGGAGTGTCAAAGGTCCCGCTTCTTTTAGTGAAACATTATTTGTTCCTCTTCACTGACTGTTTCTCCAAAATAAATTATTTAAAGTCTTATTTCTTTTTTCTCCTGGGCCCTTTAAAGTTCAACTACGCTGAGAGGAGATGTGGGGAGGGCTGCCAGGGGAAGGAGGTGTCATATGTAGAAATTTAACAAATCGCTGTGCATGCATCGGGCGCCTGTGAAGATTGGTTTACACTCGCTGGCTGTCTGCAGCCTTGATACGGGCAGGGGACAGGCACTGACACGCTCTGGTACAGGGCTTCAAACAAGTGTAGGGGCAGAGACCCACACGTGTCCGCCTAGGATCACAGCTCAAGGACGGGGTTCAGCCTTAAAAGATATTAAGCACATTCCCTAGGAAATGGGAGGGCTGGGAGGGCCCTCGAGCTCACCCAGCACCTTGCAGGGTTCCTCTTCCTCCCTTGGAGACAAGAAGGCTGTTGTAAATTTTTCCGACCCTGTTCCCCATTCAAATGGTAAAGCAAGAAGCATTCAGAGAAGAGTAATGAGGTGGTAGGAAAGCAATGTGGTGGTGGGTGTAGGGATCTTTCTTTTCAGTGGAAGGCAGAGAAAAGGCAAAAGGGCATTGTGTTCAGGATAAAAGAACTGGGGACTCTGGTTTCACTTCCACTTGTTTTATGCCTGTGTAAATCTGCAACTCTCTTGCTGTTCCTCTCGACTTACAACACTAGGGAAAAACTTAAGCTCCTTGTTCCCGGGAATCTGGAGGCAAATCAGAAAAAAAAACCCAAACAACCACTCACTTTATTTAAGAAGCATCATTCATCTGAGTTTCATTCAAAGTTTACGAGAAGGATGAAACAGAGGCAGCCTGACCTCATGCAGAATCCCTTCCCTGGTGACTCCACCAAGGATATTTGAACAATGAAGTCAACCAGTGGAACAGTGAAGAGGAGAACTGCATCATCAGGCCAAACGCTGATTGACTGAGTATAGGCAGGAGGCTCGCTACAGTCAAACTTCATAAAGCTGATTAACACATCTCTGCCTGATACACATACCACCAGGAAGAGGGCAGGCAGCAACTGTCGGGGGACAAGCAACTATTAAAAGAGGGTTGCAAAACAAGGGTTTCCAAATGATTCATAACTACCCTTTGTAACCCTCTGACTGATGTTTGCTTCGAGTGAAGGGACCGAGTGAGTTGCTTTTTTTCCCCTCTTGCAGCCATTTGTGTATCGCTCCTGACTTGATGCAAACTGTGCAATGTAGTTAATAAAAGCAAGTGAAAAGATATCTATCTCCCCAGTGGCTCCCCAGGTCCCAGAAAAAAATAAAAATAAAAAAAAATTCCCCCTCTGCACACCCACAAAGTAAGCAATCTCATTTCAAAACCCATTCTACCAGTTCCTGACATTGTCTGATTTCACATTAGCACAACGGATGGAAATGGCATTCAAGCTAATTATCTACAGGAGACTGAGCAAGAGGTTTAGGTGAGCTCCAAAAATTAAATTAGGAAAAAGAAAAGAAAAGGAAAAAAAAAAACCTACCACCAAAAAACAGTCCTCCAAATGCTCTGTAAAATCCTTTTCTAAAAAAGATTCAAGCTGATTTAGAGAGAAAATAGCTGGTATGGGTTTTGGGAAATCCCCTGAAAACTGTGTGCCGTCTGGGTGCCCAAGGAGAGGAGCAGGCTCCTTGTCACCAGGGGAGTGCTGGAGTTTACAAAGCATATACAAATGCTTCCCACTTTTAGGGGGGATTTTGCAAACACCTGATTTGTGAGCCATCTGCCAAAGTTGTGGCTCAGACGCGTTTCATCTCAATTGGGATTAGGGTGAGTGATCCAAAAATGTGCGTCTCCATCTAAACGTTGCGGGTCATGTCCCACGACATTGGTACCTTGTATCTGCTGGTATTCAGTATGCAAATGGGATGCAGCATGAAGTGATCCAACAGCAAGATGTGATGGGAAGGAAAAAGATAGGACAACATGTCCAGGAAAAAGAGAAAAGAGGCAGGTTGCAAAAGAATGGAAGGGAGAGATTGGGGCAAAGCTGTTGTAAGAAATAGAAGAGTGTGACACTGTGTGCTTCAGACGTGAGAGTTTTTGGAAGAACACGGCTGGAAAATTATATAGAGGCTGTAGAAGACAATGTCCCAATCTAGGTGGACAGTAGGAGATAGAAACCTGAAGTCATTGGGGATATTTCAGCGTACTTTGAAAAGAGAACAGACCTGAGTTTGGGAGAAAAAGGGTTATTTGTAAATAATGCTACTTCTTTTTCTACTTACAAGGTTTTGTGTTGGCTTGTTAACAGAGCTTCAGTTAATCTTGAAAAACTAGGACTGTATTCAAAAAAACAAAATACTCCCCCTTGGTGTACCCAAGGTTGCTCAGAACTCAATCAACGTTTTCTTTCAGCTTATTTTAATTTCAATATATTTTTACATTTACATTAAGAACTCACCATCTGATAGACAAAAACAAAGACTTTCAGAAAAACAGAAATTACAGAAAAGACAACAGTCAATTTCTTCACGCTTGGCAGTTGTTTTCAGCAATAGTTTCAGCTAGACAAATATTTTGGTTGTAAAAACTTCTTTCAAATTGCCTTTTTGGTTTAAGAGCAAAGAAGAGTAAAAGTCAAACTGACCAAATTGTTTCTTTGAAGAAGCCTAAGAAAAACTCAAATGTTTTGTTAATTTTCAACTTGAATTGTGCTGTTCTCAGTATTCTCAGTATGCTATAAGTTGATTAAAATAAAGACTTCCCAAGAATAAAATATTTCAGTGTGGATTGTTTTTTTCTTCAACTCACTGAGGCATTCAGGACATTAACAAAAGCTCTTTTTCAGATGGACTCTGAACAGTCTATTTTAAAAAAATCACAAACAAGCTGAAAAATCAATTATTCACACAAATCTAGTATTGACCTTCTCTATAAATTACTCAGCCATCCAGTTCTACCAACAAATTCATATATAAGTCACAGTGAAACCAAAGGAAATTGTGAATATGAAAGCGGCTGTAACTACAGTGTTTAACAAATCTTACAAGAAAACACATCCTCAAAAATATCTCACAAAGAAAACATGGGGACTAGCAAAAGAAGCTACATTTTCATTGCTTTTGGGAACTGAATTTTTGAAACTTCTGAAGATTTTCTTGGTAGTGAACAAGAAACCCCCAATTCCCTTCTGCTTCGTAAATAACTCTTTTTTATGGCTTGTGTTTTAAGATTAGATTGAGGGACTGAGAACCTCTGTTGCCTGCTGATTCCTGGTATGATTTTAATATGCCCAGAGAAAGACAGTCATTTGGAACTGCTATAGCATGGGGAAGCACAGGAGCAGCCTAGGCAGCCTGCAGGTCAATTTTAACCTAGCTGATCCAAGCAGACATTTGACCTTTGCTAAAGCCTGGTGGTGTCCATCTTCGTAGTCTCAGTGTCACACTGCATTCACTAGGATGATGGCAGAAAAGCAAGAGGGATGCTTAAACTCCATCCATTCATACTTTGTCCTTTAAATTCCACATATACTTGGAAATACTTTGAATCTGAAACAGTTGGAAACCATTTGGGATTTTACAGAGAATCTCTGTTTCAAGACCAATCAGTTCTTTGGGGTGTTTTTTTTTGTTGTTGTTGTTGTTGTTTTCTCTAAGCGAGCTTGCTGCTTCACGGCAAATGGTATGGAAAAGCAGCAAACCCTCTAGAGACACCATTTTGGGAAAGACTTTCAGTTGTCAGGGGGAGCATTTGACAAACTTCTTCTATAGCCCAAATCCTCTGGTCCTGTTTTATCTAACTTGGCACAATGAAGATATACTGCTTGCAGAATGTACTATGTTTACTTTAGTTTCTCTTCCAAAAACTCAATCAATATTGCAGCCTCACTGTCTCCTTTTATAATTGGTAATTACAGCCCGACTGCCTTGACACCCAAATATCTTCATGTGTGTTATTCTCTATTTCCTGCACAGGCAGCTTAAAGCAGGCAGAAGCACGTCTGCATTAAGGAATGGGGTCATCAGCTTGGGTTTAGCCAACTAACTCTCTACTTGAACTTCCCCCACATTTTTTGCCTTTCTTTGACCTTCATGTATCTTATTGAAAAATCGCTTTTGAAAGAAATAAGTACTATTCATTGGAGAAGGTTGCTAAACAGCAACAACAAAAGAAGAAGGGTTGAGAAGGCCTTCAAAATTTTCCACTGGGACTTTTGACCCAAAGCTTGGAAGATGAAAGCTTGTTTTTTTTCTCTCTGGCTGGATCTCTGAATTTCATAGCACAGACTTACTGCAACATTATGTGCATCCATCCAGTTTGGGAAGCCACTTCTGACTGACAGTTCCTGTAAGGCCCACATGAAACACCATGATGATTGCCTCAAAAAGAAGCTTTAGAATTTTTTTTTGAGTAGCTTGCCTCCTCCACTCTATATCTGAGATCTGTTTAGGCGGGTTCTGGAAAGAACATTATCCGGGAAGTGCTAACAATGCACTTTAATTTTCTCCTGGACCGACTTGCTGCTGATACACTCCCAATCTGTTTCTGAGAAACCTGTTTTCTTATAAACATTATTTTAAAAGTTAGTGCCCTGTTCAGGATAAAGACGAAGACAATTAGTTCTGGCAAATAATGGAAAAGTACTCAACAAACTATTTGTACAAATGAAATTTTACGGTGAACTCAGGTTTCCCTAGGTAAAGAGCTTCATTGCATTCATCTGGCCAAAACCATTCTGCTCTCAAAAGCAAAACAAGACCACAGCTGTTGTAAAACTCCAGGTTTTGTAAAAGCAAGATCCCATATAAGCACATAGCTCTGATTACACGGACCCATAGTTTCTAGAAGCTTCCCAGTATATATAATCTTTCAATATGCAAAAGTTTGGGGCATAAGGGAAAGGTGAATAAACCCCTAGTTAAATGTACTGCAGCAGCGAAAACAGCAAAAGACAAAATAAAACAAAAGTTGGAACTAATGAGATAAGTAAGTGGTACCACTTCATGTATGAATAAGCAGTTAATGATCACTATACAAAAAGTATACAAAATAGATACAGGAGTTCATAGAAATGTCACAAAAATGAAAAAAGGTAGTGAGACACTTTCTTAAAATCACAAATTAAAACCATGAGGATGCTTCAGCACTGGGAGAAGCTGAGTCAGAGGGAAGATGAGAGAAAGTGTTTTACAAAATAATGAAGAGCATACAAAAGTTAAATCAAGGAATGATTTATCACTCTTCCTATAGCACAAGAACAAGAAAGTGCATTTAAATTTGACAAAGTATGCATTTAAATTTGACAAAGCAAACAGTTTCCTTGGTGTTGGTTTTGGTGTTTCTTAACCTAGTGACTTATTAACCTATGAGATTCATCGTTGTGACGTCTCTTTGGAGTCAAAAGCAAGACTGAAGAAGCCATTTGACATTTATTTTGATAATGACAAAAACTACTATTCATTTTGAAAATCGTTAACATACTTTTTTCAAGGGGTTGGGGTAAACCCTTGGGCTTCCTGGCAGAAGTCTAAGCTCTAATTATTTAGGGTCAGCAAAAAACTTCTCTTGGCAGGTCATGCCAGAGTTGCCCACTAGAGGGTCTCCAGGGTGTTCCTTGAAGGCAGCTGGATTTGGTCATCCTTAATAGCAATGAGAGGCCTCATCCTGGATAATCATTCCCTTTTCCTGGTGTCTCAATGTATTCCCACATGCAAGGCCTTTGCAAATGTCTGTATTTCTCCGAACAGTCTGTAACTGGGGAGCTTTCATGCAGCAGCAAGGGACGTCTGTTTGTCCTTCTGGCTGATTCTATCTACCCCATCCTACAGGCTGGGATCAGAACAAAGAGCTGTGGGGGAGCGAGGGGAAGACGTAAACCAGGAGTAACAATCCTGCATCCCTTTGCAGAGATTTTAATGGTATATGTGTGGAAAAGTAATAAACGGGACATAGCCCATTAGGCAAGAACAAATTTTCTTCCCATAATTTTATCTTTGTTTAATTGAATATTTAATTAGTATAAATATGAAACTAATTTTTTTTATATGTTCAGTACATTTAGCAAGAAGTGTTGATCTCGCCCTGCATCTTGAGAGGCATTTATGCAGACATGGACAGCAGCCGTGCCCTTCTTGTCCCCTTCTGTGTGCTAATAGAAGTGAGCGGGTCATTTGGCATTAGCAAAGGAGTAACTTAGCATTTGCACTGAGCTGAATCTTGCCAGACTGTGTGCATATTGGAGCCAGTAGACAGCGGCTCCTTTCACGTTGATGAATGGCTTTTTTCAAGCGTTCTGCTCCCTAGTTATGAGAAGGGTGACCCGGTCAGGAGACGACTTTATGAAGCTATAAAAAATGTATGTCACTTCGGACTCTCTAATGTCACGGAAAAAAAAAGGGAGAGAGAGAGGGAGAGAGAGACAGAGAGAGGGAAAAAAAAAAAATCCTGTGCACAAAAAAATAGCAGGGTAATAAGCCTGTTTTCAATGCTCTAAATAGCTTTCTGTCTACAGCCCCTGTGTATCCTTGTGAGCTGGGGCTGTCGCTTGCTTCAACAAAGCAGCGAGGGTTTTGTGTGTGTTTAAAAAAGGTTGATTCTCTTCGCCTTCCTATCACAGTAAATGCTTATCATGATGACAACAAGGCATTGGGAACGCAGGTCGGGTGGCTGTTACGTCGGCTGCTGCGAAAAAGCTGTAATGCACTTTAAAAAAAAGATATGTAATCCACTCAAGGTGGCTCTGACTTTTAAGTATGCAGAACAGCTTGAGAGAAAGGCACCATAAAAGCAAAGTAGCTCTGAAAGGGCCCTTTCATCTAATATTTTATAAAGCATTTTCTCTGTGTCACAAAGAACAAAAAGTAGAGGGTTGCCAGGTATGTTTGCCCCCATGCCTTTGGTTGATACTCTGGAGTTTAAAGATACTGCCGTGTAGATTGTAACAAAGACGACCCTCTGTAGATCCATAATTCAGCATTCATTGAATTTTCCCATTTCTTTTTAGGCTTTGATATGCATATTTCATCACATTAGATGCTCCCCCCTCCCTCATGCCCCCCTCCACCCACCTCCCAGAGATGTAGCACATTTTATAACTGATGTTAAAATGTTAATTTGCACAAGGTAAGTGGCCCGGAGGATTGAGGGCAGAGGCCTTTTCTTTATTAGGATTTCAATTAGTCACGGGCCAAGTTGGGAACGCCCAAGTTCTGGGTTTGAACACCGCCCTCGCCAAAGCTGAGATGCAAAAGCTTCTGAACTCCCAGACCCAACCGCTGGTCTGCTTTCCTGTTTTTCCTGGTGGGATTTCCAGTTCTCACCCCACCCGGCACTGGAACAACTTGCATCACGGTAGAAACTAACTGTGAGTCAAGTGCCAGGCTGAGATAAATCATGGACATGTCATTGTAGAAACTTGGAAACCTCTGTGGCTTTTTGACAAGCAAAAATTGGGCTGGGAGAAGCACAAATCAGCGGGATTCAATAACAGCCATATGCAAGTCAGCATAAGAAGGGCGGAGGCGACACAGAAATGTAACTTGTACCTTTGTGGTATTCTGTGGGGGCACAATATGGATGTAGCTTTAATTCATTTAGAAGTCCCTGAAGACTGAACTGAGTCCTAATGAAAGTTCCCATTGAAGTTAATGGACCTGATTCTCTTCTCATTGCAGGGACTAATTCTAATTAAGTCAATAGAGTTACACTAGCATAAAACTGGCGTATGTGAGAGGACTAGCAGGTCTTGGGAGAGTTGAGGCCTCCTAATGGCAGGACTAAAATTGGACCCTGAAAATTCCAATCACTCTTGCACTGAAATAAATTCAGTGTAATTGCATCAAAATGCATTCAGCAGGCAGTGGCCTAAATTCTGCAGGATTGTTACTTGGTCATAACTGTGTGATTCCACCCTCTTCCTCACAGAAGCAAGATTTGGGTTTTGATTTCAATGGTTGCAGTATGGAAGGAAATACAAGACCGGAGAAGGGAATGTTTTTACTTTGATTATTACTTATTATTATTTTCATTATTCTTGACTGTAACCAGCATATACTTAATGCAATAGCAAAGCTCCTGCTTCTTTCTCACTGAAGAAGACAGACCTCAAGCACTAAAGCAAATGGAAATCAAAAGGAAGGCATAGTCACTCCTAAGAGCTTTCTACCTATGGATATGTATGGGACAGAGGGGAAGCTTACCCTGACATCCCTAAGACTGTGTAACACCTGGTGACAGTACTGGCTGTTACCACCATAGCAGCCTGCCTTACACGTGGTGGCATCTCTTATACCATGGGAGGCAAGCAAGCCATCACCTAGCCTTAACTCAGTGGTTCCACTTCTGATTCAGCTCAAGAGCAGATGACCCTTACCCTCTAGTGCATAAGGCGGGGACAGTCAGTGCAGCTGTCCCAAGACAGCTATTTAAAGCCACGCTCTTCTTTTTTTCTCCTACACTTTTGTCTTCTGGAAGGGTTCAAGCTTGGTAATGCATAAAATATATATTTTTGCAAGAAAAAAATTTCCCTCCATTTAAGAATTTATTAACAATTTACATAATTGCTTAAGTAATCTGCATAATTGACAGAAAGTTTAATTTGACCCTAGTTCAAATGCAACACTTATGGTTTTAAATTGAAATGGGTATAATTCATTTATGAGAGTAATTAAGCCATAGTGTCTAACAAATACAATGTATGCTGCCTGAGGCCTTCAAGGCCAGAACATGCTATTAGGATGTTTTATTTAAATATGTCAAATCTGTTCATCTCCAAAGCCGCCTGTGTTAAAATATATCAAATGTCTTACTTGACCTTTAAGGTGCCCTACTGAAAACAGGGTATTAAAAAAAAAATAATAAAAAAAAAAATCACAGGCTTTTCTGTATGCCTAAGGAAAGGCAGCAATGATGGAAAAGAGACGAAGGGAGAAGTGCACTGAATGAGATTATCATACTTACTAGCAGCTCTGCAGCTTTAAGGGACTGGTTTTGCTGCCTTCATAAAGTGAAATTCATACCCATGTGCAATGCCAGCACAAGGCTACTTACAACCGTGTAAGCCATCCAAACAGGTTCTGCTATCGTCAACCAAGATAGAGCAGGCAAACCCCATATGCCAGAGCTAGAGAGCAATCTCCTCCCAGATTACCTTCCTTGAGGACACCTTCCTAAAGTTACAGCTGCCCTTGGAGGACAGATTCACTAGTCCTTACTCACTCTGACCAACGCTTTCACGGAATCACAGAGTTATCAGAGTTGGAAGGGACCTCTAGAGCTCATCTAGTCCAACTCCCCTGCCAAATCAGGATTGCCCAGAGCACATCACTCAGGACTGCTTCCAGGTGGATCTTGAAAATCTCCAGAGAAGGGGACTCCACACCCTCCCTGGGCAGCCTGTTCCAGTGCTTTCAGTCAGCTTTATTCCTGTTGAAATTCTGGCTGCTGCTCAAGGTCCTAGACTGACTGATGGTGTTTGCATTTCCCTACATTTGGGTGTATGGAAGTATATGGAGTGTAATCAGCTGTTATAATTTTGTATTTAGGGTTGATAAATAAAAGTCTGGCTAAAGTTGCTTCTGAAAAGCAGATCCTAAAGAAGGTCCCATACATGTAGTATGTTTTTAATGAAGGCCACCCTTTTTCCTTAGGGTTATGGTCAAAAGAATTAAAATATTGTCTTGAGAAGGAAAAGTGATGAAGACCTGTTCATCAGGAAAAATAGTTTTTAGTTTTGGTTTAGATTTTTTTCTTTTTTAGTGTTTACCACATTGCCATGCTGACATCTCCTTGTTGCCCTGTAATTTCCCAGGGTTTAGGTCTCAGGCTGTGAACTCACGCTTGATTTCGTCTGATTCTCGGCCTTAAGACAGCTTGGCTGACTCATCCTCCAAATGCAGTTCCAGACTTGCTGAGGTATAACAAAACCTCAGCTCCTCAGTCATTTCAACAAGTTGCTCGTCAGGTATTAAAAGGCTGATCATTCTTTCTTGAATGAACATCCAGTATCATCAGGTAGAAAAATACATGGCTATGTGGTACATGCTATAACTTCTGATCTTTCCTCTGCAGTCAAAAGAAAGGGAATATGAAACAGGACTTTGCTTTTTTTCCTCAAGGCATGTTCCTAGCATATTTCAAGGCAGACCTACTCACTTTTCTAATTAAGATATGATGTGATATACATAGGAGAGAGGGATGAGATGCAGGATGAATGTATGCCAAGTAGCGATCGCAATTACCAGTCATATAGATTAAAACTGTCTGATATTAAGGAATTTATTAAAAGCCTTCCATAAGCTGCAAGGGTATGGAGAAAAGCAGTTTTTCCCACTCTTGTGACTGTGTCTCTAGTTTTGTGATGGATGGCATTTTTATCCAAAGTAGCAGCTTCAGAGAATGAGGGGCATGGAAAAAAAAATAAATAAAAAATCAGATTTCATGAAAAAAACCAGTAGAGATGATCCAATCACAACACTTCAACAAATTACCATGAGTCAGTTAAGCTGCGGTAACCATTCCTGGGAATGCTTTTATCTGGAAACAAACACTAGCTTATGTCTGCCTGCCATGAAAGAGGGCAAAGTGAAATGTATTATTTTGCATATGTCCCAGGCCAAAGAATGCACTTGGAGGAAATCACTGCAGCTCAGCAGATGCGGTAACTTGCTACAGTTCTCAGGTAGCGGGTAGGAGGCACGAATTTCTAACCTGCTGGAAGCATATGCTCATTGATTGATTGATTAATGGACTGATTTTTTTAAAATTTAGATTAAGAAGTATTCAGCTAGTTATCTTTTCCCACCCCTAAAGTGCAACTCATCGTTTCAGAATGATTTTCTGGGAAACCAATACTAGGACAAGAAAGAAGAAATGCCCAATTAGCTGATGAGCCTGAATGACCATGCATTGTTCCAAAATGTTGGGAGTTTTACAGTCCATGTAGACAGAGCCAAAAACGGGCTTATGAAGACCTTAGAGATCAGAGGTGAGCCCCAGATTTTATGGGAAAAAATACCAAAACCTTGTAAATTGTTGTTTGTTACACATTGGATTCTCTTCAACTGCACCACTCCTGTATAAATGGGTTAAGAATGTCAAAGCCAGTATCATGTAAGCAAGAGAGTACATCGTGGTTTTAAGGAGAGATCACATTTAAATGTCAGAAAGGGGTCAGGTTTCTGGTACTGTATTCGTAACAATATGTGGGATTATTAGATTTTTCTGTTAGAAAAAGTACTACAGGTTTTGCTAGTGTCCAATCCCATCTGGGAGGAGACTTTCCTCTTGCCTGGGAACTTTCCAAGTGATATTTAAATGGAGCACCCTGGGAGTGGGGAGAGGAGAGCAGTGGGGCAGGAGACTGAAGGTTCCAGGGCAATTCCTAAGGGATTCCCATCACAGCCACCAGGTCAGCTTGGTGAGACTGCTTGGAAAGCCTGCAAGGCAAACTGACCTCAGTGTAAAAATTAGGCCACGGCACACATCTCTTCAAATATCTTTGATATCAGAACATCTGCCCAGAATCAAGCACCACCAGTGAATTACTGATCATCATTACTGATCTAATAATAATCTCATAAATAATACATCGCCTTCAGCTTCAGGCAGCCAAATCGGCAGCATGAAGTACTACTAACCCCGAAGGCACAGATTTCTTCTGAAGGGCCTCAGTAGAGCTTGTACCATCAGTTAAAAGTGCATGGGCTTCATAGCATTTAATTGCCTGATTTGCAGTTTCCAGGTAGATGCTTAGATAGCAGTTAGACACTAGGTAGCACATAATACTTAAGTTACTTTCATAATAAAAAATGTATGATATATGACACTTAAAATATTGTATATAATTATAGAAAACCAAATAATATTTCTCAGTTTAAACCAACAAAACCGGAAGTAAATTCCTATAGTATGAAGGTTTAACAAAGCCTTTATATGTAAGCTTCTAGTCTGATTAGGAGAGAAGTTCTGACATGAAATCAGTCATTCATTGACCATTGTCCAGCCCATTTCTTTTGGAACACTGTTGGCTAAATTCAGCTACCCACGTTTACCATTTCAGTCTGTGTGGAAGCACTGTGGGGGGCAAGTCTGTGTGTGAACATATAGGCTGTTGCCATATATTATTAACTCTCCACCCTGCCATTCTTAATCCATGCTAAGCACAGCTTTGTCAGGACAAAACTCCAGGATAAACTAAGAGTGGCTAAGTAGTCACCAGCAAGTTACACCCGAGCATATTGAAGTCCTGTTCTTTGTGTCCCTTTGCTTTTCCCCTGGAGCAGGCTCCCATGTGAACACAGGTTGGACCCCCACCAACAATTCATCTTGCAGCTCTCTATCCTGGCAGAATCTGCCTTGCTTTCACAGATCCTACAGTCTGAAGTTTCACTCACTTTATTTTCTTCCCTTGCTTTCCATTTTTTTCATCATGATTTTTCTCAAGCCATGGCACATTATTGTGTATTCCCACAAATAATTGTAAGGCCAGCTGACATCATTTAGACATCAAAATACCTGATAGGGCATTTAGATATGCAAGTGACTTTAAATACACCCATTGGGAGTACAGAAATGGAAAGAGATCTTTAAAGTCTGGCCTCTGGAGTTTAAGTGCAGGTGATTCTGTACCGTTTCATTACAAGTGGTTCTAGCTGGGCTTGGAATTTGCATCCCTGCACCATCAGAATGGCCTGGAGTTTCTTAATTACCAAACAAATGGAGAGTAGCTGCTTGATTTTGACAGCTCCTTTGTGTATCATTCTTCACAGAACATGAATGATTAATGGAATTTTCCCAACACAGTCAAAGTTGTTTACTGATGGAATTAAAGCTGAAATTGGCAGTGCTCTTTAGGGAGGACTTTTTCTATAATGTCACCAGACCTGCCAAGCTCTCCTAAAAAATAGGGACAATTAGTGATGGGTCAGAAGGATTCTGGGTATTAAAAGGTTTGGTTCTCTCTAGTGAAAGTGGAAAGGGAGGTGAGTGGGTGAAAAAACAACAAGAACAAGAAAAAAAACCCTAAGGCCTGTTATTGATTATTTGCTTCAGGGAGTAATATCATTGGACCCGAGTTCTGGGCTTGAATTAGAAGCAAAATAAAAGGTTAAATTTCAGTGTTTGAAGACACAAAATACCTAGAAGCATCAAGATAAAGGAAGCCAATGTTCAACACTTTCTGTTTAAGTACTTATCATAGGACAAATGAACGTGAAGGCTGGTTGGCATCAGTGAGCATAGGCTTCACATTGCCAACACAAGGTGACACTTTATGAGAAGGACTCAAACTTGTGAGGCAGCTGGTTATCAAGGGGCAGGAGAAGAGCACAGAAGACAGGGCACAACTAGAACAGTTGTGTTAAGAACATGGGATTTGTGGCTTTGTTGTCATTTTGAACACTGGAAACACCTAGAGGAACAGTGGTCTGGTGCAGTAAGCAATAATTACTGGAGGACATACAGTGTCCTGTGCTTCCTCTCTTGTAGGGAAGATTATAGGACTGCAAGATGGTCTGAGGAGCTGTTGTCTCTGGAAATGTACCAATCCAGACTTGGGGGATAGGAATGTGCAGGTGAAGGAGATGCAGAAGAAGGTAGTGGTCGTGGTATGTAACCAGAACATGAAAGGAAGCCAATTACAGTAATGAGTCGGGCAGTCCCATAAACTAAAACATCTGGAATTATTCTGAACATATTCATAAGTATTGCTTTTGCCCTGTATTTTCATCATTTGCCTTCTTGTCCCCTTACACTGCCAGATTCCACAGGCAGAAAAATTTGTGGGAGTAATATCCTCCCATCAGCAGTGGTTCATCTGGGACACACTTACGAAGTTCATAATAAAGGCAAGCCCTATAGAGCGTGCTCAATGTTTAAAGTGTTTTATGAACAACTTCACACCAACCCCAGGAGATGGTTAGATAAGCATGTGATTTATTTTTATTCCCATTTTCCAGATGGAGAAAAAATGGTGAAGTGACCTTCTAAAGGCCGCAGGAGGAGTTGAAACTGAGATGAGATCAAGGAGCTCCTGACTACCCTGCCCGTGGGGAAAACATCATATTGTTCTGCATCTCTCTTCTGCATCTATTGCACTGACAAAGTCCTTTCACCACACTCACGTGAACATGTCTACAAGATAGATTTTTACGACTGCAGTGGAATCTGGTAGATGGCCAGGACACTCTGGTTTTTAGCTATCCCATATCATACTTTCCTGATGTGCTTCTCTCCCCCCGCCTCTAAGGTTTTTCAATAAACAGGCAAAATTACCCATGAGCAAGCCTGCAAGGGACAGCAGAGAGCCAGTGAAGTCATACGCCTCCTATGCTTGTATAGTTAGCAGCAAGTATATATAACAGAGCCCTGCCCTTCCTCTTCTAATGAAAGTGGCTCACCACCAGGTAGGTGATCAGCTGCCAAAGGAGATTAATCTCCTCTTTTAGCATGTGTTCTGGGGTTGGAAAGGATATCAGTTGCTTTAGTATGTTTTTAACATCATCTAAAGCGTAGCCAAGGGATATAATCATACCCATGGGAGAGCAAAGGTACAATACATAGCTAAGTGCCTCTAATCCACAGCCACATGATTATCTATTGATAACTGCCTCCTCCCCTTTAGCTGTCCTACCCATTCTGAGCTTGGTTAATAAAAACAAATGAGTTCAGCATGCCACTGCATGGTAAAGAACACGTAGTGGGGGTGTCAGGGTGGGGGAAAAGTTAACTGTTCTCTTTTTTGTTTTCTTTTCTTTTAATGCAAAACCCAACTGGCTTGGTGATCTCCAGATACGCACAAACATTCACTTGCACAGACAAAAGTAATACAAGTACGAAAGGGAAGGCTGGGGTGGAGGAAGGGGAAATGGCTGGGGCCAAGGACTAGGAGCCAATTCATGCCGTGATGTACTCTTTGTGATCCTGGGCAAGCCTTTTAGATTAAATTTAATAGCTAGGGCTGGATCCAATGACTGATGCTAATCAGAAAGCAAGAGGCCCTTTCACCTTCCGCTACTAAATTTGCACCTGAAGTTAGTTATCCGTAGTTAATTCTGTACTATTGCATCCTAAAGTCAGACTTCAGGACCGATGAAACTCAGTAGTTTCTGTTGACCTCTGCAGGGTATTTAGTTTGATAATACTGGTCATGATTTCCCCACATATCAGTTTCACTTTCTGTGATAAAGGAACAACAGTAGCACCTTTGCCCTATACCACTCACATATTTATAAGGAAGTATACGAGTCTGCATTTTTTTTTAAAGGAATGGCAAAGCACAGTATAGTCAGTGTTGGAAATACACACTGAAAAAAGCTCGTGCTGACTTTCCATATGCACAGATAATAGATGGCAGGTGGTGTGCCTGAGTCTGGTCACACTCGCAATGGAGCTGTACAGAGTTACTTGCATTACAGCATAATAACATGGAAAGGAAAGTTTACACGGGACAGCAAGGTGGTACAGATCCAAATCATGTACGGACCACACACTCATTTAGGTTTTGCCATTCCCTCACTGGGAATTAAATTCTGAGGAGAATGAATCCTTTTCATATGTTTGAAAAGCATCTGTAGAAGATAGAAATTCTTTTTTTTTAAAAAAAAAAAAACCACCCCCCAACAAACAAACAAAAAAACCAACCAAAAAAACCCAAACAAGCCAGAAAACCCCACCCAGTTTATGCATCCATCAGATTTTCCAGGCAACTGGTCTCTTGAGAAACCTCCAAACAAATAGCCAGGAGTGGTGGGGAGAGGAAAGATATATATGAATTCGTTCAAACAAGGCACATCTTGGAGCTACCTAGTCTTCCTACTGGAACGTAACCTTCATGTTCTTTCCTGATGCTGGCAAGGGTGGGGTAGCAGTTTGACAATAAATCAGTTTACATGCAAAAGTACGGACTTTACAGGAAGAAAACAAAATTCCTTTAGAGAATGATCTCGCCAACCACTGCAAGTGTCCTTGGAGTTCAAGCACTTCTACAACATTCATGAGAATGCCTAGTTCTTGCACTATTTTAAACTGTCCAAAGTCAGACAATCTACCACAGTAAAAAATCAATTGATCACATGCCCAGGCAATACTTACCATGGACTGTACTTATTTTGGCTAAAGGTGTACAAGGAAATTTTTTAAAAAAATGCCCCGGAGGGAATAAACAATTATCAAGACAGTTAAAAAAAGCAACCACAACACCCTGGCTTAATGGAGCCATTGCAAAAAAAAAAAATAATAATAAAAAAATCCAGATAATTCGATCTCTAACAAAGGAGGGCCTGTCAGGTCAGTAACCCAGAACTGAGGTAATGGTTTCATATAACAATACTCCTTGACTCGGTATTCATTTTCAGCCCACAGTGGTAAAAGTAAAGTTCAACCTAACAGCAGCTGTCAAATACCTTTGGCTAATCCCCCTGTAGCTGCTTTGGTACAATTTTGGTGGTGTAATACATGGTATCACCCGACCCCAACAAGGCCACCGCACTGTTAACACTTTGCCCTTGGGAGGCACATGACTGGGTCGAAGCGGTTACAAACTTCCCCTTAGGTATTTAGGAGAAAGACCTGCTCACGCTCCCAACTACATCTCTGCTGTACTCTGTGCCATGGTAGTGCTGAAATGTGTTTCTTTCCAAATCATTAAAGCCTGGCATTTCAGAGCTGGGCTCCAGGGAAAATGTCCCTGCTCTCTGTACCTTCCCTCCTGTATTTCGAAACGTAGATGCTAAGCTTCAGTGCACCTTCCTGCTGGATTTTCGAACGACTCTGTGTTTTACAGGCTTCAGGATATTATAAATATTGGCTTTTTTCTTCTTCTTTTTTTTTTTTCCTCTAACTGTGCGCTGTTCAGATTTTTCTGTTGCTTGGATTGAGCAATGTGCTGGGTGTAGTAGGATGGAAAGAGCTGGGTTAGTGAATCTCACATCCCAGCAAACCCCAAGCACAGATCTCTCCACAGGAAAGTTGAGAGGCCTGATAATTAGAACAGCCTACTGGGGCATTTTATGCCATCCACCTCGGGCTTCTCCTTCTCCTTATTCTTATCTAAATACCATATGTGGCAATGCCTTCCCTGTGAAGCAGGCATACTTGGTGCCCAGGAAATGTTGTGGGATTTTGGTGCCATTTGCACGCAGGCAGAAAGTAAATTTGTGAGAAAAGAAAAAAAAAAAATTAAAAAAATCCTCAAACATCTGAGCCCAGTGTTGTACCTGGCAGGTACACAGTGTCTGGTCACCCTGGAGACAGGCAAAGTTCATAAAGACCACGTTGTCATAAGAGCATGAACTGTGTTCCCATTTTTGTCTTTTTTACTATAAATTCTGCTGAGCTCCACCTTCTTCTCCTTCATCCTCTGTACCTGTACAGGGTTCCTCTGAACCCGTCTCTGATAATTCCCTTTCAGTCTTGGATGAGACCTTCACATATCCTGAATTCGGGATGAAAGGTGTCCTCTCTCATCACAGCACTGCCAATGTCCTGAGTCTATGCCACCTTTCAGAAGGAAATTCAGATAAAGCTGATGGATGTGGCCAAAAGTCTCTGCATGTCTAGACAATCTGCATAGTTTTCCTTATCCAAATAGACAAGTCAGAGACACTTGAAGCAAAAGGCTTTGGGGTGAGCTTCTAGTCCCTTTCAGTAGCTCTTCAAGTCTCACCTTAACCTCAGCCTTCTTCTCTTTGGATATTTCTTTGGATTTGAACCCTTAATTAATGGAAACTTTTAAGATTACACTTGGCATGGAGGACACCCTATATGGGCAAAGCACCAGAGGGTGAAATGTTTCCTAACTCCATTTCAGGGCAATTTATCTGGGAATTACTGCCAGCCACTCTTTCAACTATGAGCAGGTTTATTTTACACCCCAGAAAAACTAGTATTCTTCCTCTTTGAAGTTATGTTTGCTATTTAACTCTACAATACTTCTCCATATAGTTAGTGTTCTTACACCATAATAATAATAACAATAATAATAATAATAACAACAACTACAACCCAACTTCTTTTCAGTTTAAGTTACAACATTGTTCCACTTGACTGGTTATATCAGACTCAACTCCTCTGAAAGTAATGGAATTACATTGCCAGCACAGTTCACTGGTCTGTCTCATTTTGGAAAATTCATCTCTTTTAATGTCTTGGCCATACTGAGGCTCAGCATCAGTTGCTACACTGTAGAAGCTCAGCATCGCAGCCCAGCAGTCCCAAATCTCAGCTATACCTTGAAATGACTCAATACTTAAATTGGCATAAAATGGACAAGGATCTGGTATGGACTGTGTTGGGGGCTGACCTGCTGGAGAGCAGCTCCGAGGAAAAAGATCTGATAGTCTTAGTGGACAACGGGATGACCACAAGCCAGCAATGTGCCCTTGTGGCAAAGACGATCAATGGTATCCTGGGGTGCATCAAGAAGAGTGTGACCAGCAGGTCGAGGGAGGTTATCCAACCCCTCTAGTCCGCCCTAATGAGGCTCCGCCTGGAGTACTGTGTCCAGTTCTGGGCTCCCCAGTTCAAGAAGGACAGGGAACTGCTAGAGAGGGTACAGCAGAGGACCACAAAGATGATGAGGGGCCTGGAGCATCTCTCTCACAAGGAAAGGCTAAAAGACTTGGGTCTTTTTGATCTGGAGAAGAGAAGACTGAGTGGGGATCTGATCAACGGCTATAACCCATAAATACTTAAAGGGTGGGTGTCAAGAGGATGGGGCCAGTCTTTTTTCAGTGGTGCCCAGTGAGAGGACAAGAGGAAGCAGGCACAAACTTGTACATAAGAAGTTCCATCTAAACATGAGGAGGAACTTCTTCACTTTGAGGGTAGAAGAGCCCTGGGACAGGCTGCCCAGGGAGCCGGTGGAGTCTTGGTCTCTGGAGACATTCAAAACCTGTCTGGGCAAGTTCCTGTGCAACCTGCTCTAGGAGGATTTGCTTTGGCAGGGGCATCGGACTGGATGGTCTCCAGAGGTCCCTTCCAGCCCCATATCACTCTGTGATTCTATGACCTGAAGCCTTCATCAGAACTAAAGAGGGAAGTGACATGACTAAGATCAGAGGGAAATTACAATTTTATACTTTCACTGTGTGCATGCTCTTGTGCAACACTACTATCGTACTGAGGGGCTGTTCTGACATAGAAATTGAATTTCAAGTAATTTTGTGTATTTCTTCAGTGAAGCAATGATTTCTTGACTGCAAGTCAACTAAGGTCCAGAAATCCACCTCTATTTGGCTCTTTTCTTATCTCTACTGAAAATTGGCTCTTTTCTACTACCACAGAAGCTACTTGAGAGTACCTGGAAACCATCAAGTTTTGCATCATAACAATTCCTCCATGTGAATGGCACTTCTGTAGGAGCCATGCTGGTAAGTGGAATGAGTGAAGGTTCAGAGCAAGCTACTGTCAAATAATCCTAGGCCACTGACTTCTTATGGGAAGTGTTGCTGTTACCAAAGCCCTCAGACAGTTTCATGGAGTTCTGGTGGCCAACTTTCACCTGCATCCTCATCTCAGAGTTGTAGCAACTCATGATGATTGACTGAACGGACAGGATTGTCCCTGTTTGTGTGGATTTTAGGCACAGAAACAGAAAGACACTGTGAAGTCATAGAATCATAGAACGGCCCAGGATGGAAGGGACCTCTAGGGTCATCTAGTCCAATCTTTCCACAGTCAACAGGGACACCCCCAACTAGACCAGGCTGTCCAGGGCCTCGTCGAGCCTCACCTCGAATATCTCCAGGGAAGGGGCCTCAACCATCTCCCTGGGCAACCTGTTCCAGTGTTCCACCACCCTCAGAGTAAAGAACTTATTCCTAATATCCAATCTAAATCTGCTCTTCTCCAGCTTGAAGTCATTGCCCCTCGTCCTGTCACTGCAATCCTTTGTGAAGTCAACTTATTCCACCTTCCTGTATCAGAGTCAGGTATTTATATCACAAAGTTCACAAGGAGATACCTGTAAACGTTGATATAATTACCATACTCGCTGGAAATATCCCATAATCTGTACCTGCTGATAAACACTAATATCACCTGCAAAACGTACTAAAAATTGACAGCCAGACTTTACAAGTCCAAACCCTAGTGCCTCTCCACACGCACAAGAAACAGATGATTTCAAAAGCATTTGAATTTTCAACAGGGACACAGCACTAACACCGATTCCCCAGGCACAGAAGACAGAAATTCATCAAGCAGGCAGCTAGCTGGGAACTTTCCCCTGCCACGTCTAACACGATGTGCCTGCACTGGGAAAAGAGTCATATTCAGCACATACAATTTACCTGCATGATTAACCATTGACGGTGTTTTTGGATGTCTAATCAGATTATATTGGGTTTATGTACAATTTCCTAAGCAGGCCGACTGATAGATTGATCAAGGGTAGATGGGATCTGACAGCAGAATATTATGGCAGAATTCTTCCGGTGATGGATGAGCCCACCTTGACACAAACTCCAAAGCTTCGCCTCTGAGTAATAAATCTCAGCATGAAGTCATCTGTCTCTGACCTGAAGCTTGAAATCAACGACTCAGGATACTGAAGTTTCATCGTCTTTATGAACATTTAAGTTGGCTCAATGGCATAAATACACACCTCCCGCATTCAATCTCTTTAATAGTGGCAGGCCTTATAATGTTGTTTTTATTTATTTTTTTTGTTTGTTTTATAAAAGGTAGCGACTCATAACTGATTTTCTCAACAGCCAAGGAGATCGCTGCTAATAGATTACATTCTGTATGATGCTTAATGAGCCATGATTGGGAACGGAGATATGAAATGGCACATTGGATTGATTTAGCAAGGATTCAGTGGAGGCAATGCCACAACTCCACAAATAGCAGTAGGTTTTACGTGGTGTCACAGAATTATATAACAGGCACCTCAGGGAAAACCTTCAAAACCCCTTGCTGGATTGGGAGCTTCATGTGCATTTTCAAAAGGTAGCTAAAGTCAGATTCTGAAAAATAAGGCTAGTTACCCCGAGGGCTTTTTCAAAGCAGCAGTGTGAGTAACTTTTAGTATGTGATGATAGGATAGGCATAAAAACCAAAACGGAATTTTCCCCCAAGTCCACCTGAAAAGTCCTCTGCATACTCTGGAACTCTAAAAATTGGAATATCTCACTACTTCCTTGTAAACTGCATTATACACGGAATATACAATTGTGTGACGTGGTGTTCACACCATCCAGAATTAATAATCTTATTTGCCTGGGACTTAATCCAAGGCCACTAATGATACTGTAGCCCTGTTTCTTCATGGGATTTAAGCACCTAATTTTTATCCATTTCAGCAAAAGGTCAAGGTTTAGTTCTTTTTGAGAATCTGGGTGCATGAGACCTCAGATCATGTTTGTGTGCACTTGCAATGTAGAAATGTAAGGATGTATAGTAGAAGTCCTCTGAGCTCCCTGTGCTTGGTAGATGTCCTGCGTATCCACAGCAGCTCACTGAATTAATTGAGTAATGCTTTCAGGTGACCTACTGGAGACATTTTCATCTGATGGAGCCAGGAAATGGGGTAGCTAATAGACCATTTTGGAGTATTGTAAGATCACAGCAATCTCATATTTAGGGAGGTTAATATAATACTAATTGGGGCTTGGGTGAAGAGTTCATAAGACAGATGAACCCACCTGAATTTTGAGAGTTTAAGCAGCCCGATTCTTGACCCATATTCACTACTGCTTTGAGTGTTTTTGCTCTTTAACTAAGAAGGAAAAGAAATATCAGGAGATTGCTGTAATTGTCAGCTTTTTCTGACTAACCTTCTTGACTGCCTCTTCTGGGTTCATGATGGCTGATAACGTACCAGTGTCATGGCCAATGAGAAAAATCAACTTGTAGGACCAAATTCCCCTCCTGGCTGACTCCGATAGACCTAACTGCACTCTGAGATTTTATTTCTGCTAATATCAAAGTCCAGAAACTGACAAAGCTGTATTATTGTCAACCCCTGTAGTGAGGCTGGGAAAGTAGGAATAACAGTTAAGTTAGACCTGCGTGAATAATTCATGGGGAATAATTTATTTGATGAATTGACCTCCTTTTTTGCCCCCCTCCCTGTTTCCGGCCCTGTCCACAAGCAGCCTCTGATTTTCTCTCCTCCATTGTTACTCAGATTGAAAATACCCACTGAATAATTTCTGAGGATAATTCGTGTTCTGCAAATTTGTCCCTGAGTAGTTAGCTGTGAACATTAGGTATCTGAAATCCCAGTGCTAGCTAGACACACAGATCTCGTGTTGTTATTCCTGTTCTTTGCATAAAGGGGACATACCTTCAAAACACTGTGTTTTCTACCCTGGCTATTGGTAGTTATGATTCCTTTAATGTAGAATTAAGCTCTGTAAGGCGTGTAGTTGATTGTAAGGCCCCAGTTTTGATTAACGTGAGATAAATAATACATATAATGAAACGAAACAACACTTTTCTTCAGGGATTTTCTTAGAAACCTTCAGGTGTCTCCCAGACAAATCCACTGGCTGCCCAGTGAGAGCTCAGGAGAGCCACAAGTGCCACCCAACAAATTCTAGTTGAAAGAGCGAATGCTCAGTCACAGCCTATATCACTGTCCACCAGAAAGCAGGGACCCTCCTGACCCAGAGCCCACCCCTGCAAACACAGAGGGATGATGAAAACAAGGGATGCAGCACAATCTGCAGGACACCTAAAGAGCAAGGCAAGGAGCCCTTGCCACCCTTCCCAGCTTGCAACAAACAGGTCAGGAGGGAAACACAAGCACCTTCACCCCACCTGTCTAGCTCCCATCCCAGTTTCTGAAGGCTTTGGTAATGAGCAGCTCCTCAATTCCCTTTGCAGCACAATCATTTGTTTACTTGCTCCACTCATTATGGTCTGCATTCACATAAGGCGACTACTAGACTGCACATTGACTTTCAGAATCAGAGAGAAAAAAACAAACAAACAAACAAAAAACAACAGAGGGAGCGAGACAGAGTTAAAAGTTTCAGCCATAAAAGCTTTTGACACATCTTTCTGTCTCTTTCCGTCCATGTAATCAATCTTCTAAGTTTCCAGGAGCGGCTGAGATTTTTAAAAACAGCTGTAATCTGTGGTCATTGATGGTGGAGTAGATTGTTTGCCAAACTATTACCATAACTGTCAACCGAAATCAGAAAAATAATCTCATTGTGCTGGACAGATGCCTTTCCTGCATTATTGATATAGTCACTCCAGAGTAATAGAGAAATATAAAGCATTGTTCTATTTACAAAAGGAGATTGGCCAAGTCCTTGAGAGTGAGCAGGAGGGACAGGCACTTAAAGGAAGTGAGATATAGTCAACTCAGTAAAAGTTATGTGTCAGGGTCATGTGGCCTCCATAGTCAGCAGTAGAATCTCAGTTTTCAATAGCTTTTCCTCTCCTTTCTCACTTTCAGATTTAACTCCAGAGCTTAATCTCTGACTAAATGAGCTTTCCAGGGTTTAAATGCAGCACCATGGAATTTGCCCAGCTTTTTCCCCTTTCCACCTCCCCTTTGGCTGCCAGCGTGATACCCCCAAATGCATCTCTGGCACTGCTGCATTTCCAGAATATGCAAAAAACACTGCACCTTCACCATACACCTCTTTGTAGGGAGGATAAATCAGGTCAATGCTGCCTGTTATAATACAATACAAGAGAATTTTGTTTGCTCGCCTTCAAGATACCTCAGAAAGCACTTTGCAAAGCAATGTACTAAATATGAGCATTGCAGCAAATCTTTAGGCAGATGGAGCAGCCAGCCTGCTTTTAGCCATAGCGCCCACAGAGTCTTTTGCTGTTACTAATGTTTGTATATAGAGAGGGGCCCAATTTTGTGCTGGAATCTGCTACAGTGAACCCATAACCCCAAGTTCCCCATTTATAGCATAAATGAATAAATATCTATATAGTCAGAGTACTGGAGGTGGAACTGGAGCTTCTATTTTCATTTGAACACCATGCAGGGGTCAGGCACTGTGAAAGTCCCACGATCAGCAGAGGACAGGCTCTAGGATATATGTGGTCTCCTGTCCTTTTATTTTTGAAGGTTTTTTAATTTTAAAATTGCCTCCCATTTCACTGCAGGGAAAAGTTTCCCTTCTCATCAGCGTTTTGAAAGCACAAAATTGGAAATTTTTTTTGGAGTAGGAATTATCTATAGAAGTAGCCCTCCATTTAACTTGAAAAGAGAAATTAGCTCTTACAAAATTACAGCAGTTTTTAGCTTATTCTTGTTCAAAAGCAGCTATATGAGATGCTAGCCTCATTTTGGTAGCAACAAAAGTACTTTTCGACAGCTTAATGTTTTGAGGCAACAAAAACATACAGATGCAATCTTTGTCTCAGCAGAAAAAAAGATGGAAATAAAATCAGTTCATCAAATTTGGTGTAATGAGAATTATTGTCATACTATAAAAATAATTTAAACAACAACAACAACAAAAATGCTTTTACCCCAGTTTTAGCGAACTGTCTGTGAAAGAGCCACTCTAGTGAAGCAAATGGATCCTCTGGTCTGAAGTGTGAAATTCAGCAGTACATGGGGAAAAAAAAAAAAAAAAAGCAGGGCTAATTGAAGGACAAATTCTTCCTGGGTGACCACCAGTCAATCAATAGCTGGGACCCATCCGCCGACTGTAAAACATTTGTAGCTTTCAAATGAGAACAGATTATTATGAGGAAAATGCCTGGCTGCCTTTATGCAGAAGGACAAACAGTCTATGGTCAGGAAATGAATGCATGAAGTGTCCTTGACACTGCATTTGTCTTGACACGCGCTCTTCTGCTCTGAAGTTGTTATACTCTGGTTACCAAGATGTTCCGAATCCATTAGCGCATGTTGTAGACAAGAGGTTTGACCCAATCCCTTGCTGCATTACACCACTAACTCACACCTATCTCCAGCACACGCGAGCGCACACACACGCCTACAAAAGTAGATACCAAGCCCAATAGTGTTTTTAATTGAAAAGCATAAATTTGCCCTGCTAAACCTATTAACAATTTGTTTTAATTAGGAACCCAGCTGCTTCCTGAGATTTTGCAGTCTGGGTTTCAGAACTTTAGCAGTTCCAAAAATGAGTCTCAAGTGAGTTGCTTCGAGTCCTTCAGCTCAGCGTTTTTACAGACTTGTTGGAAGGGAGACATTTTAAAAAGTTTCCACAACGTGCCTGTCACCTCTCCTCTGTCCTTGAATGATACCAATTCAGAGAGGGTACAACTAGATCACCTCGTCTTCAAGCGCTCTTAAATCCAGGTGAAGTTTGCCTCCTTACAGAGAGTAGTTATACTCATCTTAAGTGTAGTTTTCAGGGATGCTCAGGTGTAACCGAATTAAAAGATGCTTCTGCTACCCCAAACCATCCATTCCCCAGTGCAGAGAGTGCAGTTAATTAACCAGACTTTCCAGTATGTAAAGTACTGTCACCTCTTCTTTCTTTAACTGACTGCGAGTTAAATCCAGGACAAAACCTGCCAGATACGAGGACCCAGTACTGGGACTTGGAGAAGCCAGGCAAGAAATGTGCCCTTTTCTTGAAGTGTTTATTTAATCAGATCACACACTAATGAATTTCTGGGCACTCACTCCTGCTAGGTTAGCATTGCCACTACTAGCCGAAGGAGAAGCACTGGCTTTTGGCTGATCCTTTTGTGGATTTGAAAAGTCTTTTCAAATCAATGGTCAAAATGCATTGCCAGCTTCTCCTTTTCCTCCTGGAAGCACGGACCTGTGCCAAGCAGGGAGCCATTTTTGCACTTGGAGATGAAGCTCAGCAGGAAAACGGAGAGGACTTGTCACTTGAACATTTACAACTCCAGAAGGCATCAGCCTTTCCCTAAAATTAACTCAACTGACAAAAAAAAAACACACACTACGTCAGTAACAGTGCCTGGTCACTAAGAGCAAGGCGTCCTCCCAGGAAGCCAGGCAGAATCCACATAGCTAAAAGCTTCTTCAAATACTACTTCATTTTTCATTAATATTTTACTGATCACGTGTCTGCTTTTTCTCTGTGATCCAGCCAATATCTTAACAGACATTGTCCAGGTAGAAATAGCAATCACAAGGTTAAATGAGCTATGTACATGTCTTATGTCACCTTTGGTTTTGTTTTTTTTTCCTTTCTTTCTTTGCTTCATTTTCTCTCCTTCACATGAAACTATATTTTATAATGCTTTTTCTTTTCTCAACCAATGCCAGTTACAGAGGTGGGTAGCCACGTAACTAAGACTCCAGCCCATGGAAAAGTGCTGAGAGAAGGAAGGAAAACAAAGCCAAGTGAGGCAGCAATGCATGTCATCAGGACAGAGAAGCACTGGTTTCAAGTGTGATCACTGTTCCTCACAGACTGATGCTGACCTTTGCTCCTGTTTGGATGCCCTGGATGATTTCTTAGTATCACCATTTGAAGGGAAAGGAATTAGTTGTCTGATGACCTTTTGCATCCAACGAAGAAGTGATAGCTGGTATCTTTCTCTTCAGTTTTGCTTCAGCTGCTCAGAAGAACTTTTCAAATAGCTCAACTCTTGACCACATTAGTTTATTTTCTCAATCAAGCTTTGATGCGCCAATAATAAACACATGAGCAAAACTCTTGGACATGTTCACTAATAATAAACAGAAAGTTAAGTTCTCACCAGAGTCAATAAGAAAATGGGAATTATTTTATAAAAAAGATATTGTTGATAAAGTATAAAAGAAAGCCTTGAAATATTTTCATTTGCTACATTTCAACAAAGGAGAATTCCAGCTCACTCCAAAAGAGAGGAGACCTCCCAAGAGGTCATGCAGACCAGAACCAGACAGTCTGTCCTTGAACTTTGCAGTTTCCTTGATGGGGACTATGGGCACAGATTTAAGGTCTTTCAGTCCCATTTTTTTCATGATTATCTAATGTCTGGTGTTTTCCTCTGCTCCTGAGGTCATGATATTGCATGAGACTCTCAGACTGCATTAAAGGTGTCAAGCCTGTACATAGGAAAATGGAAATCTAAACATTAGATGAGAAAACTGCAAGTAATCCTCCTCTGATAACTACTTTTTTATTATACAACCTAATTATATTCAAACTAATCCTATGCTTCTGGATAGAGGGGTATGGTACGCTGTATGATTTTTTACCTACTTCAGTATACACTTTCACATACATCTGAATTCTATATTTAAGGTATGATTTAATTTTTCTACATCTAGCCTAAAGTTTTTCAAATGTAAATTCATTATTTTGATTTGGCATTTCAAATCCTTAGTCAAATAACACGGGAGAAAAAAATCCAGCAAGAAAGCTGTTATCTCCTCTTATTTTTTAACAGGTTTGGCTTTAAACCATGGCACGTTTAGAAGATGGTGAAGAGAGCAAAACAAAGAATTATCTGACCAGCTCTGACTGGAATGTGGAGCAACCCCAGTGATGCTCCAAATGATACATTGCCTCTTTAGACTACAACTTCTAGTCTTTGCTTCCCAGGTCAATCTTAATTAGCTGGATGGTGCAAGCTCTCCCTCATTTAGGACACTGCACCCTTTTCTCTGTCATGCTCTGATATCCCACATGCTCAGTTCTGCAGCTTGCTAGTGCTGTGCCTGGGGAAACTTTGCACACCTGTGAAGCCTGCAGCAATTTTAAAACAGGATTGGGAAAAACTGAAGGTTGGAAGAGGCACTGAGTTACGTCTTGGGTTCCAACAGCTGCTTCCAAACCTCATAAACAAAGCTCTGAGTTATGACACCGAGAATAAAATTTAAAGTGTGCACAAGTTTTCTTGTGTGGGGAGGGAAGGGGTTGGTACGGAGAAAGTTTTAACGAGCACCAGCAGTGAGAAGTTTCCTGGTGTCTTAGGGCTGGCTGAAATCTCCTTTGCATAGGCATAAACCCATACCTGTGGGTACCAAACTTAAAAAAAACCTACTGATTTGAGAGTGCTTGGAGAGAGCGTCTGCCTCACGTATTTATTCCTGTGCAACAGAATGATTCCCTCCTGCTAACACTCCCCTTTCCCCCCTTCTCCTAAAGGGCTGCTCAGCCACCTCATCTTAAGTCTTTTTTTGGCTTGTTTACTAAATCTTTAGACTGCTCACTCAGGGTCAAGGACCCTCAACTTAGGTATGATCCTGCACCTCGTGCTTTGGTTCCAGAGTTGACTCATAAGTAGAAGAGTCCTTAAGCCTCAACAAGCAGATTGAAAACTCAGTAAACAAGCTGAAGAAGAGAAACTCAAGAAGTCCATGCCTCCAGCCACAAGGCATGAAAAGCACTTTATACAATATACATTTAGAAAGAGGTTTTCATTGACTTTGTGATGATTTATAGGATGTGTGGTTTTTATTTTTTGTTTCTCTTGCCCCTCCACAACCCTTACCAGTCAAACCTGGGTTTATTGCATATCAGTTTGCCCACAATTATCCCAATAACCTTATAAGTTAAATACTGAGAAGCAGTATGCAGAACTGTTTTTCTCAAAAAGAACAAATGCCAAAGAAATTTAAGTAAATTCTTTTAAAAAATGTGTTTCTGCAACCTATCAATATAAATGTTCCAGAGGTATATTGAATATAAACTTACATAATCTTGGGTATATTTAAAAGTTTCCATGGAAACCGTTTCTTTGTCAAAAGAACAACATTGCTCAGGGCTATTTGTAACCCACACCTAGCAATGTCCAGCTCACACATGGGGACCAGGAGGTGACTCTGATGCCAGAAAATGAACAGTCTTGGCTTTTTTCAGTTCCCCAGCCGCAGCAGAAGGTGCAAAGTAACATTCCTTCATTATCCATAGATGGAGACAATAACAGTGAAAGAGTTTAGGCAAACTGACCCTTGGAAACATCCAAACGCCAACATGCTTTTTTTCCCTTGCAGGGACCCTTCTGGTTATGCCAAATGTTTCTGTAAGAGGGAACGAGCGTGCAAGATATTTGTTCTGCATTTCGCAAATTTTCCCTGCAGAATAAGCTGCTCTTCTAATAAATGCTGTTTTGACAGCAGTGTTGCAGCTTGCCCGGATCTGCCTCCCAATGCAGCCTGCCTGTCTCTGCATCTGCAAAGTTGCAGCCTTAATTCTCACGCCATTTCCACGTCCCCTCTTTTACTCAATTCTTCAAGATAAAAGAGGAGGGGGAAAGGAGAGGAAAAAAGTCCAATCTGACCTTCCTCTCGCCTCTGGAAACAGGAGCTGTAAACTGTAGCTGGGTTTTTAGCTGACAGCAGCTGGGAGTCAACAGCAGCCCATCTTATCCACTTCAGAAATGAGCCCTGGCTGATTGGGCAAATATTTCCTATTTACTGGCTTCTTCCCCCCCCTACTCATGGATAATTCTAGGGTTAATCCACCACACCGCCTCCTCCGCCCAGCCCCATGATATTGACACTTAAGAAACACAGAGCTGTTTATATTTCATTGGAGAGCTCATACTATCAATTTTCACATTAGTGAGTCCAGCTATTGCTCTCTTCTATCGGGATCTATTGAGTGGTGGCAGTAGAGATATCCACTGTAGTGAAGGAAAAAAAAATACTTAGCTGTCTGATGAAATGTTTTAAATGCATAGGGTTCACCTTGGGGTTGGCTGCTGCTCAGATTTTATCCATTAATAACACGCAGGGCTGCCACACTACTCTCCAGGGCTGATAGGAAAAATAGTACCACTTACAGATCCCCTGGTTTGCCTCGGGGAGAGTGCACCAAATGCAGCACATATCATACATTTCGGGGCTGAAATTTACTCCACAAGAAGAAAAAAAAAACCAAAAAACAAAACCACCCCAAACATTCTTTATATTAAAACACAAAACCCAACCCTATTCCTCAAGCACAGACAAAGGGAAGTTGCCATGTAGGCCAGTAGTTGCAGACCTCAAGTGCTTTGCTTATGCTGTGAAATGCCTCTGGGCAAAACAGGCGTAAGATTTCAGTGTAAAGGCCCTTTTTTAGCTTACTGCCCCACAGGTTGACATTTCACCCAGCAGGGAGAAGAATCTGAATTGTTACAAGGAGCCAAGCGTGAAAGAGTAGACTCTTGGTCAGCCCTCATCATTCCAGCAAAAGAGCTTCATTTATTTATATTTTCTTTTTTTCCTACCCTTGAAACAATTCACAGGAAAATGATCATCAGAATGAGAATTGTTAACTGATTTGATTATTGTTGGCATTCGGAACAAGAACACAGCCAAGTGCTCAAGGGTAAGTATTATTTTCATCTAGTGATGAGGCTAAGAAAGGATTCTGCACCCAATTCCCTGTACATTAATGATCTGAAGATATTTGGGTTGGGTTGCATTGTTTTCCCCTCTCTTTCAAAGTGAGCCACAGAGCTCTTTGCTGCCAGGAAGTGTTATTTAAGAATATGAGTTTCTTTTGTAAAGGGAAGGGCATAATTAGATGTTAAGAGCTGATTATTGCATTGTTCTCCACAGAGATTTGTAAAAGGAACTGCATTTGAAGAAAGGAGGGAAAGTATGTATTGTGCTTGGAAAGTGAGAGGTATCTGCCTTAAATATTCTTTGTCTCCATATCTGAAAACTTTTTACAAGAGATGAGAAGCAATCAAACTTTCCATTGCACATTTGCTGCGAGCAGCCCATCAACCTACAATACCTGCTGTGGGAAGCTGGCACTACAGTTCCCACCCCAAAGTCCAGAAAAATCTAATTCCTCAAGTAGGGAACGCTTGAAACAGAAGACCATGCATTTTTATTTGTCTGTATTTTTTTCCAGGAGCTTTTTGAAACAAGATGAACTTGGGCCTGCACACTGCTGTTTTCTCCAGCCCCAGGGACATCTTTTACCTCATGCTCCCTCCCTTAGGCATTCAGAGAAGCAACATGTTTCTATCAGGCAAAAAACTTTAGTAAGCAATAAACCCTTCTGACAAGACAAGAACCCAGCTAGCTCGTCCAAACTCTGTAAGGCACTTATTGTAGAACATGTTGTAGGCATTTATCCATATTGCACCCAGAAGAGACCTGGGCTGCAGGTAGATATCCACTAAGAAACTCTCTACTCTGTGCCATACCACATAGGACATATGCTGTGCTGGTTAACCATCCCCTCAAAAATGTTAAAAATCAAGATGACAAACCTTGTGCTTTACTCTAGAGGCTCCTGGCGCAGTCTCTGGCAGATTGGTCAGGGAAATGGCCAACACAGACCTTCAGCTGCTGCTGACCTCCCTTTCATTATCAGCAGTGGCAGCTGTGATGGGATGCTCAGCTGATTTGAGCATTCACTTCTTTATTACTCTCCTCACAAACTGAGAAGTGCTTCAGCCTTGCTTAACACCTCCTGAAGCCACAGAGATGACACCTCTTCAAAGCTGCCTCTTTTTGCTGCTACTTTTTCCTCCTCAGTCTATGCTATGTATCATGTAGGAGATGGTGTTCATCTAAAATATACCTTACAGCTCAAGTTCCTACCAAAATAAACCACTGAGGCTTCCTATGCTCTAAATGCTGCCATGATGACCTGGCCACCCAGCAGAACCTCAGCTCTGTGGTGGCCTGTTTCACCTCTACTGATGGAGTCTCCACAAGCCTTGATGAGCTGGGAAATGCTGAGGTTTTAAACAATCGGACTTCTTTCTAGCAGTTCCTAAGGAATTTGTCATTTCTTTCTAAGAAAGAAAACAGAATCTAAGGCAAAGGTTTATAGCCTGCTCACTGTATCCTCACCATTTTCCAAGGTATCTCATTATTAAAGTCTTTAGAGCCCATTTTAAAGCTCATTGGGAAACTTTTCCTACTACTGCTATCAGAAGTTTGCCGCAAAACCTCACAGATGTCATGTTAAAATGTTCTAATCCTCAAAATATGATTGTATAAAAGAGAAACAATGCCCCAACCTTTTCAGTGTATTTTCTATTGCTACATATAAACCATACTCTGAACACCTTGATATCTGCATGTAAGCTACATATGTAAGCACAAAGAGGAAAGAGGTGAAGAGCACCTTAACCTCCCTAACCTCAGACAAAATGATTCTCATACCCTAGAGTCACCCTTGTATAGGCCTTTCCTCTGCCCCTTCTTTTCTCCATCAGATCACAGCTTCACATGAAGAAAATAAAATAAAAATTAAAACCCAAACCCTTACATACGAGAAATAAAGCAGTTTCATGCTTTATCATACTTTTGTCAAAAATGAATTTCTTCAAAACCAGGCAAGTTTTTGGAGCCAAAGCTGCCCCTCGTTTGGAGACAGATGTCACAGTCCTTTTCTTAATCTGCAGGAACAGCCTTTAGCTGTATCACAATTAACACACTCCATGTGCCAAACTGTAACGAACTTGCCTGTTCTCCCTGGACCTGCTTCCAGTCCGAGGTGAGAACTAATGAATTGTTGGGGCCACAGGAGAAAGACAAGGACGTGGAAGCATAAGGGAAAGAGTAGGAGTACAAACAGCTGCGTGTAGAGGACAAAGCTCCCCTCTCTCTCCCTCAGGTTATGCAGGCACTTCATAAGGAGTTGGCAGCCGAGACACCCCTTCCATTGCAATCACTCTGTTAGGACCAAACCCATATGCAGTTTGTACAGGAGTTTGTGTGAACACATCCCATCAGTTTATTGTTGTGGTTTTAGGGTTGGTGGTTGTTTTGTTGTATGGTCTTCTCCCCCTCCCCCATGCCCCCCCTTTCCTTCTATGCATCTTCATCCTTCATGGTTGATTGAGATTATGATGTAAACTAACCGAACGTGACACAGCTGCTCTCTTCAATAACTAAGGAGATGCCGGCTGCCACTCACCCTGGCGCTTTGGTGATTCACAGCAGGGCCTGTTGGGCTTATGGGGGCCCTCTTTTTTGGCATCTGTCTGTACCATCCTCATGCAGTTTGCTGAAACAAAACCAATGATGTTAGCAGCATATGGGCAACCAGAATAGGGGTCATTTACCTTATTTGCCAACAAAGTAAAGGACAAGGCCCAGTGGAACAGCAATATATTGAGAAGAGCTGGCAGCACAGCGGCAGAAGAGGAAACCGCAGGCGGGAAGGGTCCCAAGAGTCACCTCTGGCCATACGTCCCTTTCCTGTGAAATGTTTAGTTTCTGAGGTCTGTATGGACTATTTGATTCTAAATTCTGAAAATTTTGATCAGCTGACCTGCCCCTTGCCAAACTGAACTCATCTGGATGAGGTGCACAACTCACCTCAGATGCAAAGTCTGACTCCAAACCTTGCTGAAAGCTGAGCATGATTTTGTTGACAATCAAATTCATGTAACAGCTAACAGAAAATAAATCATTTCCATCTGCATGCTCTTGGACTAATAAAGGCTTGGTCTGAAACTGGAGAAGCCAAAAACCTGTCAGGGATCCAATCTAATTGTATATCTAACCTGACCAGAAATAAGAATAATTGGAAACCTCTCAAGTAGATTGTTCTTCTTAACTTACCAGGACAAGCCACACACCAACAGCTTGCACAATCTGACTTCTGCGAACAAAAGCAGTCTGGATAATTTTGGAGAAGACACCGAGCATTAAAACTTCCACATTAGCTTCCTCTGTTCATTGCCAGAAAAAAAATTAGGCACTTTTTTTCGTCTTGAGTTGTACCTCTAGGCATAAGGTTACAGTTCTGGGCATGTTTTAACATATAGGCTGTGCTGAAACAGAGAACTTGATGAAGGTGGTTAGTAGAGAAAAATAGCTCTAAATAGAATGATGTCTGCAGAAATCAGGGATGACAAATCTGCTGTAATATGAAAACATATGTATATGGCACTGCGAATTTATAAGGTGTCCTACAAAGTAGACATAGCTCAAATATTTATTATGACTCAGTGATGAATAATATCCCCCTTTTTATTAGTAATTTTTGCCTGAAGAATTAAACTCACTTGTTGTATGTGTACTCATAATATGCAAATAATCTCCAAAATTACTACCTCTCCTTCTATTTCTGTATAAATGCTTATCTAACTTTCCATCCTCTTTTCAAGGTATCTCTTCTAGTATCTGAGAACCTACATGTTTTTCTAAATTCCCTAGTTGGGAGATTTCACTGTTTGCTAAAATTGTCTGGTAATTATGGGCTCAGAGAGTGTAATTTCTACTTGATAATTTCACCAAAATCCTTAAATTTTTATTTCTTGTGTGATTATTACAAAATTCATGTTAAAATGGGGAAAAAATGTAATTTGATATGTCGCTCAACTTTATTTAAATATAATCCCATGAAAATATAACCAAACTTTTTAGAGTGTTGTCAGCTACATCAGGAATATACATTAAAATGCATTGCCTTCCCTAAAAATGCATGTCTCAGTCTATGACTTTGTGGCTGCACCTCTTGATTGAGTAAAATGTTTAACAAATACCTTGAGTGTTTTAAAAAAACAAGAAGAATTGTATCCATGCAGCAAAAGTAAAAATGCTGTAAACAAGGGAGCTGTTTTTTTTTTTTTCTTTACAGTTTAAAGCTCCACTTTCTAACTTAGATGCATAAAGATTTTTTTTTGTCAGCTTCAGAGCAGAGAAACATTAAAATTCATCTCACCCCAAACCTTTGTCGGGAAAAAAAGATGTTAAATATCAGCAAATGGATCTGATAAGCTGCAGACTATTTCTGCTGTCAGAGAATGACTGTAGGACAAAAACACATGTTCAGGATTTGACATCCCTTGGCATCTTGTAAATAGCCTGCATGAATCCACACCTAAAAACTGCCAACACAAGCAAAATTGTGCCCAAGTTTCTTGTAAGTTAAGCAAGCAAAGCAGAGACGTGAAACGTGGTTGGATTGAATATAGAAACCTAAAGACCCCCAAAACTGACCTTGAGATCATTTTAGCAAAAGATCTTCTCTGCACTTTTGCAGCGCCAGCCTGATTTTCTCTTTATAAAGAGCTCTGTGCTTGTGTGTGTGCGTGTGGATGTGTGAGTGTGCAGAACTACGTAATAAACACTTTATTAGGGAAAAAACCCCAACAACTTTTCATAGAGAAATGGTAAGAAAAAAAGAACTGCTGAGTAATACAAAATACACCCTTCAGTTTTTTTAAAGATTTCATTCCTTAGAAGAAATGTGAAGTAATTCCTTGGCCTGGATTTTTAACACTTCAACTCCACCCCCTTCACTAGAGAAAAAAAATAATTTGTGATTTGTGATTGAAAGGACAACTCTTCCCTGTCTGGATAGCAGAACTTTTTCTGCTTTCTTTTTCTCTCATGTCTCTAAAAAACTAGTAAAAAGGAGGAAAGAAAGGATATTTATCTAGAGGAGGAGAGGATCTGTTGCAAATTCAGCATCAGTGTGTGTACCACCAGACGCAGGAAGAAAATACTTCCTTTCTTTTCCTCAACTCAATCCTTTTTTTTATTATTTTCTTTTCTTTTCTTTTTTTTTTTTTTTTTTTTTTTTTTTTTTTTTTTTAGTTTCTAAATGCTTTACAGAGATGTTGGTCTTCCTTTCTTGGATTCAGGTTTGCCCACCACCAGCAGGAATATATTAGAGCTTTTGGACTAAACTGCTTTTTCCTGAAAGGCTGCGGATTGTCTCAGCACTTGAGGGATGGATATTTTGGGGATTATCACAGCATTAGTGATGGCATCTGCAGGAAACGAAATCCATGCTGTGGTGTGAGATGTCTCAGCCACACTTATCCGAGTCACGTAACTGGGAGCACTTTCCAAAATTTCCCTGGGCTATTCCCATTTTCAGGCCTCCTTTACAGAGGATCAACATCTTTCTTGTCTGTGCTGGCTCTAATCCCCAGTGCAGGGCCAAAAGGGACCAGAAGACTGGTCCCACTGCCAGTGTGTCTGGGGCAGTGGTGTGAACGCACGTGGACAGCAGGCTTCTTCCGATCTGGAAAGTGAAAAAGGAAATGGGATGGGTCTTCGGAACTGAGAAAGGTTACTGAGCAGTCAAGAGCTTTGTGCCCGGATGCAGTTGGGATGGGATTGGGAAGGTGATTTTCTCTCCAAAAGACGTGGAACAGTTGGCAGCATGCCTCCTCCCCTCCTCTTCCTCTGAAGCACCCCTGGAGTCAGGATGCTGTCTTCAATGACTCAGTAGTCTGCTTGGCTGTGGCAGATCTTGTATTTCTGGAGAGAATCAATATAAACACTTTCTTTTGTCTTTCCTTTTTTTTTTTTTAATTTTTTTTCTTTACCCATTGTAGTGTCTCTTGTTTCACTGTCTGCTGTCTGTTCCCAGTGCCAAAGGAAACTGTGATCCATAATTCCTGGTGCTGCCCAGCCTGCTTTAAAACTGCTCAGTGTGAAACGTAATATGCAAAAACATCTTTTTTTTCCTTCCTTTTTTTTTTTTTTTCTTTTTTTCTTCCTTCTTTTTTGGCAGGCTCTGGAAAAGGCCTGTTTCCTGGCAGGAGAAAAAGCCAGCCTTGGCTTCAAGCAGCCACTGACAATTCCCAGCATATGGTAAGAGAGGGAGCTTCCGCCTACCCCATCAGGTAAGTGCCATCTTCCTTACTACAGCAATGATCGATGTCACGCTTGGAGAACGCTGGCTACTGGGAGAGGAGCCAAGCGGCCAACTGGCCATTACAAGGGAACAGGTCAGGGTGGACAAGGCCTCTGGGTGGGGAAGGCATGCTAGCATAAGCATGCAACCAGGAAATGTGGTGTCTTAATGCACTGTCATGTGCTTCTCGTTTTTGGCTCCACAATTGAGTTTAAAAGGCTTATTTTGCTTATGCTAACACTTGGGTTTAAGTGCTTTCAAAAGGTGAATGAAAGCCTTCTCACATATGCCTTTCAGCATATAGAGTGTTGCTTGTGTGCTGTTCCTTTGCTCCTTTCCTTTTTCTTCTCTTTTTATTTTCCTCTCCAGTGTCTCTTCATGCTAAAGGAAGATCTGATCCCACATCCTCTCCAGCTCTGCTCGTTGTCTCCCCCTTACTTTGGAGCAGTCTTATCACAGAAGCAAGCACCAAGCCCTCTGGGGCCCTCTTGGTGCCTCCAGCAAAGGTTGGGAGGGAATCTTTATCAAGTAGTGAAGCGATAGGATGAGAGGCAATGGTTTTAAACTAAAAGAGGGGAGATTTAGATTAGATATGAGGAAGAAATTCATTGCTGTGAAGGTGGTGAGACACCGAAACAGGTTTCCCAAAGAAGTTGTAGATGCCCCATCCCTGGAAGTGTTCAAGGCCAGGTTGGATGGGGCTTTGAGCAACATGGTGTAGTGGAAAGTGTCCCTGTCCATGGCAGGGGGATTGGAAATAGATTATCTTTCAGGTCACTTCCAACCTAACCATTCTATGATTCTAAGGCAGTTTCCTTATAGTACTCCCAGTTTTGCCCTATTTAGTCCTGATTCAGCCCCAGTTTGGTCTCAGGACCAAACATAGCCCCATCTTGCACAGTACTCTGCAGCATCACATTGGGATTTGGAAACTTCCAAGCTGTATTTTGAGGACTGCATATAGCTGCAATGTGCCTGGAAGAGGGACAAGATCCTGTGCCATGATCCAACCCTCCTCAGAGGGTCCATGGGGCAGGGGACAGAGCAAAAAGCAGGTTCCAGTCCCCTTGGCATTTCCATGAGATGGGCGCTCTCTCTGCCACTGTAAGGCAGATCTGCTCCCCAAGTTCCTCGTGCAGATAAGCACCTTCAGAGCCCTGTTGAGCCATTAAGACCAGGTCCTCAGCTGTAAATCAAAGCAGCTCCATAACACTTCTTTCCTCTCACCTGAGCCCTGACCTAGAGGGACCACGTCTAGCGAAAAGAGGGTAATTCATTCTCCATGCTCACTCAATCCATAGACTCTCAGCCTAGGATGCTGATTATTGCTAACCAGGGTGCAGTTTTTTATCATACTGGCAGGGCTAAGAGAGCCCTAACTCATTTCACGTAGACCTCTGAATAGCCATTGCTTTGTAGAAAGTTTTGGTGAGGACCAAACTGAGCTATTCTCCATTTATCCTAATGAGGAGTGTGCACTTTGCAGCTCATTCTCCAAGACAGAAATAAACTGTCAGTGGCTTCTCTTCTAGCACAGATTGATCTAATACAACTGCCTCAACGCACTCTGCTTGTGCAGACGGTTCCAGTGCACATTACTGTCATTTCTGATGCCCTAAAAGCTGCTGCCTCCTCCCTCCCGTGCTCTTAAATGCCTTAAACGCTCTTAAAAAGTGTGGTGACACTTTTACGGGTGATGGGGCAAGGGTCACAAGCTGAATCTTTGCATGCCAAGAGATACAAACAACAGATTCCCATCTCTAGGAGGGAAGTAGGATCTGTTTTCCTTTCTCAGTAGGGTTCTTATTTGTGCCTCGTAATTATAGATAAACAAAAAGAAAGATGTAACTTTTCTTAAATTAAACTAAAAATTTTCTCATTGCCATATTAACAGGACAAAGGATAGCCCAAGCAACTACATCTCTATCTGCCGTATGAAATCAAGATGCAATAAGAAGTGTAATGTAAGGGGTTACTTTCTAGTAACCATTCTAGTTTCCATTGCAAAACACTGAGCTGAGTCATGGCTTTGCAGGTCAATGCCTGGCTACCAGCAGTGACCAAAAGTACTACAGAATGGTAAATTAGGAGTAGGACCATGCCGATGAATTTATTCACCTAAACTCTCAGCTAGCTTCAGTTCGGTCACTGCTTTAATCCCCAAATTCTGGATAAAATGTCTGTTTTAGAAAGACTACTGTATGGTATTAACTTTTTCTTTTCAGAATATTTAAAAGTGAGTTTCACTTTTTAAGTAAAGGTCTTCCATTTTTCTATTATTTGGTTGATTTATCTTATTTTATGAAACATAAGTCAAAATTTTTTATAACATGACTAATGGCATATACATTGATCCAGAAAAATAGAAGAGCTATGATAATGATGCAAAAGAATCCTTTTGGGTTTGAAGAAAACTAAATAAGATAAATATTTCCAGAATTACATTTTTAATGTTCTGCTAATACTACTGGCACAACATGAAACATCTACTATTAAGCTGAAAAAACAGGGTCAGTATTGAAAACAAACAAATTCCATCCCATCATGTTTCTACACAAAATGTCCACTTAGTCTAATTAACTACAGCTCCTGAGCATCGGTGAGTGGATTTTCACATTGAACAAGTTCTGTGGAGTTCAGCAAGAATGATTATTTCTTTTGAATAGTCATGCTTAAAGAATATTGCTGCCCATCATACGGTATTCATTACTTCTTGGTTTCAAAAGTCTGTCATCCAAACAGGGAACAGGAATGATTCCATATGACTTAGGTGACAAATCATAAAACATAAAAAATGAATAGCTAGCAGCTGTCGGGACTTTTCCTGCTGAAAACTGTTTCCTTCAAGTTAATATTTCCTCACGCTCCTAATTTTCAAAAAATGGCAATCCAGATGTTCCAGCTGTACAGTACAGGTATCTTCAGTGCAACCAGCATCAATGGAGAGATCACCAAAGGGCTTTTCTCTCCTTCTTCTCCTTTTCTTTCTTTTTCTTTCCTTTTTTTTTTTTTTCTTTTCCTCAGCAAGAGTAAAACTTGAGCATGGCCAGGTGTTTTCACTTCAGAGGCTCCAATGGCAACAACAACTCCAGTGCTTGGAAGCTAACAAATTTGTTGTGTCACAATTGATAATCAACTCTAGTAAAAGAATGTCCAAATCAATTGAGCTTTAGCAAGGGCAAACTGACTGGACACAGCCAGGCTCCCAGCAAAAGTAGGCCAAGCTTGATAAATTTGCCCTTATTATAGCTATTGATGTTTAAATTTCTTCAGGGATGTTGTTACATGGGTGCCTAGTGGTGACAGAGGTACGATGACCTCCTTCGATCCTTAATCTACACCTGTTAGTTGGCTCCCTAGTTGCTTGTGAGTATACTCAAGCTTAAAGGTTAACAAAAGAAAAACAGGCCAAGTTTACGCGACTGCAGCAACGGATCAATGCAGAGTAAATAACCTTCTCTGTCTTATTTCCCCAAGCATTATTGATCCGAGTTCTTTGTTCTTTGTCATGTTTCTGTCTTCTAATCCCAGGGGACACTAAACGATCGGCTCATATTGGACATGTTAACTGGCACATTATGACAGCTACCATTTTGTCACTCAATGTGGTGCTATATATAAAGAACCCTCAGTTCAGGGGTTTCTAAGCTGCTCTCTCCAAAACAAGCCTCCGATATCTGCTTTTTTCTTTCGACTTCCTTTGTTCGCTCAACCCTGCCTGTTAGGTATTTAATGTAGAGTGCAATAACACTAAACTTTTTTATTATTATTTATTTATATTATTATTATTATTAATTGTCGCTCCTAAAATTTCCCCATCCTTAAAGATGGAGAATAACCCAGCAGTTAAAAATAATAGACACTTTTGCAGCATTCAGTGCACAGCAGGAGTTTCAGGCAGCAGCAAATGCTGGTATCAATTCCGACCTGTCGGGGCTTGTTGTTTTTTATTTAGGAACAGGAGCCCTTTACTTTCATTATCAAGGTTACATTTAAAGGATATTGCACTTTCCTAAGTGTTCTCAATGGATTTCTATGGGATATTACAGATATCACTCTACCCATACTGAGCCCAAGCTCCATCTCTTAGCTGTGTGGATGCTCCAAGTGCCTCTATAAACTTGCAGATTTGTGGTGAAAGTCTGTGTTCACTGAGAGACTATTGGATTTCTAACAAAATTAATGGGATTTCCTTCCTTATGAATGCTCCCTCTACATGCCTATCTCCGAATAAAGACTTGCCAATAATAACTCCCAGAATTATAAAGAAAAAAAACAAAAACAGGAAAAAAAAGAAAGACAACACGAGAACTTGGAAGGCATGGCAACCTACTATTGCTTATTTAGCCTTCCTCACACTTTATCTAGGACACAGAAAAAGCCTATTTTAACAGAAAAAGCATTTCCCTCCTGTGTCAAAACACTCCCAGAGAGGGATCCAATCACTGGAGTAAGTGTTGCGTGCCTTTCTGTCACAGCAATGGAGAGTCCGTCGTCTGAATAGTATCATATGGATTTAAGATTCCAAAATTCATAAGGCATTTTTGGGTCTGTCTGGCACTTAATCGACAGCATGATACAGATAGAGGGAGTAGGACTACATTTTAAAACCAAAGAGATCTGATAGTCAGAAGGTAAATTCCTGCCTGTTTCTCTAAGTATAGCATTTCACTATATTAGCCATCACTAATCACCGTGCAAATATACTCTGTCCAGTGGACAATAATAGCATTATTATTTCCCTGCCACAGAATCTTATCTTTCTTTAAGTCACAGCTGAGTCAATCTGTTCTTTGAACAGGTATTTTCGTTAGTGCGAAGGAATCCAGGCAAAAAAGGCACTGTATATTTCAATTGAATTTCAAGTTCCTTCACGTCTCCATAGCTGATAATTAAACCAACTGACCTGCTTCTGCATTGAAGCCTGCAGGAAATTAAGCAGATAATACTCATTAGGTAGATAGGCTTTTGGGGATAGTTTATTAAAAGAAAAAGAAAGAGCCCCCAACCAAACAAATAACATTGAACTATGAATCTCAGAGCAGCCTCATCACTTGGCTCTGGGGTTCTCCCCCTTTTTTCCACCAATGCAGGAGTTTGGGGAAGTCTTAGCAGGAACTTTTGAAAATGGAACCAAGAAAAGACATTTGAAAAATTTATCCCAGTTAGGCTCAGTCATTCAAGCCTAAAAGCCAACCAAAATATTTATTTTAAAAGTAGAAATATATTGCTCCAATATTAATCTTTCAAAGATGGCATGTTCCCATTTTTTTTCTTTCTTTTGTTTAGTATTTTTTTCAATTCAAACTGCTAAAGTATGCTAAAACCACATGGAACATGATGTGGTGTGTATCTAGAGAAACCTCTCATTTGATTTGAAATGGATTTGTTTTCTTTTTTGATACGCTGAAAATATATCCTTAAAAGACATTTTCATCTCCATAACACATTTGTATTTTTTGGACTTGCTGAAAAACTGAAAAATCCTGGGGTCAACCTGATTTAACAGTTAATTCATTCACTATTTGTCTTTCCAGCTGCAAATACTTTGGGGCAAAGACCACATATTTTAATGTGTTTAGAGTATGCCTAAAACATCATAATAAAATCTAATTATTAATAAAAATGACATGTAAATGTGAGAGATATGTGGTATGTGGGCAATATGTGTTATGCCAGTGGAATCTTTTGCTCCATATTTCCAATCAGCATTTTATGCCATGGTCAAATATGAGGAGAGTTATTACACTTATCCTTAAAGTGCTGGCTGTCTACAGAATGGACACATATACATAGTTCATATATCCACAAGAAATGCAAGATTCACAAGAATAAAGAATTGATCCTCCTAAGTGAGATACACAAGTGCTTTCTTTCACAAAAATGCATTGCCCTTGTCCCCCAGGTCTCAAATAGCATCTCTGTTTTGTATTCATGTAATACTGTTGGGAGGGTTTGAATTGCTATTTATTACGAAGCCAGTCCACCTCTACTGCTCAGTAGGATGTTGTGCAAAGTGATCTCACTGATACGGTGACATCACTATGTTAAAAATAAGCCATGGTGGCATATGGGCGATGAAAAATATTATTCAAAATAAAATTATATTTCCACTGTGCAAAGCTCTCGGTGTGTTTGGAGTGTATGTTTAACAGAGACAGCCCAAACACTCTGTCACAAGAAAAAAGTTGTATTTCACTATAATATTTTTATGTGGCTATAAAATACAATGCAAAAAACCCCTCCCAAATGATGTCTTGTTTTTTTATTAATTTAGCTTTTTTGGCTGTGAGCAAAGAGATGCAGTTGATTTCCCTTAGAATTGGAAGACATTCAGCTTCATGAATTTGGTCTCCTTTGAGAGCAGAGATCTCAGGTGAGGGGCCAGGTCCATATCCCAATATTTAGAATTTCAGCTCTTCATTCCTTTTAGGTGCTCGACCAACACCTACCAAACTGGTATATGTGGGGGCAGGTTATTTAAAGCACACTGTGATGGGCAGTGGAAGGCAAGCTTTCCCAAAGGTGTTTCAGTGGGAGGTTTTATTCTAGTTTCTTTTGTTGTTTTCTCAACCTGGCCTTTGCCCCTTCATAGTGCAATCTTATGCTCCAAATAGGGAACAACAGCCAATTCTACAGTTTCATGCCATTTGTGCTTTGATAGGGCAGTAGTAATATTCTCAGAAATCTTCAGGGAATATGACTTAGCAGACCGGGCTGGATTCTCTCTTAGAAAGGGACAAGGCTCACAAAACTGTAAAAAGTCTCTCAAAAGTGGTTAATAAGGCTAAAGGCTCAACTAAGTAAAGACTGGAAACAAAAGACATATTGGTTCCTAAATCATATAAACAAGTTCAAAATGTATCCTTTGTTGTGGCTTGGATTGTTGTTTTCTCTGATTTCTTGAGAACAGCCTAGAGGATTCTTGGTTTCCGTCAGGAAGTGCTGGGGCATCCAGCTGACCTTGGAAATGCTGATTTCAGCATTTTCCACTGGTAAGTGGGTAGTTAGGTAAATGGCTAGAGAGCCAGAAGCTCTCAAACTTGTCAGGGAAGACACCTTGCTTCTTCCCATTGGAGGCAACTGTATTCACCACTGTATAACGTACTTCTGATTTTCCTGATTGAAATAATGAGACATTGTCACGGTCCTTAGTAAAGTGACATAATGCCATGGAGTGTCACAGACTTGGGCTGATTTGCTCCAGCTGGAAAACTGATCCATGGTCTGAACTTTATATACTAAGACAAACTTCTTTCTGGAGTGGAGTGTGTATGTACGTGTATGCACATGTACATGCTGGCTGCTTGCACATCTGCATACTTGGCTGATTTGGGATCTAGGAGATTATTGTGACATTATTAGTAATATTCCTTCTTTCCTCTGTTTTTAAAAGGGACATGGCCATAAATAAAGCTTTTAGACTGTTCAGCAGATTTACCTCCTGCCCTCCCAGGCACACCCTAACCTCTTCTAATAATACAAATGTTATCTTAGTCTAAAAAAGTTATTCTTGTCCTTGATGTGTATTTTGTAATCCTGTCAAGGGCCAGAACGGATAGAAATCGGGGGCAGTGCGAGGAAGGGTCAAACTGAGCATTAAAAGATTTCTTTGCCTTCATGTAACGTACAAATCAGGATTGTTAGAACAAACAGCCACCAACGAACCATATTATTCATAACACTTCACAGTTTTCTCATGGAAGCCGACAAATGTGCATTGCCTGAACATATTTTGTTAATTCGTTGGGGGTTTGCTATGAATACGGCTGAATAATTTCAGAGCATTTTCCTGACAGTAACGAGTGGTGCTTTGTAGCTTCCCTAGGATGCACATTCCTACTGGTTTGCTCATTTTATGGATGGGTAAGCTGAGGTACAAAAGTGAAAGAACAGGTTTAGTGCAGGGCTATGAAAATAAAAGGAGTCTGGACAATTTTGAATTACTACCCCATATTCTAACAAAACTCTGAAATCTTATATTAATCTGGTTTCTCGATTGTCTAAAACATGATATTTTGGAGAAGAATTGCTAGGTTTAATTAAAACATGGCAAAGTATTTTTGCATCGCTTAATGAATCTTTAGATGCTAGAAACCTTTGGACCATTTGTTTGATCTTCATATTTAAACATGATTTTAACAGTAACAGTTCACCCATGGCACTAAGAGACATCAGTTGCAGAAAAACACACTAATACGGACCAGAGTTGAATTAAACTGTGTTGATGGAGATAACCACTTGCATATGTTTTTAGTTAGCAGGAGCCAAATCAGATAACCACCATACAGAAACACTGGGCCTGATGGATTCTTTTTTTTTTTTTTTTTTTCTGAGAAAAAAACCAAACCCACAGGATTGCAGCCTGAGCCTTGGTTACTACATTCGTCCGCTTATACTCAGGAATCAGGAAAATGAAATTCTGGATAAAGTGAAAAGGTGACTAGAGAGGAAGGAAGAGCAAAGTATGTGAAGGGCAAAGACATAAACATCGGCGCTGTTCTCTTCGTGTTACTAGACAAGGACCTTCTATTGATTTCTCCGGGCATGCTTGCACTTCCTTCCTTCAGTGACTAATGATACGCCCTTTGGGTTATGATGACACTGCATTTCATAGGCCTGCAGGTCGAATACCTGATGTATTCTCTGCCTGGCTCCTACTTTAAGTCATTGTCCTACTCCAACCCAGGCTCTTCTCAAACGTGAGGCAAATAAGAAAGGGAGATAATTTACGTCATGCACTCTTCAAATAGGTTCAAACATAGTTAGATATTGTCCAAAGCCTTATTTCCAATCTGCAGCATAGCATCAAGTCTGGTGTTTTTACTGTTTTTCTCACAACAGTTTCCAGAACTCTGTTTCCTTCTGCAGGAGCCCCAAAGTGCATATGTGTTAGGCACACATTTCCTCGCCCACCTCTGCGTTGGAACACAGATTTGTTTTAACTTTGATTAACAATCCTCCACAAAATTTTAAAGAAAGAAGTGACTGATTCTTCTCTCACTTTCAGTAAATTAGGAATAATTCCCCTCTCCCTCCCACCCCTAGGCCATGGAGTTAACATAAATAATGTAAAACTGGTGAAGGTGACAGAAGAGGAGTTAGGCTAAAAATGAAGAAGCCTACTGCCTTCAACACAGAGAATATGGGGCGCAAATTATATCTTGGTCTATTTAATTGCCAGGCAAAATGTGGGACAAGAACTCTTGGGTGCTCCCAGTCACCAGCAATGTGAAGCATTTGTTATAAGTAGCCCATAATAGTTGCTCTGGCCAACCTCCTTCTCATGTTCAAGAAGTAAAAACAGCAGGAGATTTTCAAAAGCGTGAAGAAGTAAGCATCCGACTTTCAGTTACTTTTAAGAAAAGTTTGTCCTATTGCTACCCTGTGTGCCTTTGAACATATCAACCTAAATTCCACCAGCAAACTAGCTTTTGCATAATGAACTATCTAAGCTTCCCCAGTAACCACCTGGAAAACCAGTAACACCACCAGTGAGAAATTCAAAATAATGTAATGTAACCTTGAAATTACCGATTTGAAAAAAAGGTTTTTCTCTTCATGTCCAACACTGTTTCTACATCTGGGAAGAATGATACTTTTATAAAGCCAGAGATACCATTATTTAATGCAAAATTTAGGATGTCAATCAGGATGGCTAAAGAGCTCATGTTTGTAACAAAATGTAGCTGAGAGGCTTTTTCTTGAGTGTCTCATGATGTAAATGCGAATTACTGATCGAGAGAATGAATTTACATCTCTGATTTAAAATTTCTGGTCTCTCAAGAGACTGCTGCAACTTAAGAAAACCTTAGAGGACGTAAAAATACATTCCTAAAAGCCTAAAAAATTCCTGATAAAAAGAAACCTTAAGATTTCTTTCCATAATTTCCTATTCTTACAGATTACTTAGAACTGAAAACAGTTAAGTAAGTGCAGACATGCTGTCCCTGTCTCACCTTCATTTGATGCTAAATCTCCCCCCAGAGGAGATAACTATTTCTTAGCTGGAGAGCTGCCTTTGGTTCAAATGGTTTCAACTATAAACATTTCTTTATTGGGCTGCATCATATTTGTGCTGCAGTTTTGCCAGGTGTTGACAGGAGAGGCCAATAGTTAAACCTTTATCATGTTTAATCATTGCTCTGGTCACTAGTTAAGGAGGTGCATGTTCCTTCTCCTTTTCCCCATCTGCTCAAAACATATTGACCAAGCAACTATTAGGTAAAAAAGGACTGTAAACTGAGCATCGTGGTCCCACTTGTTAGCCTTGGCAGTGTTGAGAAGAATCGGTTTGGCTGGACATGACAAACATTGGTCTCAGGGCAGATGGACTAGCATGGACAGGGAGGGAAAGGCAGCAGGGGAACTTTCTAGACACTATTCTGGATGCTGAACAGTAGATTACAGAGGCTGTTAAAGCAGAGCACCTGCCCATGTCAAACTCTGGTTGCATTCCAGACACTGTTGGAATGAGCAAAGTTATTTCAAGTGGTGAGGAGTCATGGCTGGACATTGTGAGGGTGATCGCTTGGGCTGCATCCCCTCCTGCCATCAAGGTCAATCATTGTACCCTGGCTGGCAACAGCCAGATCAGTTGCTGGCGCTGCCACTTCCAAGAACAGGAAAATGCCTGATGCCAAAAGTCTCAGGAGATAAGAAAATTCATAAACAGAAAAAGGACTTTTTTTATTTGTGCCTCCATTCAGCCAAACTTGGCAGGAGGAGTAAATTTCTTGAAGTTTAATGAAAATAGGTGGTCAGCTTAAGGCCGAGGAGTATTCACTCCAGTAATATGTGGTGCCATCAAAATACCCTGCCAGAGGCAAATAAAATGAAGATACAAATCTGAAGGCAATTTCTTAATTCTGTTTTTCCTGGAACTGTTTTTTTCTGTTTCATTCAATCTCCTTTTGCTGCCACCATTAGGAGGTGCTGGATGGATGCTTTAAACGTGGTACTCCAGTGCAGGAATACATTGCACCAGCTGATAGAGAAATACGTTCATACACAGGGAATTCCTGAGCCGACTGTTAGTTATAGAAATATGACTCAGGAGCCAAAATTATGTGATCCTTTTTGGAACAAAAAGACCATGAAAATCAGCGAGAATTTTCCTCCATTGAGGATGTGGAAATCTATGCCATCTCTTAATATCCGACAGACTTCTGGAGTATCTGGTGTGATTTTTTTAAGTGAAACATAAGAAAGAAACGTAAAGCTTAATCAAGTTTCCTCAGCTTGCTAATTATTCATTCTTTGTTTTTTCTTCTGTGCTTTGCCTGACAATTGAATGTGGCAGAGACATAAATCTGTGAGGTTTGTGTTGTATTCAACTAGCTCTTAGAACACCTTTTTCTATATACACACACAGATTAAAACAAGAAAGGATGTCAGCCATATGATAACAATGAGGAATGGCTGGACAGAGGATCTGACTCTTTAAAATGAGTATGTTTACCATCCCATGATTGATTAATTACTAGGGATTTTAATTGTAAAGCCCTGGCTGCTATTGCTACATTTCACAGACTAGGATCAGCAGCTATTTCATCTATCTGTAATTTTATTTCTTTACCAAGTGCCTGATCATGAGAAACAATAACTGTCAGCAGTATAAATTCCCACAGGACTTTGAAGATTTACTCTGACTAACTACAGATCCATCCAATAACTCTCAGGATCAGTCTCTACCTGTCCCAGTCTGAGATGTAATGTTGCTATAGACTGTAACTGTTTACAGAAGTGGGAACCTTCAATAGATCAGTGTATGAAATCATTCCTATTCCTCCACAGTAGTTTGTAAAGTTTCCAAAGAGCTTTCCAGGCTTTCTGGATGAAAACCACTATATAAATGCAAGATGCCATTATTATTTATTGTTTCAGTTTGACAGAAAGATGGAGGGTTTCATTTTGACTTTATATTTCCATCTTCTCTTGACTTTGCCTTTGTTTCATAACTTTCTGACACACAGAATTTTCCTTTGTATTTCTTCCAAGCTGTTAAGGCAGAGAGGTTTGAAATGCTTCAGCCACAAATAAGTGTTAAATTACAGCAATTTTAAATTATTATTTGTCTACTCATCACATAGGTGATCATAGTGAAGTCCCCAAGCTTCAGTGTCCCATATCAGACATGAGCTCGTTCAGGATATTCCAAAAAGGAGCAAGAAATCCATTTGTAACCAATCCTGAAAGGATCTTACAGGGAAGTTTCTTTCACAGCCTTACATTCCTGCTTACCTTGGCCTCTAGAAAAACTATTTTATACTGTTTCAAATCATATTTCTTTGCCATCTTTTGTAGCAGTTCATTTTCTCTGCAAACAGCTGTAATGAGGGGTAGATGATGTGAAACCCAAATAGCAGGAAGTTACCTGCTATTAATTTTAATACCACAGAGTTTAGCTACAGTTTGTATATATCCGAAAGTTATCTGCCTCATTATTTCCTGTTACCTCACTCCCAAATTCTCTCTTTCCTTTAATTCATCCTAGAGTATTTTGTGATGGGGAACCCTATTGGATAATTATGCTATGCGATGTTATTTCTTTATGAATATTTAATTTCATAAATTCTAGTAAGGTAAATGTTAGTTACCTTGAGCAATCCACAGCCCACAGGAAATTACTGCTGTTCAGTAAGGCTCCTCTGCTTGAGCCAGTTGAAGTGGAATTTCAATTCACCGTCATTTTAAAGGACCTCTAGAAGAGCAGTGGATGAGAGACTCAGCTCTCATCCCATTACCAGCTTTATTTAATCTAAAATGCCGCTGAGAGAGCGAGACTCCCTTATCTTTGAGTTGTGCAAACACAAGCTGCACATTGATACAAGATCTGTTGTGAACTGTGTAGAAAAACTGGCGGTGAGTGGAATCCTAAGTATGTGAATCCAGCAGGTAAAACAGGGCTGAAAGAAATGGTGGAGGTCTATAGCTGTGTCGCATATACTGAAGAAGACAACAGCTTCTGCGAGGCACAGAAATGAGAAGAGCAGAGAACTAGCTTGATGGATACTGTCAGTGTGTCAATGCCACTAATACCTTCAACACAGGGGGAAAAAAAATAAGAAATTAAAGGAGGAGTATGTTGTGTAATTTATTATGGTGCCATGTAACCTCCCAAATGCTGAAATACTGATGTAGTGCTGTTGTTGTTGTTTTAATCATAATTGCTCCAGTGTCAAATGAGAAGTAGAGCTGTTACAGAAAGTTCACCGTTTTTGGAACTTCTGTGAGATAGTGTCAAATAACAATTTTTTCTCCCTGTGTTTTTCCCAGTTTTGCAGCTGCTCTTCGTTTCCTGGTTTGGAGACTGACTCAGAAAAGAAGACATTAAGCATTAAAATTAGCTGAAAAATAAAGGGTGGAGATGTGAAAAATGTCAGGGACTTTGCATTCTATTTTTCGTGAGCTCTCAAGCTTTTTCAACATTTCTTATTAGTCTTGTTTAATACTAGCTGTTCCAGCTACTTTTAGAAGACATTGTGGAAGACATGAGGCCTAGATACTGCAAACAAGAAGCCAGACCTGGTGCACAGACCAACTGAAAATTAATTCCAGATGTTCCAGAGGCATCTGATAAGGCAGAACCTGGTGTTTCATCTTTTTTTTTTTGAAACATCTATTGACAACAATATGGAGGCTGAGATTATGTGCACTGTGGACTAAACTTGTACGAGCATAACTATAGGGTTGAAGTATTTTTGACCCATTTTCCAGTACATTCCTGTGCCAATATTTTCATAGTATGTATTTGATGTGGACTGTAAAGTCACTTTCTCTTCGAGCCTGCACTGAGATTATTTCAATTGATGACCATTCATATATTTATAAACCACAGCCTAAACTCAGATATGAGCCTTGCAGATCAAAATCGGAGTAATTTGTAGGTCACAAGAGATTACTTGTCTCCTAGATCTACTCTATGATCTACAAAGAGCATGTAATACTAGAATTGGTCTTTTCTGCTGAGGAATTATAATTTTGCTTGACTTTACCATGAGCCAAATGGGAGCTCCTGAGCTCTTGCACAGAGCAATGAAAAGTCTAACTCTTGCTCACTTTTGAATACTTACATGAAATACCCGAGTTGAGAGACCTGGCTGTAGGACAGAGGGACAGTGACAAGGAGGAAAACAGCTCTGAAGATCATTGTGGGAATTTAATTCATTTTCTGGATGTGTTCATCTTTCTCCGTTCGCCCAGAGGACCCAGGGCTAGCAGATTCCTATCCACTTCAGCCCACTGCCTCAGGTAATATTAAATGAATTCAGACCTCAGATGAGCAGTCTCAAGAAGGGGAAAAAAATAATTTAAAAATCAGAAACATACAATAATATATCAGTAAAGCAGCAAAGGGGAAAAAAGAGGATATTTGTCTCCGTATCTCTAGGATGAGAAGTGCAGCTCACTGAGTATTTCCATCCTCCAACTGCTCCCTCTGCTGCCTGCAAGACAGTTAGAGGGGAGCCAGGAAAGCTGCGTGATCTCTGTATGGCCGCCCAGGTGGGCTCTGCATTCCTCTTCCTCGCTCCGCTCTCAGCATTAGATTCCGACAGTTACTAGATAAAGTTAAAGACTCATGTAGTGATCTTCACACTAATTGGACTGTAATGTATAGCCTCGGTCAAGCAAATCTCTCCCAGCACTCCTCTCCACAGACGGCAATCAAGCCATTTACAGAAGATGCATCGGCTGCTGGGACCCTGGAGTAACCTTAAACTGCACTGGCCTTTTAGCAGAAAACACAATTAATTTTGATACTGAAGGGCAATTAGGACTAGGGTTAAAATAAAAAATCTTCTGAACAGAGAATGTCAAAGACTGGGAAGGAAACTATTTCCCTTGTACACAGTGTGGTGAAGGTCTGTAAGCACAGCAACTGTCACCTCATGTTAATTCAGATCACTTTTAAACCACCCCGTTTCAATGGAAGAAATGTAAATTCAGATTAATAAGCACCATGCTCAAACCCACTAGGACTGATTGCCATTTTCTTTACAATTTTGCTGCCAGAATGAGTACAGCCTCTTCTCATTCTTGCTGGGGAAACCTGCTTTACATCCCAGAATTTAGTGAAATGAACAAACACATTTATTTGGTTCTATTTCATTTCCAAAAGAAAATGGTCTCCCAGCTGATAGTCTGCAGATCGTGGCCCAGAGAAAATCATATCAGCAACCCTACAAACTTCTCTTTAGAAACACAGAAGATGCTCACAGTAATGCATATCTACATACACCCACATGACCTGACATATGCACAAGGCAGCCAAAATTTCAATCTCATCTGTGCAAACTACTTAGGTCCATGTTACTCTCCCTAACTTAAGCAAATGCATCAGATTTGTTGGTTGTGAGGGGTTTTTTTTTTCATTTCCCATCCCAGAATAATCAATGGAGCACTCAGTTGAAGTTCTTGGGCATCATTGGCCACAACTCACACACCAGAAAAGCCATACTAGCACAGAAAGGGTGGCAATATTCACAGTGAAAATTTTAATTGCCCATTTTTGTTAAAGACTAGAGATAAAAGACGAATGCTCAGGAATCATTTGTGAAATCTTGATCCGGCAATACTTAATGGATGAAGATTTCAATGGGATCAGGCAAAGAGCCAACAGTTGCTAGTGAAGATATTTTGGGGAGAAATATTGAGTGAAACTCAGTATTTCTCAAATGGTTCAAGATTGTCAGTGACACCCCAAGAAAATGTGCACAGCTTCAAATAATCTCAGAAAATAATGCCAAACTTCTGGCCAGTATATGGGAAAGCAATAAGAGAAATTTTAAGAAGTTTTACCCCCAGATCGTACCCATGAGGAAAGGTCAGAACAACTCTTGTATCTCATCTATTTAGAGTCCATTCCACCATGGCCAGGGACTCCCAGATTCTGATCTTAAAACTGCTGGTGCTTGGCCCTTTTTTTTCCACCACAAACCTAACCCTGCCAGTTTGGGAAAATGGGATTTAGGTGGTTGTCCAGGAGAGAAAAATATAAACAAAAGCCCATGAGAACAGAGAGGAAACTGTAAAGATGTTGCATTCTTTCCCACAGAAAAATTCACAGAAAATTGGGGCCAGGTGAGGTGCTGCCCTCTCCACCCTACACTGCCAGTGACATTGCTACAGGCCCTGTCAGCAAATGAGACAATTTCAGGTAAAATGAGAGAGAAGAGATGTTACCTAGAGGCTTGCCTTCAAAAATCTCTTCCTGCTTTGGTCCAGGTCTCCTTGGTAGAGGACCTTCTTTTCTGCCTGACCTACAGAGAACTAACAGGAGTCTGAGGGAAGGGGGTTCACCCTGATAGTCTTAGTGTGGTTTATAACATTTTGGTTCAATTCATGTTGCTGTCAGTGGGTAGTGACCAGAGTCCGTTTGTATGTGAGTTAGTTTTTTAACAGTTTGTCAGAGAGCCCAAAGCTCATGTCATGTGTTTTTATGCAGCTTGAACAAATCTCAGTCTTTATTACCAAGAGAATATTTGCAGGTATGCAGACACAAAGTGGCTGGAAAGAGTCTTTATGTAGCTAGAAAAAAATCAAGATTCTATTTCCCTCAACGCTATTGAAAAGACTCATTTTTCTTTGTCTTTCCAAGTTCTCTTTCCCATTACAGGGCTCTCCAATCTGCAGTGAACTGTTTTTGCATCTGAGACTCAGGCTGCCATCCCACAAGCTGCACCACTAACTGATGTTAGATATACACAGTGGGTAGTTTTTATATATGTTTTACTCAAAAGCAGCATCCTAGGGGAATCTCACAGTGGCAAAAAATGGCACAAGAAGCACTAGCAGCCAATAGAGCATCTGAGGAGTTCACAGGGTTAAATCTGTTGTTTTCAGGGATTGATTCAATCTCTGTTTTGTCAAACTGTTTAAGTTCCAGGGCCCCATTCCCACCAGCTACAAGAAAGGGTAAGGATCCAACAGTAAACTCATTTGGACCTTTTAAGTACAATATGATTCATATTTGTGTGCAGCCTCTGTCATGGGTTGTGCACAGCCCACTGCCAGAATCTGTGTCACCCTCTCAATCTTGCACCGGAGGGGGCAGGTGGACAAGATAACTTAATAGCTCTTACTCATTTGGAATTTCTCTGGTTATGGGGTAGGTCACCTTGTACAGCAACAGAGGGAAAGCATTTAAATCTTCAGCCCAAACTCAAGCTCCAGTGTAAGCAAGCTTCACAGGAGCTGAACTTATATTTCTTCTTGCGTTATCCTGAAATTTGTTGAGGCATCACTTTACATAAGAGTGATGCAAGGGCTCCAAAGGCAATGAAATAATAATAATAATCCACCACGTTCATACAACTGACATGAAAGTAAAAACTCTCAACAAGGGACTTGAATGGGGGACAGGAACAGATCTTTCCTCTGCAAAGCATGTGGCTGTATGTTGGAACAAGACTTAAGACAGGATCCCATGTCCACACAGGTGAGGAGTAGGATTGCAGAGCACATCCCGCTTCTCCACGTGTGTCCATCCCACCCAATCCTGCAGAGAACTGGTGCGCCAACCTGCATTAAATAATGCAGTCAAACTCTTTGTTTGCTGGGTCAGTCCAGGTTGTAGTGTAGTCTGGAAACTGGCAAGGATAAGATATGTTATCATTTCCTTTACTAGAAAAATATGGAATTAGAAATGCAAAACTTATTGAGAGCGCAAATAAACACCTACATTTGAAAGTAGCTAACATCAAGCACTACAAAGGTATTAATAAATCCTCTAACCAGCTGAATCTGAGGTCCTGCCATACTTCTGCCATGCAATTTTACACCCTGAAGCACTTAAGCATCCAAAATATTATTGACATGTTGGGTTTAGTTTGGTTTGGTTTGGTTTTTTTCACAAAGCTTCCTGTGGTGATACCTAGCTGTTCTAGTTGCTTGTACAGACATCATCATGTAGTTACATGCCAAAATGGACAAAAAAATGCAAAACACTGCCAGACTTTCAAAGCCCAAACTAAATCTATTTGTCATGAAAAAAAATAATAATCATTAAAAAATTACATGAGCATTTTTCACACATGCACACAAATCACTATGTATTTCTTTGCTGCAAAAATTCAGTTGTCAATTTTTTCACAAACTTCATTAATAAACAATACTTCTGTCACACTTTCAATCCAAAGAAGGGAAATCACCTAAAAACTCTATTTAATTAACCTTTACAGCCCCCTTGTGAGCATGGCATTATTATCTCCATTTCACAAATGGTCACATTGAAACACAATGAGCTTAAGTGACTTCCCTACAAGTAAAACTACATAGCAGGTCAATGGCAGAGCTTGGAATAGATCCCAAATCTCTTGGGCCCTGGTCCCATGCTTTTAGTGTTACAAACCTTCCCTTCTTAAAATAGGTGAATATTTTTTATTTTATTGAACCTAAGCTGATCACATCTGGGATAAAACTCTGAAAAGCATCTTAAAAATGCCGTGCAATTTGAGCATCTAAAAGAGCGTCTAAGAAGGAGAAACAAGCTCTTTCGTTTTGTTTAAGGGCTGTACACAAATGTCTCTGGTGGAAAATAAGGAGTCTTTAAGAATGATGTGTGACTTCTAGTGATGGAGCCTGTGTTAGCGAGGGTATTTATTTTTCCCTTCATTAAGAAACAACTTATCATTCCAGTAAAGGAGCTGTTAATGAGTTTGTTCACACTCGCTGAGAAATGACTGCAGGATACTCCTCAGAGAACTTACTCTGAATGCATACATAAACCAGCCAGAGCAATAGGTACAACCAAGAACCAACAGAGAGGAAGTGCTTTTGGTATTTTGCCTTTCTGTCTATTTGCTGCTTTGTTTGTTTTTCCTACCTCTCCAATTCAGTTTAACAGATCCAGGAGGAAACCAGCAGATTTGGAGCACACAGGTTGGAATGTACATTCCTGAACTGCCACTGGACTTGTGTAAGGGGCACAGCCTCAGCATGAAACTGTCAGTCAGGTGGCTGATGAAGAGCAGGGGAAGGGGACATGCTGTGTCTCCAACCCACCCACAAAGCCAAGATCTGCTGGCCAAATTATCAGGAGGTGGAGATGCACACATCTCCCATTGTACTCACTGTTGTGTCCCTTTATCCACAGCATGGGATGGCTGCCCCAGGCTGAAGAGCACCCATATCCACCCAGGAGAAGGCCACTGAGGTCATGTCCTAACGGCATGTGTGGGGATACATCCACCCTTTCACAGAGGGGGAAGGTGACAGAGATGTTTCCTTCTGCATGTGGTTTCAGTGCAGCCTCAGGCTGCTGGCTTGGAGACACCACAGTCCTGCACTGGGCAAAGTTTGGGATTCCCCAGTGCTGGAAAACATTCTCCTGGCACCATTTCAGATACTTACCCTTTTGACGTTACAGTTTTTGAATGTGGGTTAGCACATAATCAGACTGTGCAATGCTAGAAGACAGTTACCAAGCAAACAAGGCAGTTTGCCCACCCTTTGGGCAGCTCACAGATGATCCTCAGATTGCTCTTCATGTCTTCACTTTGTTTCCAACAAAACTGGATGTCTCTGTCTGGGCTATACAAGTATATATATATATATATATATATATAATCTCACTGTCCACCTATTGTCCTCCTGTTCTTTTTGTCAACTGTTTTGAGAAAAATTTCCAATTCAGCAGCATGAATAGTTGTTGGGATTTCTTGTTTGTTTGAAAAAAATAGGGATAACAAATGGCAGTATTTGCTTTTCAGACTCCACTCCTACCCCTAAAAGACCCACCCTGACCTCCAAAATGAAATCAGTAACTTCACTCCTCTTCATTTCCTCATCCTGTGTCTAAAGCCAGGGGAAGTGGGTTCGACCTTTTGCACATAATCTGACATACGGCACACAGGGCCGGAAGGCAGAAAATCACTTCAACAAAAGGCCAGAGCTCTGGGTTAGGTAAATTCAGGAAAGAGAGAGATAGGAAGTGGCAGTAATGTCACCATTAGGCTAAGAGGATCCTGGCACCAGACAGGGTGTGAAATATGAGGCCATCTCTAACAAGGGCTGAGTGAAAAAATTCAACTCACTTTGAAACATGTGACACCAAAGACATTTACTGAAAAAGCTTTCAGGGGGAGGTGGAAAGAACTTTTTTCTTCAGGGAAGCTAGTCTCCAAGGAAAGCATATTGTTTAATATTGAAGGATAGGACAGCCAGGTAGGATAGGATAGCCTCCTGTCAGAGGGCATGACCCCGGGATGAGTTTAGCTACCTGTACCTCATTCTCCTGGGAGTTAAAGGTCCTGTGGTCACCTTGCTTAGCACCAGATGTGTACCTAGCACACAGCCATAGGTACATGCACTGTGGTTTCACTGGAGTGCCTCATGCTGTCCAGATGCATATCTATGTGATCACTGTTACCTGTTACTGGAAGACCTCAAAAGACAACACACTCCTTCAAGCAGCCTGTGATGTAAAAAAATGGTCCTCTCCCCCATATTACAGAGAGGTACAAGAATCCCACACTCATGAGGGAAATCTCTGAGGAGTCAGAGCACTGCTGGCAGAAGGAAGAAAGAAAAACTTTGGCAATCCTCAGTAATGTCTCCTAATGGCCTGTGATAAAACCTCACAGTCTGACCGGCTGCTCAAACCAGCGAGGTCTGCAGAAGAGGCCAGTGGCTTGCAGCAGAGCCAGCCTGTCCTCTCCTCACACTTTTTTCAGTTTGAGCTGGAAATAGCACAACAATATCCTTTACTAACTGCTTTGGCAGCTCCTTGACTGAATCAGGAAGTTCAGAGGTAGACTGAAAGGAAGAAAATAAAACCACAAAAAACCAACCCTAACAAAAAAGCCCCAAACCACTGGAATCCAGATATCTTCCTGGGTTTTTTTGCCCAAGGCTTTAAAAATTGCTTGATGTGAGCTTGATTTGTTTTGTTGGTAAAGGGTTAAAGTTCTCACTTCCACAAAAGTAGGTGGATGTACTACTATTAAAGGCAATGACAGTTTTGTTATTAGCACCAATGAAAACAGGATCTAGCTCTTCATCACCCATCTACCTCCTGATAATCCCACAGATCCCGAAAGAATATTTGACTGTTACATGTTTTGCTACGTTGTCCTTGGACCCCATCTGTGTCCTCTACCTGAATTAAAATGAACCCTCCTTTCTTTATCCTCCCCCTGACTTCATTCCCACTGACCCTTTATTCAGCTGATCTCATTTAAGACTGAGTGTATTTTATTTCTTTTATGACTTTGTCTTCTGCAAGAAACTCCCAGTCCTTCCAACCTCGTGCCACGTGTGACATTCTGTCCCCATCAAAAATCAGATCATTCTTTCAAAATAAGAACTGGCACCAGGTCAAAGTCCTGAAGATGAAAGGAAGGGTTAAGTTTACTTTCAATATTGGAGGAGGGTTCGGAAATAAATGTCGAGGTTAAAAAGTCCAGATGGTAATTCAACTGTATCCCTGCTATAAACATGATTTGATTTATGGGAACCACTAATGGTATCTCAGTTTAGATCTGGATGGCTTTGCTTTCTCTCATCTGTAGCTTTAAATTCATCAGATTTTTTCACTCCCACCATGAATCTTTCACTACAAAGAGATACTCCTATCAAGAATTTGGGAGTTCTTTAAAACCCAGCAATTGATAAAAGTTAACAATCCTAATCCACACAAATTACTGTCTGATGCCTTTATTTATAATACCAAGCGGATGTGCTTATTCAAAGCACTCTAACAGAGCTTTGACAAGTTCAGTCTTACAGAACTGTATCTCCTATTGCTGTTTTCCTTCTCCTGTCCTTTGGGGATCAAACTGAATCAGTTTTCACTTTTTTTCTGACGTTGCGATTATTAGGTTTCTCAGTTTTGTCAGAAAAATCCATCAGAAATGTTTATCTCATGGGGCAAATAGCAATGGAACAGCATGTTTATCACTTCGAGGGCCATAATCTACAGGCAGCAATGGCCCCAATCCGGTTTGTTTTAAAACACAGAGGCTGGAAAAGAAAAATGCCCATGTCTGAAATGTGTGATGGAGATGTGCAGAACTGCATTAGCCCTGACACCCATTTCTTTATGTCTCTATATTTCGGCTGTCAGTCACTACATATATGTTGCCTGAAGTCCTTACAGTTTACTACTTCCCTCCTCAAGAAAACAAAACAGTTGGCCTCAACTGTTAACGCCTGAAGAAAGGCAGCTTTTCATGCTGGACTTTGCAGAAATCTGTGCCCCCCGAGTAGTTACGCTAAATTGCAGGCTCCTTTGGGAGGTAAGTCAGATTTAGGAAACGGTGAGAGGACTGCTTTTGAAACAGTACTCGTAGATGGTCTCTGTATGACTGCATTCACATTATGTCTGTATAGCCAGTCTATGTTTAAGACACCTAAGCTAGAGATAAATGTCCATTTTTAAAGCTATCAAAACAAGCAGAATAATAAGTAGATCAATGTTTACAAGATACATTTTTTTCCCTCTAAGCATGCCATGGAGAAATAACACAGAATGCAGCACAGTGAAAAATGGAGACTGCCTTAAGAATACCCCAGCCCCATTTGCTGGGTCATCACATAATGAAAGAGTAACCAGGTATTCAGGATCTGAGTTTTACAAGGATTTATAGACACACTGATTGGCTTTGAATCACTTGTGTCTCCAAAGGCCTTCAACACACTTCCACCAAACCATCAGCATTTCTTCTAACCTCCTCTGGCTGAGAGAATGTGGGAGTAAAAGAGAGCAAATAAACCACACAGGACAGAAAGCAACTTATTCCCCTATCATGTCACATACGGATACCAAAGTGATGTGGTCACAACAAGGAATAGCAGAAAATAAAAATAAAAAGCATAGGATAGGATAGGAAAAGATCAGGAACAGCCAAGTTATTCTTATAGAAACCTCTCTTTAAGAGATTAGAGAGAAACCGATACATGAACTGGAGTTTTCAGGCAATCTAAGCACACTGCTTTTCAGGACCTGTAGTCAAATTTGTGTGGTGGTTCTCTGTAGAACTCTGCTCTTGTCTCCAGCTGTGGCACTGATTTGCTGTGTGGTATTGAGTAAATCATCCAGTTTCATTATAGAGTTGGTCTGCACACAACCTCCCGCCAAAATAATAAAAGGTGAGAAGTCAAAATCAATTTCATTAAGCTAGTACAAGTCAATATTTGGATGCTCTATACTGGGAATGGAAGTGGCTCAAAGCCAGCACCTGAAGTGTAGTTTTAAATGGACAAAATAAAAGTCATCAAAACAAGAAAATTGATTTTGGGAAGTTAAATCAATGTGTGCGCCTGGTACAATTTACACACCTGGCTAAAATGCTGTAAGATATATGCTTACAATCACTAAGTATTGCTATTATTACATGAACGTTGCAAAAAACACTGGTTTTTGACTGAAGGTAAGTGCTGAGGTGTCTGATCTGAGATTAACTCACACAAGGCCCTTGTCTACACTCAGAAACGTTCTGGTTTGATTTGTTTGGTGCACAGCTTCATGTAGCTCTGTGTAGTATTCTTATTTCAGTGTAGTTAAAAACTATTCTTCGTTGATTTATACAGAACTGGAATACGCCTGCTTTAACATGCCTTAGGATTTTCACTGTGCTTTTGTACCAGTAGATCTAAACTGGTATCAAATTAACACTTTCATTTAAATCAGTGCAACTCTCTGTGTGATCATCAATGGAACCAATTCAGAGTGTGCCATTCTTTAAATGAGCATTTCAAATCTCTTTGGCTGCTAGCTGAAACATCTACAGAAGCCATTAGGATCAGCTCTGTCCATATCACCTATATTTTCCATGATACGTGCAGAGTATTTGCAGAAATAAATGGGAAGATGTTTTTCCCATATGTGCATGAACTCTGAACTCCAAGAGTTCAAGTGGGTTCAGTTGTTCTCCTCAAACTGTCATTCTAGTCCTAATTAGTACATGGTGCCGTGAGCAATTTAAATGGAATATATTAATAGAGGAGAATTGAGAGGAGGAAAAAAAGACACCCTCCCCCATACCCCTGCCTGCAAAAACTCTTAAATAAACAGGGGATTTCTTCAGGGTGCCTCACACCCTTCCCACCTCCCCCTTTCCCTTAACAATAAAGATTGAGGGTGGGAGACGGAGAAGGTCCGGATGCTGTCTGCCAGGGAGGGTTTCCCACAGGAGGAGATAGCTGTAGACTCCCACTGCTTCCAAGGAGTCGGGGGGTGGGGGGATGCTGAAACTGAGCCATGATGGTTCAGGGAAGTGCTGTTTTATTTAAACCCTCAAATGGCTTGACATGCCCCTGGTACTTTCACTGCCTAATTATAAATGAAAGGAAAACGGCAAGAGAATCCCCTCCTGTTGACCATCTCCCACTTAACAAGGCAGCACATGTCGCAGTCTCTACCTTTTTAGCTCTGTCCTTGCTTTTATCCTTCTGCAATTTAATCCTAACTCAATTATATTATTACAGCGTGTCACTTTGAGTCACTTTCCCCCTTATTGGCATATGGCTCTTTTCAGTTTCACTGCTAATTCTTTTCCAGTGGACTTGTTTAAAACGTACTCATTTTCTGCTTAGGCTCTGTGTTATTCACGCATCACATTTCTGCAATGCCTGGCTAACTTCCTCGGGAGGAGAACGGGAGATGGGGATCTTCGCTCTCTGCATACATTTGCTAGAGTTTCCATACAGAATTGTCAAAACACAAACTAGATGGCAGGAAAGGTGAGCATCATGCCCCGTCTGTCAGAAATGTGGATAGGAGGCTGCCCTCCACTGGGTCTATTCCAAGCCCTGAGCTGGAGTGATGAGGAGAGCTGGTGAATACTGAAGACTGTTTTCTAACAGTATCTCTTGGTTTTTTCCCTTTTCCCTTTTTATTTTTTTTTTCCTTTTTCCTTTTAATTTTCAAATGCATTCACTCAGACTCCTTTTGCCTTTTTTGACTTTCCTCCCTGTGTCAGTCACAGCAGAGGCTCTTCCTAGCAAGATGGTCCTGCGGGTTCTGGTTTCCTGGGGAATATTCCAACTGCTCATCCTTTCAAGTTGTCTTCAAATTTGGGTATGGGCTACCCGACTGATGACTAATTAAACAAATGGATCCACAGAAATCACTACTAGGGGTATTTGCATGTAAAGAAAAAGAAAAAAAGATAATTCTGTGACACTTCACAGGGAAGAGAAGGGGACTGTCTGGAAAAGATATAATTTTTCCTCCCTCTTAGCTAGTAAAAGAAAGAGATGGTAGCAGCTGAGGCAGTCAAAATGCTGCCAAGTCCTAAACTTCCTTAAAAAAAAAAAATCCTTCTAGATTTTCCTAAAAGCTTATTTACACTTGGAGATGTGTGGTAATAGTGATTCTAGAGCATTTAGCTTCATTTGATATAAGACTCCCACTTCCCTTACACTTGTATGCATGCTTATTCCGGATTGCCTTTTACCGACTGAGTTTGTAGGTGGAATAAACTAAGTAAGACAAAGGCCTGTTGGTAAACATCCAAATATATGAGCCCAGAGAGGAATTTCCTGTTTTGGAAAAAATAGAATAAAGAAATTTAAAAAAAAAAAGTCTGTCCTCTCTTTTCTAACACCTTACTCAGATACAGGCACAGAAATACAAGCAAACTTGCCAGGACAAAAGTCTGCAAAACCTCTTTACTGCAGAGGCAGAGACAAAATTAAAAGTCAGTTTATTTAGAGACAAGTACTCTCAGATAAGAAGAGCAAAACCTTGTCTCAAGGTGACCTACAGGTTGCCCAACATATTTCTTGAGTTCAGTAACTCCATTGTGGGAAAGAGGCTACATCTCCGATTTTTTCCACTTCTCTACATGCAGCTGTGGAAATGAGTGACTTGAATTTAAAGGTTAAGAGCTGTTTTCACAACCAAAATACATATCTCTGTGCCGACTTCCATGGTCGACTTGCACATGTCAATGTTGAGATAAGGACCAGGTAGCCTGTTTACAAATTCAGGATGTTGTATGTTGATAGCGGAATGCCTCGTACACAAGATATGAAAAGAGGTACAGAAAATTACAAATGGAGCCGTGGCACTAATATCCATACAAGCAAAGCAAGTGTATCAATGGGATTGATTTTATTTCTCTTTCCTGAGACAGATCAATGTAGTCATAATGGAAACTCTGTGAATGACTACTTTTCATTTCAAGATTGCACTATAAAGATCACAGGAATAGGTGCTCAGGACTTCTGATAACAGCTTCTTCAGGCTCAGATAATCAAACACAAAGCATATGAGGACACGATTGTTCTCTTTATACTTTAACATTTCCTTTCCTTCTGTTAATACAGTTTTAACTTGGTAGCTACATTACTTAGCACTGTAATGACTCTGCAGTTATAGCTAACAGTTAAGATAACATGGTGTTATTATGTCAAGAAATCATGTCCACTTCATACCTGTCCTGAGTGTCCTCCATTTTCAGACTTCATCTGGGATGAGAGACAACTAATTCTCCATCCTCTTCCAGGCCATTGGGTCAGGTTGGCCCTAACCATCATATCAATTTCCCTAAATTCCCCAGTCAACTTGTCTGTCAGAGATAAAATTTAGAGTCTATTTATTCTACCTCCTCCAGCTGAGCTTCATGTAGAATAATTGTCCCTCCACAATAGACTGTAGTCCATGCACCATAAAACTTCCTTAGAAGTTATACTTACTGATTAACTACTAGAAGCACCAGGGGAAAGAAAAAAATCTAGCTAGACTGGGGAAGCAAAGTAGAAGTGTAAATATAGAACAATTCTTTTGGATTTTGTTGTGGGTTAGCTTTTTTTTTTTTTAATAGAGGTGAAAATAATTAACTGATTTCTTACAACAGACTACCTGTTGTATTATTCAACACATTTTGTGAAAATCCCTCTTGGAATCAGATAGTTCTTAATGATTGCTGAGCAAATAAATAGGAAAAACAACAACCCTAGAAAGCAATTTATGGAAAGAAAGAACGAAGAAGAGGTGAAACCTAAAAAAAGTTACATCTGAAGTGAGTTTTGAAGAAACATATGCTCTCATGCAGCAGATTTTTCAACCTCATAGGAAATATGGTGTTGAAATGAGAATAGGTTGATGAAAGGATGGATTTGTTTTCTATGCAGTTTCCTGTGCATTTGCATGCGAGTATTTCCCCCTTTTCGTCTGCAAAAGTCTTTGACTTAATGCTTGCAGAGGTGTGGGAGCCAGGACAATTACATTCCCTTCCTCAGTTTGGAAGGGAATCACATTTATATTGATGACTCTGTTTATCTTCCCACGCCTCTGACGCTTGTGATAGGTACAATAATGACCAGCCTTGCCTTAACAAGCCTGCAGTATAGCTCATCATATGAGGAATTTGTGACAAAATCCTTGAATTAATGCTAAGGGTGGTTATTATTTTGCAAGATGGGTAGCCCACAAAATGCCACTTTGCTATTTCTAGTGACTGGCATTTGTTTAGCAACACAGAGCACAATTTAGAGGAGGCTTTCCAATTCCTACTGGATGGAATCAATTTGACAGAAGCATCAGTATCAGGAGATCCTCTGCTAGGAAAAGAACTATCGCTCTCCACTGTCTTTGCCATTTACAGGAAGGATTGGTGCCAGCAATTTGACTTTCATCAGCAATAAAACAGAGACGGGAGGGGGGGGAAAAAAAAAAAAAAAAAGAGTTGCAAATGATTCTATAATGTCCTTGAAATTAAATTAAAAATAGCCATCACTGCCAAAACTCAGAAAAGGACTCACAGCTTTTTTACAGTGCCTACTACAATGTGGATTTATGATTGCCGGAATACTGCCTACTGTATAACAAGTGTAGTATTAAGTGCCATATTGGACTACCATATGGCTACTAACCTCAGAGGTTGGTAGCAACTATCAGTGTAGAAATTAGTGTGCAGAATGAGCCTGAGGATAAAACCAGTTATCACTCAAGCATGCTATATAATTGGCTGTAGCAAGAAACTAAAAAATGTCTCGGAAACCAGATGGATTTGAAATGTTCCATTATTCATAAACACTTCTTTCTTTTTTTTTTTTTTTTTTTTCCTCTTTTCTGCAGCAATACTTGTTCCTTTCCCAAATATTCTGTTGTTAAAAAGAATAATCACCATGCAGAAGCAGTAAGTGAGGCAGAGAAAAGTCTTTGCTGCTGGGGAGGGGGTGGCCTTTGTCTGGATGTTGGCCTGGGCAGATCCTTGTGCCTGCAGCACCCGGGTCACGGGCAGCCTGTTTGTGCCAATTTCTGCAGAGACTTCTGCTGTTCTCCTCCCACAGAGAGTGACAACAGCAAGCAAAGGAGGGCGGTGGTGTGGGTACTTGTAGTGTTGTTATTAGCAGCCCTTCACAGCTGTGGAAACTCATCCTTTAGGCAGCATTTCCCTCCTTTTTGATCACTCAAATGACAACCATTGTGATCTCTCTGACAGGAACTGCCTCCCTGGAGGACACGGCGTCCCCACACACCCCCTCTTTTCCTCTCCCTTCTTGGTGTCCCACTTCTCTCACCCCGTGTCTTTTCCCTCTCATTCCCCAGCTAGGCCCACAGGTGAAGCAGGAGAAAAGAAAGAAAAATAGTAACTAAAAAAAAGACTCCTTTTTTTGTGGACAAGAAAGGGCAATGTTTTTTTGCACATAATATCAATTGGGAAGAGAAAGCAGAACTGAATATGCAGAAGAAAGGCCCTGCAAAATCCACTTGAGCTCAGCTCAGGACTGGAGAGTATGTATGGGATGAAGAGCAATCCCTCCCATTCTGGGCCCACAATGAGCCTTTTGCAGACATCTTTTCCCAACAGAAAAAAGAAGATGACTGTCAAGCTCTCATTTGTATGAAATGCAGAACATGTAGGAGATCTCCTGTTCCCAGCAGCCATTTAATTCTAATAATTCAGCTATGCTTAGAATTCCATTTCCAGCTGAAGAAGTAAGCCAACAGATAGTTTCATCTGAGAAAGCAAAATCGGTGTAGTAGAAAAAAAAAAAAAACAAGCCACCTTGTTTTGGCCTTTCTCTGAGCTGAATGCTAAGATCAAAGGCTCAAAATAGGTATACTTTTAGGATTTGACTTATGGCACGCATGGGCTTGTGGTGAGTAGGAAAATCAAGGTTGTTGAAGGATTTCAAATTTATTTCCATTAGATCCCCAATAAAACCAAAAGGCTGAACATCTTCTACGTTTGGGTTTTGGTTGGTTTTTTTTGTTATGGATGTATGGGAAACATACACTCTGGTTCAAGTAAAAACTATTGTTAAAATGAAAATATTTTACTACCTTTTCAGATTTGAAAATTGTGTAATCAAAGATATGATATAAAATGTTAAAGAAGAGTTTCAGATCAACTACGCTTTCAAAGAAACACACCACCTCCAAATATCTCATTCTGAAATAAAATTTAAAAGAATGCTACAACAGTGTTAGACTTCTTACTCAAATCAGAACTTGAGCAAAACCATTTCCTCCTCCAAAAGCATTCAATTCCAATAAAGCTGTAAATACTCATATGTCTTTTTCTACCTATTCACAAACAAAGGAGGGAAACCATCCCTAACCAGTCTTTACTGATCAGCACGGCACTGGTGTAACTACTGCAGTGACATGCAGTTACAAAGGGCTGACTCACTTTACTCAGTTAACCCACTGCAGGTTGCATTGTCACATCAATACTGAAACACATTTTGGCCTGACAATAGTCATGTTCTATTGAATGCCTGAAATACACGAGAAATTGTACTCAAATTTGTAGTTATGGAAAACAGTATCTGCATGGGCTGACCAGGCTCGGGTAGGGAGAAAATCTGCTCTAGAAGGGTGATAGTTGAAAACGTGACAGCTGAGATATCTGCTGCGTGCGCATATGCCCTACCTTCAGATATATACATTGACCAAGAACAGTGAGTGGCTGAAGTTTTTTCACAAAACTCATCTCTGGGAGTGAAATACCTCCATCAGAGGCAAAATTATGCTCTGAATCAAAGTATGGATGTTCCCTTTGGCTCTGTACTGGTTTTATTCCCTAGTGAGTAATTTATTCACTTTACTTCCTTAAATGATAGTCTGGTATAACTCACCTGAAATGAATAGAGTTATCTTATGTATCCCACTCATCCATTGCCAATAGCTCATTGTATTTAACTGCTAAAACATGGTTATTATTTACCCTCCTTGTTCATTATAAGATCCAAGATAAAATTTTGAGAGATTGACATCAAGATACCAAGAAAAGAATGAAATAATTAATGAGAGATTTGGAAGATGAATGAATGGATGATAAACAGTAAGTTTATCCCAGTCCGGAGATGAGAGAATGACTTTTGCTGTTCCAAATCTGTGGGATGTCATGGGGCTGTGGAAGTTTACTGCATGGTTATCCATGTAAATGTCTTGTCTGTTCACTGTCATTAAATATGCTTATCCCAATAATGCATAAAAAACAGATAAGAAGCAACTTAGAGTTAGACACTGTACAACCAAAGCAATATCTATCCATTTATTAAATCTGTAGATAGTGTTTTAGACTGAAGTTATGGTGTTGCACATACAGGACATTTATTTTATGCATTGCCAGCAATACCACTGTAGCGTAAAACACTTATTTTATGGTGTACTGGGTTTGGTGGAAAGTTGCATGAATCTACTAATTCCAGGTCAGCAAGAGAGTTTAAAAGCTTCCATGATCAGCCTGTATCTGACCTGAAATATGCTTTTATCAAGACAAGCTATCTAGAAAATTTAAAAGAGAAAGAAACGTGGCAAGAAAGCATCAAAAGTTGTTGGGCAAAAGCGTGGGTTGGAATGAAACACCTCTAATAGACACAGCCCTTCTGGTTTCAGACATCTCACACAATGGTTTTCAAGCGTAAAGGTGCATCTGGCCCTGGCATGGAAGGAACTATCTTTCTTTCAGAGGTACCATTAAAAAAAAATAAAAAAATTAATTTCATATTAGAATGTTTCCTTTTGTATTTCTCTCACTCTTTACCTCTTTAAATCATTTTGCTTCCCTAAACCACTGTGGGAGACTTCTAAAAGAGAGAAGCAGCAGAGCTGAGGACCAGCACTGAGGGCAGCAGATTATGCATCAATCCATTGATTACCAAATAGTAATTAATTGATCTACAGAAAAAGCTGGCTATCAAAACAGAAGAGCAATTTCCCTGCTTACTTCTGAATACTGGGAGATTTGATATGGTCAAACCTGATGTTTGAAGAATGAGAATAAAGAACAAGCAAAATATCAGCAGACAGATCTTCATGTCTGGATGTGGAGTGCCAATAACTGTAACAAATGTCTAAACCTGGCATCCCAAAATATGAATGCGTTCAAGAGAGAACGAGACCAGCCAACCTCTACGGTGCGTGAAGGTGAAGGAGATGCCTAGGAGGTGAGGGTGAACAGATGGGAGCGAGAGTGGTTACAGTTTAAGCAAAAACTCTATTGTTTAGATCTACTTCTTTCCTCTTTCCTGGCTCTCCTGGAGCCCTTGCTCATGCAGTAGCACCGGCTGGCCTGTCACCTGAAATGTCATGGCTGCTGGCAAAGCCTGCCCACTCTACCATGGGTGTGCAATGTGGGGCAAATGCACACATAAATCTCCACTGAAAAACAAATAGCTCTCCAAGTCCACAGAGTGTGTGCACAGAGCATGACCTGGCCACCTCTTCCACCCCTACAAGAAGCCAGAAGAGGAGCTGTGGTCTGCAAGCTCCATACTGAGGGATGAATGCTTCAGGTCCACTCTTCCGAAGTAGATAAGCAAATAAACAAAAGTTCCCTGTTTATGCCTTCATGGGGTGAGCAGGCTAGAAGGGTCAACCTCAGATTTTGGCATTGGATAAACACGTTGATATTAATTTCTTTTCAGGTTAGGTGGTGGTACTTTTTTTTTTTTTTTCTTCTCAGCAGACGGTATATATCTGTGGGATAAAATACTTCATCGTTTTGAAAAGAATGCATCAAAACAGAGATATTTAAATGTTTGGCATGAGACTTCACAGATATAGATGTCTCAAAAATAGTCTTTCATTCTTTACCTCAGGTAAGGGACAAGTTTAGTTCATTTGCCAGTTGATTAAAGAATTGTAGTATTCTCAGAGATCCCAAGGGCAAATCTCAAACAACTCATGCCTCATGGCATGATGGTTTTCAGGTGTATGTGAGTCCTGATGGATATTTGTGCAATCTGCATTTAAAACCTGATGTCTGATCAAATCCCTTATACTGGTCCATATGCACAAACATTATTCCCTTCTCTCCTCACCCTGGAGTTCACAATCTGTCATGATAGAAGGTTTCTTATACCTTTGGACATGCAGCCCAACTGTTCTTTTAACATAGTATTCATCAGCTTATAGTTTGCTATAGAAAAAAAAAGTGGATTTGTGGTATAAAGGGGAGAAAAAAAAAAAAGAAGGGAAAAAGAAAGAAAGAAAAAAAAAGAAAGAATGGCATTCGGAAAAAAAGGACAACCCTGTCAAAACATGACAGCTGATCCACTGCCTGTTTTATGCTATTCATAGAAAATGCCAAATTCTGCAAATAGTAACCACATGTACATCGGCTTCGCAGACTCAATGTTCTGCTGCAAAATGAGACGTTCTGTATTTTAGTGTGTCATCAAAGGCAGTGAAAATATCACTCCAGCCTCCTAGGCTTAACCCTCTGGTCTCTCAACTGTTAAAAGTTTAATTCGGTGGCGGTGGGAAGAGAACAGCAACACATCCAGCTTTGTGAGCGGTGTTAACGGAGCTGCCTAATGTATGCCAGTTGCACATAAAGTCAATTAACAAATCTGTTACCGCGCCATTTTTATTCATAGCCATGAGACCATTAAAGCGACAAGACTGCATCTGACGTTTATGATCTTGTTCGCGTTGCCAGAGGAAAGAGGGGGGGTGGGGGTGGAAACAACTTTGTGGCTCTGTAGCATGAGAGAAATAGCACCATTCAGAGGTATAAGGGCTCTTGAGCAAATGCCGGAGCTTCTGAAGTCTTTTTCTCATCTCAGTCCCGTCCCCTGTCTCTCCCGCGCTCCCCACCCCCCTGCCCCAGCCCTTTTTCCCTGTGCCTCCTCCCCTTACCCCTTTGCTTGTGCCTTTCAGGTTTCATTTCAATGCAGAAAGATTGGCTTTTTAGTTCAAAACTATAATGTAATTGTCCTTTTTTGTGGCTGGCTGATATTCCCTTTCACTAACATTTAAAAGAGCACTTATGCTGAATTGAATATGGGATGGGAACAGCTCCTGGTGCTTTTGTGTGCAACGGGGATGGCTTTGCAAAGCAAGGCCTGAGCCTCGGTTGGCTGTGTCCTTCTCCAGGAACGCTTCCAAGATCTGAGTGACCACTAGCTCTGAATAGGGTCTCCAGTTTAATCTTCTCCTCGACAAACAGCCTTTGCAGCAGCTCTAGTAAATCTCTTTCAGCTTGGAGGAGCCAAACCTTGAGAGATACACCATTTCTGCCTTGGATTTTCCAACATTTTCCACCCTCTGCTGGCCTATGTGCTCTTCTTCCACTATTTCTGAATGCCAGGAGCATGACCCTAAGTAGGAGAAGTTGCCAGTGGAGCGCTCTGACACGTTGGTGTCCCCACTTAGCTAAACAGAGTACCTCGAATATAATCTATATTCCCATATGTCTCCTGAGTTTCACTTTGATCCCTTTTCAACAGTAGTAATGAAAAAATTTAGAAACTCTAGGTGCACTTTAGTTGGAGAAAAATGCTTAATTCATGAAGTGTCCTTCCTTTAAACTCAGCTGACTGAAATAAAAGTTAATAGCTATATTAGTGGGTCAGCAGGTAAGTAAATGGTTAAGTAAGGAAGCCAACAGGTTTTATGGCTGGATGAACTTATTATGATACAGAACTGATAAACTCCGAAATTATTTCTAGTGTGCAGGCAGGAAGGTTGGAGGCCAGCTGTCTTGAGAATCTCAGATCACAATATTTGTCTACTGCAGAGTGCCAAAATTCAGTGGCTGACATCCTGGCTCCATTAAAGTTGCTGGGTAAAACTCCAGCAGATGTTTTACCATTGACTTTAGTTGGATCCGTTTCACCAAATAACTGCAGGGGCTGTGTGAGATGGCAGGATTCTCTCCAAGATTGTAGCAGTGGGAGACATCCTTGAGAATGTTTCACAGTGCTGGACCTCCGGAGGAATTTGTCTCTTGGGGTTGTTTACTCAGGAAGAGGTAGCAGAGAGTGTTATCAGTGAGGAATATGGCATTTTGGTTTATGCAGAATGACAAAGAATAACGAAACTGTGAGGGAAAAAAAAATCAGTTTCATGCTCAGCTAAGGTGAGGGAGCTGGGATGACCAATGTGGCAAATGCTCTTACAATACATGAAATAATTCCCATGTGTGCCAGCAAAGCCTTCCAGTCGGATCAGGGCTGTGTTTGGTTTGAACCTCACTATTTTTCTGTTCAAGGAGCAATGCAATCTGAAATCATTGATAAAATTCCTCTAAGTCCACAGGCAAAGCAGTAGCTACAGTAGAAGTATTTATAGCAGCTTATTATTAATTTCTTCAGGAACATATATTACAATAGATGAGAAAACACTTGTGCAAAAGACAGAGAGCCTGCAACTCATCTCACCCACAGAGCTTTCACTTGACCCTTTTGAATCACTGCACCAAATGTGCTCGCAAAGAAACAGATAAAATATTCACATATGTGATCATGCATGTTTTGAAAAAGCCTGAAAAAAATATTGAAATAACAACATATTCTCACTGCTCCAGTACCTGCTCTGGAGCGAGATGTTATTCAAAATGATTCCCATTAAAGACATTGGTGACCAATATGGCTGAAACTGCTCGTGCAAAGTATTATCTTACTTTGTGAGGGTAGTAAAGTGGATACTAAGTGTCAGATCTAGTGCCTCTTTTATTGGTGGAAGCCCTTCCACTTATGCTGTGTGTCAAGACCTTTTCCTAAAGGATAACCTCATTATCCCACAGTGCCAGTGACAGAACCCAGCCAAGGTGTTCACTCCAACCAGATAGATATTGGGCTGTTTTTTCTTGCCCAGAAAGGGATAAGGTTGACTTTACGCACAAGACTTTAGAAACTTTAACCAAGTTCTTGTGCTGTGGGTACCTAAATCCCTCTGAAAAGTATTTCTGAGAACCTAGACTTTAACCAATGTGTCAAGTTTTCCATGAATGCCTTATTGAAGATAATAACAAAATGCCAGAAAGGCAAAATGCAAGAAAGGAGCTGCAATTAGTTTTATTTTACCACCGTTGCCATTAGAAATGAAAAAAGCCACAGAAAACACGCTAAGAACATTCCCCCCAATTTGTAAGAGCTGCACATCCCTCTGCACAACCCACTGCCACAGCGTCACTTCATGGGGAAACGGGTGCTCTGAAAAATCATCCTCCAGCATCTGAGGGAGAATAAATCATAGCCCAGCAAGAGCGGGGAGCCTATGCCAACATTCCTGCACAGAGAAATGGGCAGCAGGCGAGATCCTGCAGCTGGTGTACTCCGAGTACAGAACACCAAGGCCTTGAACTTTTTCCCCCTCCCGGGTCTCTTCCTGCACTCCCCCTCCCTTCTTGCCATCTATCCCTTGAGCGCCCGGGAGAGGAAGCAAAATTTATACTGCTGTGCCCTTAAAATGCTGACTTTTCATGTTTACAGGGATTGTTTACACAGAAAATTAATCAGTTACGGTTTTAAATTTTAATTAAAGAATGCTTTCCACTGTTATTGCAAAACAGACAAAAGCCCATAAAATGTATATTTGACTGCCGTGCTGTGTTGTCTTTGGATCGGCAAGCAGACTTGAGATCAATCATGCGTGGTATTTTTTGAACTTTTTATTTTTCCTAAACACAACACTCTTCACACAAGTTACACTATTATTTTTTTTTTAAATGCCCTTCAGAATAAAAGCCAGACTGCACGACAATATGGAACTCTCCTTCATGCCTTTCTTTTTAAGACCAAAAATGAAATCCTTACTCTCAAGCTGACCGTGGGATATTTTAGCCATTAAAAAGCCACAAACAGAATCACAGCTTCCATAGTAAAGGCCTCAGACTTGGTTACTTCAAAGTCAATAACAAAACTCCCACAAACTTTGATTCAAGTGTTTATTACATGCTGTTTGTTCCCACAGCTGCAGTTCCTGGTTTGAAAAATAAAGTGTGGCTGTCTCTTTCTCCAGATCTCATGGCCGTTAGCAGAGATTCAAGATCACTCCAGGGTTAGCCATTCAACCCTTCTTTCCTAAAGTATTTATCCATGGTGTGTAGATGACTCCCAAAGGCTTGTGGAAGAGCATGGCTCTAAGAAACTGAATCTAGCCCAAAAATTTTACAGTTATGACAAAAAGCTACGATTAGGTCTGCTATGCTTGTGCCCTCTTAACATTACAGTCAACCACTTTATTTTCCCTTGAATAAAAGTCAGTTCAGATAAAAAAAAATAAAAATCAACAAGGCAAGTGCAACTGACTTAATTAAAACAGACTCCTGCTTCTCTAGTAATATTTTATCAGTATAAGAAATTTTTTTTTTCCCATTTATGCAAAGATTCATGGAAATCTAAGAAAACCCTAGCAAAATGAATAAATGAATTTTGACTAAATTAACACAAATGCTCGATAGTCCAAACTTCAGAGTCAAACAACCAGCTGGAAATCACTGAGCTTTGAAAGCCATCATGCCACCCACTAGCCATGCTGGGGACCTAATTGTGTCACACCAGAGACTCCCTGTAACACAGACTGTTCCTGCTCACCACGACACCATGACAAGAGACTTTGCTAAGTCTGTGTGGAAGATGACGTATGTATTAGCATGGTATCTAATTTATTTCCAACGGTAAGAACACCCACAGGTCAGGCAGAGACATGAGCATCTGGACCACCAAATGTCAGGCAAAAGCTTCAGGTTGACTGTTGCACATTGACAGCAAGCATAGGAGAAAAGAGAGAGGAAAATCTCTCAATAGTCCCAGGGAAACAAGAAACGGGAAGCATGTTAAAAATAATCAGTTAAGGTAAATGATCAGTTAGAAGCCCCTCTTTACACTGACATTTGTGGCAGAAATTACTGTAGGTTTCTAGAATCCGTGCAGTTCTGAGAAAATGGAATAAAAATATGAGATTTTCCTCAGATGTTGTATCTATTGCAACAACAGAGGTGACAAACCATCAAGAAGTTTGACAGTGTTCTAGTACTGACAAGCAGGCAAACATCTATGAATATTTTATCTGACCTACATCCAAATAATTGTAGCAGCTTTGGTCCATGAAACCACTCTGGAAACATTGCCAGAAAGATAACAAGTCATGGTATGAAGGTCACAGCAAGAACAGAACTTTGAAGGAAGGTGTTTGGACAAGAATAGAAACATCTGTTAGTAGAGATGTCCTAGAACGGTCACTGCAATGTATGGGGTATCAGCTTTCAGCTTGCAGCCAGTGAATGACAGATTCATAGAAGTTAACAGCAAAAAGACCATTGCAGTTCCCTCTTCTGCCAGCCTGCATACCAGAGGTCATAAAATGTCTTTGAATTTTTTTCCAGCTCCAGATCTAACAGCTGAGGCTAACTTAGGCTTATCATGGAAGGGAATGGGAGAGAGATTATTTTAATCTGAAAACTTAATTTGGTAATAGGCAATGAAAGCTGTAAATGGAGTAAAAGTCATGATTCCACTTTAAACTTTACCATCATTGCAAAATATGTACATATATACTTTTATACCATATACACACATATATATTTAAACACACACATATATATCTATCATGTTTCTAGTCTAAATTTGTCTAGCTTCACTCTCCAGCCAAAGTAGCACTACTTTGTACTTGACAAAGTACTTACACCCACTCACTTTTAGCTGAGATCAAGTCAATGCTTTACCTTGTCTCCAGCAGCTCCTTGAGAGTCTCCATCTCAAAAATGCCTTTCAGTCCTTTGTTCATTCATGGACTATTCTCTAAACCACCACACTGCCCCCTCCCTGATTCTTCAGGGCCTTCAGGGTGCATCTATAAAGTTGGGTTTGTTCTGATCAGGAGAATACTTTTAAAGGAAGTCACACAATCAGCATCCTCCTCACTTATTGTTGCTTTTGTTCACACTGTCAGCTATCTCAGAGGACCCAAACTGGACTTCTTTTCTTGATGAAACTAAGTGAGAAACAGTGCTCCAACCCCAACGAGCCCCAGCTGCTAAGGTGACACCAGGTGGGACACCAGGTGGTCTGCATTAATTGTTTCCTTGTATGGATCCTCTCTGATTGTTGTGAACTAGTTTTTAATGCAGACACAACCTCAGTTGTGGATGCCAGAATCTGGATGTGGTATTTCAGGAGTAGCAGCACAAGTGCCAAAGTTATTATAAACATACTTCTACTGTATATTCCTTAATCTAGAAACACATGAGTCTTTACAATCATAACCAATGAAGGAGGCAATGCCACATGGGAAGAAAATATGTATATAAACAGCTCCCTGCTACTGAAAATTATATGGAGTACAGAGTTTGTATGAACAGAGACCTTCTGTTAGGCAATTTCAAGTGGGAAGAAAGATCCTAAAATGGGAAATTACTATATTTTCTCAAATGATTTTTTTTTCTTTTATTCTTTTCAAAATGTTTCGCTATTAGATGGACTCTGATTTATTGAAAAGGTAAAATATTTGCACTTCAGTTGTGTTTTTATGAGCTCCCGTTACTGAAAAGTTGCCAACAAATTATTTGACTTCGTGTGTAATGGAGTCACCTTTGGGATTCCAGGAGACCTAGGTTAACTTTCCTTGGAAATGTTTATTGCTGGACACTTGAAGATATGTCTGATCCTCAATTAAGATATGAAATATTGTCTGTTTCTTTTCTTAAATATCTTCTAAGGCATTTCATGGACACATAAAACCTTCGGCTATTATTTTGAGGAGTACCCGTGATAGCAATTGAACTCACTCACTAAGTGCATTTTTGTGCTAATTAAATATTCTAAACTTCTATCAAGATTATTGTCACCTATTTAATGGTTCATTGAGTTTATGGGCCATGCAAGTCTCTCTTTTATATTTTCACCAGGATAGTTATAGCAACTATTCTAGTAATGACAAATTAGGGAACATGCAGAGGAGATGAAAGAACCTCAGTGCGGTAGGCCCAATTTTTTTCCTAACTTATGCCAATTTTATGATGTTGGAATGCATTGACATTGATGGAATTATTCTTCATTTTCTCTGGTGTCAGTGAGTGATAACTAGACCTACTTAGCTGAGACTGAAATATGGTAAACGTGGCACTCCATGTGTTTGACCACTTTGACCCTCTGACCTCTCTCCAAAAAAATGCAAGATCCTGGCTGTGGCCAGATATTTGTATCAGGCATGGGAAGATTGGAATAATATTGTCCTTAATTTTACCAATAAGAATTTTCATCCTTTAGACTATTTACCCGTCAGTCAATGGGAGAGTGCATTCTGCCAATTTGCAGTCAGAGAAGAGAGTTAAGTGGAATTCTGTAGGCACAACCACATAAAAAATGGAGTGGAACATTTGAAATGAGGTATAAAAGTATCATTACTGGAGAAAGACAGGGAATGGTTATTTGGAAATACTTGTAGAGAATTCCTTCCTTCATGAGACATCTTTGAACTGAACTGAAAATAAAGTACAACTCAAGGACTCTCTATAAATTAATTAATTTTGATTCAGTACCAGTAGGGCTCTGTTCAGATATCAGGAAACTCGATTGGTGATATGTTCTATAATAAACACGTTCTTTTTTGCTTTTTCTGGTTTTAACTTAATGAGAGTAAATGCAGCATTACTGCTAATAGCAATGCAGTTTGATAAAATGAATAATAAGTAAAACTTTGTACTAATATTGTACCTCTCACCTCCAGGTGCAGGATGCAGAATTTTCAGAAGAGCCTACATGATTTAAGGTCAGAAATCTAATTGACTGACAAGCCCCTGCCTCACTTAGGGGCTAATGAATGTTGTATTGTGACTGTTTTTCTTAAAAAGTAACATCAAACTACTTTCTATTCATAATAAATTAGCACATTTTAGAGACTTCTTAATATTTGCCTCCACAAAGCCATGATTTTTATCTGAACAGACCTGCAAGCACCTGTTGTAGCCTGTTTTAAAAATGAGGTCTTATATCTTTCAGTCAATACCTCATAGAAATAGCAATGTGATTTCAGTGGCACTGATCTGATTTCTTCTAATGCAAGACACTCACGTTTTCTCTAAGTATCCCATGCATAATTCATAGGGGGGCTCATATTTGATTATTTATAGACCTTTCTATGACACCCCCTCAGTGAATATTTGCACATCTCCAAGCTAGCAGGGTGAAACTTTCTCCTGTAGAAAATTTCCAGCTAAAGACTTAGCACCACTTCAGTTTCACTTAGGTCTCAAAACAGCTCTAAGTGCAACATAAGTGGCATCTAGGTTTCATGCTAGTACTCTGCGCAGGAGAATATTTCCACCCTTAGCTCCCTCCTTCCTGAAGCAGAAGAGCCATGCACTGCGTGCGTGGAGCAGGTGAGGCGGCTTCCCAAAAGCCATAGGGAGAGTTTGTAAGAGCCAAGAAGGGCATTCAGCTCTTTCAATTCTCCAGCTCTTCATGGCAGGAGCTTTCTTTCTTCTATGATCAGAAATATAAAAACCTTCTGCCTAGTTAGCTGATTCTCCACAGCAGGAGTTTAGAAAGAAGGACTGCAAAGGCACCCAGAGGACATGTAACCCTGTCACAGCCAGGAATAGCTATGTCTCTATCCTTCAGAAGTATGTTTGTGCAGATGTTTCTGAAAAGCTTAGAAACTGCACAACAATCTATTCTAGTGTCTAAAATATCTTAATGATAATAAACTTCTTCCAACCTAAGTCTCCTATACAGCAATTTAAGCCTGTTATTCCTTTTTCTACCCATAGTGAAAACAGAGAAGCCCTTTATTCTATATCTCCCTACATCTATTCTTATATATTGGAAGACCACATTCGGACCATACTTAAGTCTCTTATTCTCTAGTCTCAACCACCCCAGTCCCTTCAATCTACCCTTCCTCCAAGACCCACCCAAAGCTGATCATCTACTCAAAGCAAAGAGCTGTTCTCCATCAGGCAGGATAAAGAACACAGGCTTCATTGGATAGTTGAGTGCTCCTTAGAGATTTCTTTACTAGACACTGCTTTTGTGTTTCCCTCATCTTATAATCACAGAAGGGAGAAGCAGAAGTCTGTCTGTCTTGCAGCTTCATACAGGATCCATATGTCTGGCGCTCAGCATGCGGTTCTCTGTCTCTCTATCTAATGTCAGCTCTTCCCTGATCTCCCTGCTCTAAATGTCTCTTGCTTTCCTATCTTCTTGTGTGCCTTTTTTTCTCCTATGAGGTTTTGATGAAAGATTTTAGAAGACAATACATATGATAAATGTATATGTGTGTGTGTGTTTCTGAAGAGAAAGTCACAGCTACTGATAGAAATACTCTCAGAAGCCACAATGTAGAGAGTGGTGGTGTGAGCCTGAGTTTTGTTCTCGTTCACAGGGATTTTATTCGCATATTTTACTGTCAGTTTCTTGACATTTTTGTCAGCTTGGATCCGGAGGCCATAGTTGCCGCCAGCAGGTCCTACCACATTTTTATTCTCCATTGTATTTGCAGGGAATAAATAAAAACAGAACAAGAGTGAAAGCAAGAGAGAGACATGGCGAGAAAGAGTCAGAGGTTACTGGAAGAACTGCTTTATGCATTTTTTTCCCTGCTAAAGAACATCCACCCAACAAAACAAAACCCAAATGACCACAGAGAATTTTGCACTGAGAAATTTCTTTCTTCAGTTACGCAATGCAGACTTCAGGCAAGCAGTTAATATGTTTGCATAAGAAATCTCTCATTCCCTCTCACTCTTTGTCTGTCTCTTCCCCTCTTTTTTTTTTTTTTAATTTTTTTCTTTTCTTTCCTGTGTGTTTCCGGGCTGCTGTGAGATTTTCCTCACAATACATCTATTGTTTCCCAGTCACATCACCACTGGCTGTAATCAACTCTTGTTTCTTTCTCTCTTTTTATTTCTTGCTGTAACTATGAGATTTACACATGCAACAAATAAGCAAAATCTACCAAAGTTTATTTATAACTTGACTATAGAAGTGTTTATTCCTCAAGGCTTTAGATGTTGTGAACAAGAAGGAAGAACAAAGACCTTCTTCTCACTTAGGAACTTATAAAGTATGATTCCTGGTGTTTAGTTTTCTGTTCCATCAAATCTCTTTACCACGGTATTTAGAATTGACACTGTTTGTGTCTTTCCTCCATACGAGTCATAGGAAGACATAATAGTAACATCTAAAGGTGTGTCTGAGGTTTAATGCAGTCTCAGATAACTGAAAATTTAAATCTCTTTGGATGCTCCATCATCCATACTGATTTAATTCTCCATACTCATCTTTGCTGAGTTTGGTATGGCTTTAACTCAAAGTGCCTCGACCATTAGCTCTTGCAAGGTTGACACAAACTTGTCTCCAACCTTATTCTGCACCACCTTTACTCTTGAGCACTCTCTGGCAAGGAGGGAAAAACTAAAAAAACCCACAACCATAAGGATAAGATAATCCTCTATTTTTATATTATTCCGTGATGCAATACAGAGCCCATTAATAATGAGAATGACTGTCCCACCTTTGGTTGCCTTTGGCTAAGGCTCCATAGTCTCAGCCTCGTGTTTCAGATTTCCCAAGAGTTGTGTCAATTATTTCAGTAGTTCCTGACCAACTCATCCACTAACAATTACAGCGACATCATCAATTTCTTTTCACGTCTGCAACTTAGTGGCAGCCACAATGGTGTTCAGTCTCTTATGAAGCAGATCAGATCTAAAAATGGTGGCAGGGAGGTTGAAAGGCTCTTTAGTCATCAAGCTACTCAAGCAGGTGCTTTCTGAAGTAAGAAGAAAAAGTCAAGTATTAAAAGTCAGTTGTGGAGTAAGTGCTGCATCTCTTACTTCAGACAAAGGGAGTTTTGTAGAGTCCCATCATCTACACAAGTGAATTGGGAATCGGATATTAAAGACAAAAAACAAAGAGATATCTGTCCTGTAGCTTGGGGCACCGATCAAAACACAGCGTGGGAGGGCAGTCAAGAGGTTAACCCTTCCTGTAGCCTTGAAACTGCACTGAAAATAGGCTTTGTATGACAGAGAATAAGCTTTACAAACCCTAAACTCGTGGGTCATTGTGATAGTGAAAAGATGTCTATTGAAATGGGAAATGGATCATGTTTTTGTTTCTTGCATATAAAATTGTTTTCTGAGACTTTCAAATGACCTTCCCATGGATACTGAACTTTCCATCATTTACTAACATTCAAATATACAAATAGTTGCCCAAAGGGACTACCACACATGGCAAAATAGATTTCATCCCCTACTCACCTTCTTACTGAAACATTGAAAAAGGAGCCAGAAAATGTGGGTGAACATCAGATATATTTGAAATACTGTGAAGGTCTGAAAAATATATTTTTAATTTTGGATGAAATATCACTCCCTCTTGCCATTTTCACTGCCTGAATAAAATAGACCACATGGATCAAGCCATGTTCCCACTGATGTCAAAGCAAACACTTCATGATTGCATCAGAAAAGATTTAGCCCTTCAATAAGTTGGCATCACAATGGAAACCAAGTCCTTAACTTGATGGGATTAGGTACCCTATTTGGTCAAATTGCCAATTCCAGCTTCATATTAAAAAAGTAATTAGAGCAGACCCTACGAAACTACCTCAGGACAGAATTAGGAGAAAACCCTGTACATTTGCTTTGGCTAAATGTAACTCCAATTCATAGGTCCAGATTCTGTTCAGGTTTCAGATGAGTGCCATATCTTGCACAATATCAAGCCTTGGAACTGGATTGCTGAGATAGAGGGAAAGTGGCATGTCAATAGATTCAGATAGGCTAAGAAGTTGGGTTAAAACTTTAGGAACCAGGGCAGACCATAATTTTTTATTATTGTTAAACTGTAATTCTTTCTATAGATATTTTTCCTTCTGTTTAGATCTTTATTGCTGTCTTTCCCATATAAGCAACAGAAAACTGTCTTCAAGGTAACTTCTCCATCTTGCTTTGTAGCAAATCCCTTGACTTGAATTCTGATCTTCTACAAAGGCATCACCAGACTTGCAAATACTAGAAAATAAGAAAATGAGCTCAGTATTTCGCTTTCCTCTTATTAAATATCAGTGATAATCTCCATACTATACACTGAAAGTCCAATTACATCATGGTAGTGTTGCCAGTGCCTGTACTTTGCCTCAAGGTCCTTGAGAGCATAAGTGTAGAGGTAAGTCTGGGTACTCATGTCTCCGATAGCCTACGAGAAGCACCTGTCCATCGTCACTGCTGTCTCAAAGCACCACCTGTGCACTTTGGCACGCCTGTGTTTTTGGAGTCAGAAAACGCTTAGGGCTCTCCATCAGTGTATGATCAGCTGGTAGCTTTGGTGCAGATGGGGACAAGGGGGTACATTGTGCAGCCAGGTAATCTCTTCAGTATTTCACGTCAGTGCTGAACAATGTAATAAAAGTTTGCAGATGAAAATACTAAGCTGGCTGGAAGGCAATAATTCATGTTGGGTTTTATGACACTGGCCATTTAAGAGCTGTGGGAGTGTTTGAGGCAGGAACATACCCCGTATTCTAGCCAGGCTCTAGCTCCAGCTCTATGACAGCAACTTTTTCTACACACAAGAATGTTTTTTGCCCATGTCTGATGACTTTCCATCTCTGTCTGGGAGGGTTGTCTCTATCTTTGGAAGCTAATGATGTGCAAAGGAAGGCACCCGGACTCCGTTATATTGTGCGTGGTTTCTGCCTACTGCAAAAGCTACTATGAGAAAAACTACATTTATACATATATTACATATATTATACATACACTATTCCGTTTATGAAAGAGGGAATTCATAAGGAGCTGCATCTGGGATAGAGTAAGATCTATTACCCACTCGGTTAATAATAACAAGACCCAGAAGTCACAAGTCGGGAGGTCATAAAGGAGTTTATAAAAACATTTCATACGCAAGTAAAATGTGATGCAACTCATTATGTAATATTATTTATATACATTTATTTTAGTTTCTTTACCATGTCTCTTGATTTAAATTATTTCCCACTAAGTCCCACTAAGAGTCTTTTCAACATGTAGCTCTCCGTCAAACACCAGTGATAGGCAACTGTTTGCCTGGCCTTGCTGGTCTGCGATGCGATATGTGTTTTATGCTTTGCACATGTTCCAATTCTGCAAGTAAAAGCCAGTGAGATGGAACCTGTCTTGTGAGTTTTTCTCCAGCAGGGTTTGGTGAATCAGCGTGAAACTTATCCCGGAGCCATCAAATCACTTTCCTGAACATACTGGCATGGTTATAAAGTGTTACAGTGTGTTGAGTAACGCTGTTCATAGGTTTCTGCCTACTCCAGCATTGTGGACCACATCAGTGAAAAGAGAGTCCAGGACCCTTACAGGGTAAAAATTCAACCCAAACAAGTCACCTATCTGTTGACGAATCTCTAGTAAAAATGACCTCAAAAGAAGCTACTAAGACATGGGACAGGGCTTGGTGACTGCTTGGACAGGGGTGTACAAAACTTCACTGGCATGTTTGGGGCTGCCCTGCAAAAAAGTTCACTATGAATTTAAGAATCAACTCATTACATATCAATACAAGCTCAAAGATGATCTCTTTATGACTGCTTGCTTCCTAACAGCTCCAAACACAAAGGCATTTATACAGTTACAACATATAAACCAATGTATTCAGAAAGATAGGAATCACTTGGTGACGAGAGTTTAAGTGATATGTAGGTGCACGGGCATACACATGTGCACATGCAGGAGCTCAATTGGTTGTTGGGCTTGCAAGAAACTGTGATAGAATACAAGCAAAACTGATAATTGAAATAATAAAAGAAAAAAAGGCACTTTCCCACAAATATCAGACACATGCCAGTGGTACTTTCCCAACCTAACTGAGAGGAAAAGCCCTCTTGGCTAATTCATTGCTAAGCTAATGAAAACCAGACAAGGGACTGAAACCAAAAAAGCTTTATGTTACAGGGAAAACAAAGCTTTCCAATGGAAATTATTCATTAAAAAGAACTGGTTCACTGAAATTAACAAAAAATATGTGAGAGAAACACCATACTGAATGTGTTTTTGGTGATAACAATCTTACATTTATATATAGCACATTTCAGCCAGATGGACTCCAAAGTGCTTCACAAGCTTTGGTGCTTGTACAAACGAAATGTAAAGAATCACTTTTATTCCCCTCCATTGAAATATATCCTTGCTGGATGAATCACTGCAACTGCAGAAAAATGCATTGTATCACGCAGTAGTTTATTCTATATGTAGGCAGACAAGTTGACAGAACTTAACTATCCAGATTTTTCCTTAGCCTGGGCCGGCTACAGGGGTTAACACCCTCTCCCTTGGAAAAAAAAAAAAAAAAAAGAAAAGTTACTACAGTTTATGAATGCCTAAAGTAGCTAGAGCTCATTTTCTTAAGATGGTTTTTCCTAGGCAAATGCAGAGAGATTGTCTCATTAACTGCCCAGTGGGAAGAACACCTATTTCAGTCATCAATCACAGCGCAGCACTTCAGGTTTTCTGTAGGATTCTCCAAAAATCACATTGTGTATCACTTATAAGCCTGGATGTTTTAGGGAAAGCCACTCTTCGCTCTTGTCAAACTTCTTTGACAGCCCCGACACCTGAAGTATGGGGCGGTGCGGGGAGAAGCTTTCACACAGTGACCGGGAGCTCCATCTTGCAGATTTGCTTTCCCTCCCGTTACTTTATGAAAATGGATTGTCAGAGCAGCTGGTGAGACAGAAGTGTCTGCCTGTATCTCAGTGTGGCTGGTACTGTGATCCACCACCAGTACATGCTGAACCAGGCTCCAAACGGGGAGGGGGAAGGGGGCAGTTTCATTTGCTGCCAAATCCCTTAAGCAGTTGCTTGTTTTGTCTCTCTCTCTCAGCAGATTTTTCTTTGCTTTTCTTCTTAGTCCACCTGCAACATTTCAACTTTTGTTTTCAAGCTGCATTTTTATTCCCCCCACTCTGTTTTCTCATGAAGAGGAGGAGTAGAGGGAGACATGCACACACTTATAGAGTGTGGGGTTTTTTAATTTTTTTTTTTATTTTATTTTTTTTTTTTTTTTGGGTGCAGAAGATGCCTGCCAAGAGAGAGCCTGCTGTTACTGAGCTGAGCAGGAGGGTGGAGAGGTTGGCTGCTCTCGGAGGTTCTCAGCGCTTGGAGGCTGATTGGAAACACCATGCGTGACAGTGCACAAAAAAGACACTCGTCAGATTGCCAAAATTCGTAGTCCCACCTCGGTACCTCCAGAAGAGCTAAGAATAAGTCCTGCCAAGATGCTTCTCACTCATTAGCCTGCTATATTATCAACAGTCACCTCCCGCCCTCTGTATATACATAAGTGCTGCTTTGTATGCATGATCTGCCCCAAGAGAAGGTCAGGCAGAGCTGGACCAACAACCACTGATGGTCCAGCCGTTGGAGACATTGAGCCTTTTCCCACTGATGGAGCAACCCTAGATAGGGCAGTGCCATGCATGCCTTCTGCTCCCCAACCCAAAGCCATGCAGGTGAACCTCAGCCTAAGACACAAGTTCCCTTTGCTCTCTGCAAGCTCAATATTACCAAGAGCTGTGAGGATAATCATTCTTCATTTGCATTCACAAAACAGGGTTGGAGCATCTCCATGTTAATGCGAACGCAGCCACCCAAACGTGTGGCCAAGAGAAGGGACTCAATGACTTCTGCTGACAACGTTTACAGCATAGACAGCACCTGTCTTGGTATGCTGTTATGGGATAAGTGGTTCTACCTCAAATGCTAAAGCTAATAATCATGGTAATAAAAGAGTAATGCAAGAGAGCAGCAAAAACAAATGAAGGATTTGACATGTAAACAAATTCATTGTTGTCAGTGTTTTCAATGAAAAGAATTGCTTTCTATGGTAAATGAACCCAGAAAGATTGAAAACTGCCAAAGCAAAGGAGTTTTCAGCCAGATCTATTATTTTTATATACTCACACACCTGTAGAGATGCACAGAACATGATATATTTTCAAGGAGAATTCCACATGGAGAAGTTATTATTAAATCATTTCCCAGTCAATCATCTTCCCTCCAAACTTGGAGACTCAGTTTATCTGATGTTCTGACTAGTAGATGAAAGCTTTTGGTCTTCCAGTGTTTCCGATGCATCATCCCTAATGCTCCTAAAAGAAATCAATAGTGGTAAAAAAAAAGCATGTGAAAAATAGATAATTTTCCTGGTATAGAGAGAATTAATAAATTCACTTTACAAGATAAATAGGATGAAAAGGATAATACAGTGTTTCCAATCCATGAGGGTCTTGTACCAATTTAAATCATACAAGGTAGGATGCACCGGCATGAAGAGTGCTGATTTTAACACTTTAACGGATTTTTGCAGGGTTGTTTTTTTTTTTTCATTTGCTAAGATCCACAGCTGGACAGCACAACCTGTTTGTCTAGTCTGAGTTTGCAGGAGGGCACATGTAGTCATGACGGTACATTTAGCTTTTTATATTTTAAACGTGTGTTACACGGATGCAAATTTTAACTTGAAGGAAGGTCTCCAAAGGCAGCGGAGAAATAAAGCAAGCTTTATGCCTTTTGTCTTGACAACGCATGAGTACCTTTCTGGTTAGGGCTATTTTGTTGGTTGTGCATGTAAGAGAATGTGGCTATAAATCTACACCACCAAATTCAACCTATTTAAAATCAATTTTTGGAATGGGCTTTACCTGAACAACCAGGCATCTGCTTTCTTTGGTTATCTCTGCCCTGGAGGGTAATTGCTCAATTACATATTGCCTGTCTCCAAGAAACTCCTGCCTAAGCTCCCAAATACGTTTTCTGGTATCCATGGTTTGCATGAATTTTATACATCTACTTCTCTGGGACTTTATAAGTCAGCCATAAAAGTTTGTGATGGGGTGGAACATAGTGATGTTCATAATCTCAGAGTGGAAAAATGGTTTATATAAAGTGTCATTAGAATGGATTTGGCTATTTTTTATTTTTATTTTTTAAGCAGCAAGCAAAAACAGAAAGGGGGAAGGAAGAGAGAAAGCATTCAATGTTGGCTACCTTTTTTTACTTCAATGATCAGTAAAAGAAAAAGGAAATCTTTGATTTCTTTACCTGTGTGTTACTCTAGAAGAGAAGGGGGGAGGGATTGGCCCCTTTGGAAAAAGCTGAAGTGCTCATGTATTCATATTATTAATGGCTTTTGGTAATGATTTTACTGCACAAATTGTTATGAGACTGTTACAATGCAAATGGCATACCAGTGAGATTTTCTGTCTGAAGACCTCTACCACAGACCACTGATATCACTGGAAATTCTCCTATTTAATAGATTTTGGATCACTCTCTATGCTCATAACAATGCAAACTACTTATTACTTAGTGGCATTCATTTTGTACCAGGACTACAGAGTAGATACTGATGTTGAAAGAGCCTTTTTTTTTTCCCCCTGTAACACTGTCTCCTCAAGAATTGCTGCCGAACGTCCTTGAAGACATAATAGCTTCATAAACCCAGGTATGATTTTTCACAGGTAGTTCACAGGGCTGTCAGTTCCTGTGCTTTTTAATTCATAGTTTGAGGACTCTGCCTAAAAGCCCATGCACCGGGATGCATGTGATGACAGGAACCTCCCATAAAAGTCTCCAGACATTTCAGCCGAGGACAAAGGCTTGCAGGTATGACCTGGGGACATGCTGAAGGCAGGGCAAAAAAGAGAAAGAAAATGCATCAGGCAAATAAAAAGAATGTATTGCATATATTGTGCTTTTTTGCTGGAAAAAGGAGTAGCTATGAGTAAGCCATACTCAAAGTCATGGAGAATTTTGGGCAGCCAAATGCTTAAACTATAGCATAACCGTGTGTACACATGTATTTTAGCCCAGGCTTACAACAAGGGATCTTTTTACAAGGGACATCTGGGAATTTCCTTAGGGCTACTTGCAACGTGTGTCTAATAGTCCAGCCCTCACAGTTACTGGCTTGGGTGAAGGCATTAACGCTGAATTTCCTCTTGAGGCCCATCTGCGTTCTTGAAAGTCCCCAGAGTCTGACCTGCTGTAAAAACCTGGAGCATCTCACCCATCCTGCAGTGGGTCCTGTGATTCAGCAACAGCTTTGTGAAAGCAGAAGAAGGAAGCAAATGGCTGGGCAGGTCATAAACTATCTCAGCCCCATTTTCAACCACATACAATAAACTTGCTTGCCCAAATGAAAGGCCTAGTTTGTATATGCTCACACCGAAGTGTGTGTATGGTTATCCCTGGATGTGGAAGGATATTGAGGCACGGAGTGTGCTGGTAGCTACTTTCTGGCTACTCGTGCATGCTCACAAGCACATCTTGTAGCCCAGGGCAGACATGAAGGGAGGTAGTCTCTCCAGTGCTCATGCCTGAGTAGGGCTTGAAAGAGTTAAAGGCAATAATGTGCTTAGGAATTGCTTGTTTGCACCGCATGGGTTGATTTTTTTTGTGTGACCTGCAGGCACACACCTGGTCCCAGGGTCAAGTTACAGCCAGGATCCCTGGCCCGGGGGTCAGGACCTGGCTGATGATAAGAGAGGGAGGCCCACCTTTGGCAAAAGCCATCACTTAAGGAAACAAGAGAATATTAAGGAATATTAGATGTCACTCCGTCTTCCTTTAGGCTTCATTTCCCTTCCTTTAATTATCACGAAAGGTAAACACTAAATATTCCAGGGAGTCACGGTCAGAGGAAGCTCCATGCATTGTGGCCTTGCTGTGCGTGCACCAGGAAGAAAAAAGAAAAGTTGTTGGGCTGCCCTTATTAAACTTCACTTAGCTACTCTTAATTATGAACCTAGATTGAGACTGAACAGCTCTAGATTGAACATTTCAGCTCTTCCCTACTGCAGCATCATTTAAAAACTGTAAGAAAATGTCAGTGAGGAGAGACCATCTGTTTTCTGAGTGGAAGCCCACAGAAGGAAGAAAGAGAAAAAAAGAAGAAACAATGCATGTATAAACCTTCAGCTGATGCTTATCTGTTGGGTAGCTGGTTTGAGGGGAGTTGGAGTGAATTTAGGGAGTTTTATACTCCAGCCTGGCATAATTTAAGCAAGTAATAAATTATAGTGATGGAGTAGATGTATTTTTAGCAACATTGTTTTACTTATTTCACAGGCAGGTAAACCAGAGCACACAAAAAATTAAATACCTTGCTTGTAATCATCAAATAACCAGATATTGAATCCTGATGCTCTTTCTTACCACTAAACAAGACTGCCAGAGATGTCCCAGAGTGCTTAATAAATTGTGCCCAGGGGGTTATTTTCCTATGGCTGAAATGCAGCTGGACTGAAAGGCTGCTGTCAATCTGCACAGACTTAGCTCTGTAAAATGGGGTGTTGCCAAAGGAACTCATAGGGGAAATTTTCGGTACAGTTGGCAAGGTGTGATTACAGGCTCTGGATTAGCGCCAGGATCTAATGCAGACCTAACACCCTCCTTCCTGGAAAAAGTGTGGGCTCTTTAATAGCCCTTAGTTTTATGTTTCACCTGCAAGTAAATGAGTGGCACCAATGGGAGATGGAGGCAGCTACAGTGCAGTGAGCACCATTAAATCTTCCTCAGAGCCGAAACATTTCATACTGATCAGTATTAGCCATTGACCTGATTTGTCAGCCTATCAAATGGGAGCCACGTTCCTGGAATTACCCTTCTTCTCTCTTCATTCCCTGAAAATAGTTCACAGCAAGGATTAGTCCATGACACATTGATGCTCAAGTGCCCTGCTACAAATGGAGAAATCAACACTGAGCACTGGACTTTGTTTCTAGATTTAATTTGTGTGTTTGGGTTTTTTTTTTCCCTTTTTTTGATCATTGGGCCTGCCTTGAATAGCTGGGTTCAGAAAGTTCACCTTCTCAGAAGGCATGAGATGTGATATCATCCAGTTAAAACTGCCCACTTTGGAAAGACAACGTGACTTTAAATCTCTCTTGGCCCTTTGTAATAAATGTTATAGTTTAAGCAAGCAATGTCTTTCCATTAAAACTATAAACTTCAGTAGAATAATTAAGACTGATTTAAAGTAAAATTAAGTTTGACATGTGGCAGGTGAAGCGGTGCTATTAATTTCAACTGCATATTTGGCAACGATAGATGAGATAAAATGGGGGGCATGGGTAAAGAGGGCAGAGCTGTAAGTCCTTTCAGGCTCTAGTTCAACTTGAGGGTGGAGAATTAAGAATATTTCAACTCTTTGTGGGCTATATACTGTCATTTGCCTTGTAAGTATGAGACAAAGACTTGCATCTATTCTCCTTGAGAGCAAAACAAAGCAGCTATTGTCTGTAAAGTACTGGATCCAAGGTAAAAGGGGGAAAAGGGGAAACAAAGATTTAGAAAGATGTCCCTTCTCACTCTTTCAGTTGTTTTAATTTTTACCCTTTATTTAAAGCTACTGCGTATTTTTCTTATGAATAATATAATTTCTAAGGTGTACATCTTTGGAGTTCCTGTGGAAGATGTTTATCTAGTCCTTGATGTTATTTGAGGGGAGTCATTTTTCTGACTCTGTTTTTGGATGCAGACGAGAATGACAGAACATCTTCAAAATTGTCTACGGCAACGAAATTGCATCCTAAGGACTACTCTAGGATCCACTTTCAGGCTGATTTCTGATTTCATATCAAATTCCAGCTGAAGCCTAAATCTGAGTAAGACCAGCCTGATCGAGTGCCCATATCTAATATAGAGTAGTTTGGGTGTGAACCTACATTGCATCCTCCACCGAGATTATCAAAAAGGTCTCATTATTATAGTCATCAACTGTCTCATTTCCTGCCAAGGAATATTGGCGTGAACTCTCTCCAGAGTCCATCAGTGCCCTTGATCCTGAGAAATTACTGTTGAGAAATAGAAATAATTATGTTCTCCTCCTCCAACCCAGATGTGGTATCTATATCTTGACAGCTCTTCCTGTCCGACATCAGCCAAGGGAGTGAAACACTAGTACCCAGGGAAGGATTTCCTTTTTTGAAATCAATAAATTCTAATTGCCAATCATGCAAATAAATATGCCTTGCTGGAGCAATGTTATAGTCCACCAGGACAGAACCACATTAACTCATTGAGGAAATTTCATCCTCTGATTGCAGATTGAAGTGAATGAAAATGTCTTTTAGGGGACCCTGCCACCCTGGTTCTGATGATTGAATTCTAATTATATACATATTACTTTTACTATGCTTATTAATGACAAACATACCAACCTTCCTACCGGAAAGTGAACTAAAAATCCAATTTGAATAAAGAATTGCAAATGCCCTGTGTAAAACACTGCACACAAAACAAACCAGATGTTTCAAGCTGTATAGGGAGAGCTTTACAGAGCAGCTGGGAGATTTTTTTTTCCATCAGCCATTGGTAAAGATATACATTGCCAGCACGCAAACTGCTTCCATTTTTAATACTCATATAATTGGTNTATTGGTCAAAGTGTATAAAGGTCACAGGGTTTGTGGATGGGGAGGAGAGTGGAGGAGGATAGAGGTTATTTTTCCCCATAAAGCTTTCTTATTTACTGCAAGGTTGTGAAGTTTGGAAAAAAATACTAATAAAATTTATTGCCAGGGGTTGTAAGAAGATCATACCTTGGTTCTATTTTCAGCTCCAAACAGATTATAGGACAATGGAGCATAAATGGAAATTAAAACAGATTTAGAACAGACGTTAGGAAGCACTTTTTCACATCGAGGATAATAAATGTGTGGAATGGCCTATCAGGCAAGGTTGTAAAGGCAAAGACACTGGGATCATTCACGCAACAACTTGGGAAATAGCGCACTAAAATGGAATGAGTCTGGATGGTGAGGCGGCCTCTGTTTAGATTCCTGGGATGCTTCAAGTCTGCATGTTTGTTTCTTGTCCCTTCCTTTTCAATTGATAATTTCATCTGTGACTTCTTGTTGTTTCAAGCAGGTTTGTCAATCGCTTTTCCTGTGAGGTGGAAGATTGCTCTTTATTCCTATTGCACCTGCCCTGATGACTTGTGACAGGGTGTGCAGGAGAGGAGGACTCACCCTTGGAAGCCAGTCCTGCCCCTTGCAAGAGCCTGGACATCTTTCCCTCTTTGAGGGTGGGTAGATCTACCACCAATCCACGTGGCTGGAGGAGGACACACTAGCCTTTTCTCATCAAATCTATCCTTCTCCATGAGGTTAACTCCTGTGGCCAGCCCAGTAGGGTAGCTCATCCCTGCTCATGCTGTGTATTCTTAGATTCATTTCAGAATACTCCAGAAACACCTTAATCTAATGGCGAAATTCTGAAATTCCAGGAAAGATATTTAACCCCCAAGCACTTACACTGTTTCCAGCACTGCCTTTCTAACATGCATAGGACTACACTATACTCATCCATATCTACACCACATAATTTTAGGGTAAAAGGCCTGAATGGCTTGCACAAGTCCCTCATTTCAAGGTGTCTTCCCATTTTGCCTTACTATTCATGCTCTTCACAAGAGTCTCAGAGTAGAACCGTGGATGTGGTGGGAAGGAGAAGAGGGATATTGTAAGCCAGAGACAAATCATTTAGTGTGCACCTTCCTGCTCTTCAATCCTTGGGCCATCTTACATCTCTCACCAGCACACTTTCCAAACACACAAGACACAGTAACACACTTCACAGGGTTCACTTACAGAATCACAGAATTATAGGGGTTAGAAGGGATCTTCAGAGATCATGTAGTCATCTAGTCCAACACCGCCTACCAAAGCAGGCTCACCCAGAACAGGCCGGACAGGAACAATTCCAGGCAGGTTTTAAATATCTCCAGAGAAAGAGAGTCTGCAGTCTCTCTGGGCAGCCTGTTCCAGTGTTCTGTCACGCTCAAAGTAAAGAAGTTTTTCCACACGTTCAGATGGAACTTCATGTCTTCCAGCTTGTGCTTTGGTTGACTTTCCCCTGGACCTGACTGAGGACATGGGAAACCAAAGCAAGGGAGCATTGAAAACTCCTGAAAGTTCACCGAGTCTAACCATGATAAGTCAGTAGACAGGTGAAGGATCTACTTTTAGAAGCCTCACCTTGAATGCTGTGACAGGTCTGTGTAGGTGCAACCTCTGTGTAAATATTAGTGTTCAAAAGCATTACAACAGTTTGCTGGAGCTTCCTTGGGCCACGTTATTAACCAGCATTAAGAGATTTCTGCAGAGCTGAACCCAGATAGTCTGGTCTCACAAGATAGCACAAGTGACTTACTAAATATAAAACGACTAACTAGTGAGTCATAGTCTGGGACATCCACATCCTTTATTGGGTGTATGTACTGTAATAGTATACTCCAGCCAAGGATTTCAATGTGCTTTAAAACATATATTATCTCAAAAAAGCTTCTCTGAAGGAGATAAAACTTACACAAGAAGAAGGTCAGAGCCAGAGAGAGTGAGGGATTTGCCCAAGGTCACAGCATTGGTGAGTAAGTCAGTTGCGGAGCAATTATGGGAATCCCACTCTGCAGCCTATGCACTAAACATGCTCATCACAAATACTGTACAGAAAAAAAGTATTACCTCTCCCCTGCATGCACTGCAATGCATAATCACACATAATCATATGTGTGATATTATTTTATTTATTTAGGATAGGGTATAGCAGGAATCTGACTGAAGAAATCACACCTCTGCAGAAGAACAGAAAAAAATACATATTGGCAGCTTCTCAAATAAGCAAGAATGCCACTAGAAATACATAAAGGTACATGCTTTCAGTAATGAAGATAATTAAGGGCTTTTAAGAAAGGAGAAGAAAAAAGGAGACAAGGGTTAGATGACAACTCAGCTTCCCTGGAAGTACAGCACCACCAAATTTTATTCAAAGGCAGAGAGTGTGTTTATGGGGGATTTATGACAACATTGGAATCAGAAACAATTGTATTGATCACACCAGAACCCAGAGAAATTGTATTGTTATATTGATGTCAGTTTTAAGAGAAATAAGCTGACTTACCTAACACCTGTATCTTGCTGGGAAAAGCTCTCTCTGATAAATCAAATCTGAGTGTACACAACTTTTGCCAGCTTGATCGATATAGTATTTACATGCATCAGTAAAAAACACAAGGTTTTTAGTCTCAAAATAATAACTCGCTTTACATCCAGGACTGGGATTCTAGAAAGTGGCAAATCACAGTATCCTGTGTCACTATTATGTTGCAAGAGGTTACCCGAAGGGTAATCCCAACAAACGCTTTCCTTCTAAGTTTCTCCTCTTTGGTAACTTAGCAGAACCATAACCAGCCGACATTCCCATAACTCCAGCAGCCACCCTGCAACATCCACAGGATTCCTGGGGCTCACTTGCACATGAGAGGTGCCCAAGCCAAAGTCTTTTTGATCTGAGGTAGCAGGAGCGGCATTCAAACCACCCAGTGACTGAGCAGAGACCTGATCAAAATGCACAGTCGGTTGTTGGTTTGTGTTGAAGGAACATTTGGCCTGAGCTGGCAAAAATGGGATGCTCAGGGCTGGTTACAGACCTGACTCCTGCATGCCGTGGTGGCAACAGCACAGAACATCCTTTTTTTAAGAAATCAGGCCTAAAAAAATCCCACACATGTTTCTTGTTTTCAACCTCCATCTCTTAAAGCCAGGGTTTTTTTTATTTATTTTTTTTTCAATAAACCCATCCCCTGCGTTTAACAGTAGCTATTCTAGAATCTGAAGTTCAACTAATGACATCCCACTAGCAGCATTTTATCCGAATGCAAGGGAGGCCTTTTTGCAGAGCATCTCTTGCACTGAGCGTAACTCCCCCTGTATCATTAGAGTCGGGGCCGGTGCCCCGTGTTTACGGCAGAGGAATGCCGATGAGGGGCTGGAAGTCCTCATTGTCAGCCTGCCACTGACTCTCTGTGTGACTTTGGAATTAAACACAATTTCCCCATGGCTCGCTGTGTCCCTTTTTGTCAAAGCTGAGCCACGCTGACAGAGGGTGATGTGTGGGGGAGGTTTATACTACCACTGCAATTTCATGTGCTATCCGTATCCCGTGGACAAATAAATACATTCACTTCTAAGGACGGTCAGTCCATGCCATCCATCATCACCATAGACACATAGAGGGGAAAAAATGGTTGTGAAATATGCCCAGAATTTGAGCTGGTTTTGATACCGGTGGATGAGAAGCCATTTCTTGGTACAAAAGAGCTGAAGAAAAGGCTTGAAACTGTGTAATAATTACAAGACTAGCAAACAGGGGTTCCCTTTCAAGATCATCTACACATTTACTGTGTTATCATTTCTAATTCATATTAATCAGAGGGTTCATGAACTCGTAACTGAGAGCCATTTGCAGCATAAATAACTTTATCTGGCTTCTAAAAATACACGTATTAAATATGAAACAATAGGGTTAAATATAAGCAATATGTTTAGGTAATTAACCTGCTGATTCCACAGATTAATTTAGTCTGTACAGGTGGTAAGACAGTGCCCATGGCTGTGGTATGAAAACACCATTCAGAGTTTAGGAGACCAAAGAAGAAAATAAAGCTCTATAAATTGTGTTTCTTTCTCTGGCTGGTAGGTAGTTATTAAAAAGGCATAACCCCTGTATAATTACTCTGCAATAGCACGGTAACTACAGCGTATTTACAGTCACTCTCAAATAACAGGTAACCCACATGCTTCTTCTCCCAGTGACTTGCCAAGGGGAAGCAAACCCAGTTTGAATCTGGGTTTTGCATCTCGGTGCAGCCTCTTTGCCCCGTTGTTACACTGCTGCCAACAACGGCCTCGGACTGTCAATATCTTCCCTGCCACGGTTTACACTGGTAATTGTTATTATATCAGACCATGAAAATTGATGGTGATAACACACTCTCTAGGAAGGCTCTATACATGTCAGTTATTCAAAATATGTCTCGTTAAATAAATATTTACAAGACTTTTGTTATTTAGCTTATAAACTGTTTGGACTGAGGCAGCTTTTGAGCGGCTGAAGAGCGTTCCAAAGAGTTACTGCAGATTAATCCATGTAAACCACACCACTGTGCTAAAAATTGCTATGGTGGTTCCTAACTGCCAAGTCTATATCCTTCCAGCCTAAGAAATACAGGACATATTTTCCTTTGTAATAAAATCTCTCGATAAAAGCAATAAAAAAATACTAGTCCAGAACATGTGATTATCCTGGGGGGGTGGAAGGGAATCATACCCATGGGATGACAGGGAAGTTGGCTCATTCTTGTGGCTGGGAGAATGGATAAGGGTTCAGATTATCTGAGCTACAGAAATAGGGGGAACCTTTAAACAAAAAGAGAGAAAAGGAAAGGTATTCAGTGAATAGTCTAGTAACAGTAGCTATTCAGTTAACAACGTAGTAATAATTCAACAATAATCAGTCATCCCCCAAAACGAGTTTTATTTTGTCCTGGAAAAAGCCAAAGGAGAACATCAATAAAACAAAAATGGGGAGGGAGAGAGGGGGGGGAAAGAACCAGTCCTGTTTCTTAACTTCAGATGTCTCTGCCTTTTCAAGACCCCCAGATCAGTGCTACACAAGGATTTCGAAATAACCAAACTAATGAGGCTACATAAGGCAATAATGATGAGGCTCTGGGAGGGCAGACTCTTTTCACTCCTAAAGATTTCTTCGCAGCAAGCCAAGTTTCCTGGCGTAAAACCCAGAGAGCAGGGATGTTTTCCATACTCGCAGGGTCAGGCTTGTGAGTGCGTGTGTGCGTTTCTCGAGGTCTCACACTGTGCCTCAAGCAGAGTCATCCAAGAAGCAGCAGCGCTTTTTAGCTGTGCCGGCCGGCTCCGGAATGCCGGCTTTCCACGAGAGGGAGCAACTCACCAGCACAAAAAAAAAACCAACCCCTTTTCCCAGACCAACCACCAAATTTACTTGGAGCTCTCAATTTACACAGCTGACAGCCACCTTGATTTTTATCAGTTCTACTAGATTTGAGAATCATATACCCATTACTGATTTTTCATGCCTAAAGTCACACTGGCTGCGAGTGTATTTATGCATATCAGGGGAGAGTTAAAATGGACATCACTCATTTAGAGAAGTGATCCCTTCAATAAAAAGGAAACGTTCATGTTTCCAGCTTTGCAACAGCTGCTGGGCTAATTATTAGGATGCAAAAATGATGGATTTACCAAAGCAATCAACTGAAGGCTTATTCTGTTGGTGCCGAGCGGAGGGGCCCTCAGCGCTGTTGGGGAATTGGAGCCGGGAGGGAGGTAATTCTAGATTTGCCTGAAGTGTGCTACCCGTGGAAGGCACTGGCTGCTATTCAAGCTTCCTTTCCCTGCAGCCACCTCTCTTCCTCCCTAACAGGAGAGTCGGGAAGCAAAAACAGCTGTCAAAAAGGGTTCAATGTTATTGATAAGCCCTTTGTGTCAAGCGAAGCCCCTCCACTGGCAAGTCCAAACAAAACAGCTCGAAATCTGCGTAGCGGTGGAAAAACATGTTGGGCCGCATGTGGAATAAAGCAAGAAGAAGTAAGTGTGAGTGTAACAGTCACAGTCGATTTTACAAATGACTGTGCAATCCACAGAGGAAATCCCCGGAGGGACTCGAAGTTGTAGTCCTGATCCCTTTCCCTCCCCAGGCCCCCTCCTCCCCCAGACAGCAGCCACAGCAGCTCCTCTCCCATTTACAGCTCAGCTCTGGCAGAGCTGGCTTTTCCCAGCTTTTCCCCCCCTTTTTTTTTTCTTTCTTTTTTCTCTATGTCCTTGCATTTGGAAAGATATTTTGCTTTCTTCTTTCAGACCTTTGCACTTTAAGCGTGCATGTTGAAATGCAGGAGAAAGGGAATTGGTTTCTTCCCCACCGCCCGTTGTCCATCTAGAGGACACTAAACAGGCAGCATGAGCACAGCTGGAGGGAAGTTTGGTGGCAAGCTTAGGTTCTTATTAAGAGTTTAATTCCTCTTCATGGCCTGATGAGCTCAGGTTTGGGAGTCACAGCAAGGCCCTGTGCTGGATTTCAGAAACCTGGCTTACATTTGCACCTCTGCATTTGAGAGAGATGATTATCTTCTTCCTCCTGTGGCTTTCTGTAGTCTTGCCTCCAAGGTAGAAAAGGACTGATGTGCCACAGAATCAAACAAAAGCTGACCAAAGCTGTGATGCTGGCTTCTTTTTTTGTAGTGAAAAATGGGCCAGTTAATAGTACCAGTGAGCTTGTGACTTTACCTATAGGACATATGCAGCATAGATGGATTTGGATCAAGCTCCTGCAAATCAAATCTTTCTCCCCAGAATGACTAAGAGCTGCACTGATTCAGAAAAGGTAACTTTCCTCTGCAAGTAATATTCATTCTTATATAATCTCACCCTGACCCAACCTATAGTCAATGCAAATGTCAAAACACATAAGAAAGCACATTAAAACATCTGCTTCCTACTGGAAAGAAGAATAACTCTGTTGTCTCCCAAAAAAACCCTGGAAATGTGAAACTCTTGGTTCTATTTTGCATATGACATTTTCTCACACTGTTTCTTTCAGAGAAACAGGGTTGTGACGTTTAAACCAATAACCAAACTAAGTGTTAATTTGAAATTTATTTTCCATCCTTTGGACTTAATAGCTATCTTTCAACATTCGTGATTCCAGGCTGGAGAGTCCTAACAGGCATCTGGGGACAATTCCTGCCCTGTGTGCGTGTCTGTGCATTAGGGGTCACAAGGCATGTCCAATACATTAAGACCATGACGGTTACAGCCCAGCTATGTAGGTTTGACTCCAGTTCAAGCTACAACAGCAACAGCTCGGGAAGTCTGGAGTTTAATCACTGGTGTGTCAAGCCAGGATGGCAGACGTCACCTTGCCAGCAGTGGAAATCATGTGGCCTTTTATTCTGTCGCTTATTTTTATCCTTCTTTCAGCATTGCAGTATATGGCAGCACAATATGTTTGCAGTGCAAATGCTGGTCTGTGGTAAGCAGACTGATGCAATCCAAACACATTTGACACTTTTTATCCTGCACGGTGTCAAGTCCCAATGAGATTTGTCACATGCAAAGTAATTTATGGATCGTCCTTGTTATTTTATGTATCAAGAACCCTTCATAAGAGTCATGCAACGCTATAAGCTTAACTGGATTCCCCTAGGACAGAATCAGGATCTAAAATAAGGGCTGGAAATGCCTGGCCTTCAGCTTGTGTTGAGATGAAATGGCCTAACCAGGAATTGCTTCTGATGATAAAAGTCTCCCCCTCCCC